>OY759264.1:32897827-32982827 GCA_963662155.1 Lamellibrachia columna | reverse complement strand
AGGTTCCCCCACTGTGAAACGTCACGCTCGTGTAAGACATCAGCTGTTGTATGTCACATCGTGCCTAGGTCAGTTAGTATGCCGTTAGTGATCTTAGATTATTTCTGCCTGCACAGATATGAGACAACTACCGACAATTGCCAATTCAATTATGATCGACCGGAATTATCCTCCTGATATATTAATATATTCTAACGTCTGCACGAGATGTACACAGGTTTATGTACATTTGTGCAACCGCATACATATGTCGTCAACTCATAAAGCAAGTCATGCGACGAAGTTACTGTAACTTTGCAAGTCAGGTCACAGTTGGTCATTGCCGACCACTCAGCGGGAGTCGTTGATATTATCGACTTTAAAGTACCATCATTGTCATCACGATAGATGCAGCCAAAGTGGAAACCCAATTACTTTTTCCAGATCATTGTAATAATGTAGTCACACACAGCGCAGTCTGTTTTGCTCAGCGGCCGTATTATATAAAGAACCCGCCAAGATGAAAGGCAAACGGTTAAAAAAAAGGCATTTGTTGATAGTTGTCCCAGCATTACAGACAGAGGCTCGGTTCAGACGGTGCTGCACCAAAGAAAGGGAATGAGTTCAGTTGGTGTTGCACCCCTTGGGAAGTTGTGTTCAGTTGTTGCTGCATCACTACGGAAGGCTGGGGTTAGTTGTCGTTGCACCACTAAAAGAGGCTGGGTTCAGTTGATGCTACACCATTAAAGGAGGCTGAGTTCAGTTCATGCTGCACCGCTAAGACAGGCTGAGTTCAGTTGGTGCTGCGCCACTAATGCAGGCTGAGTTCAGTTCATCCTGCACCACTAAGACAGGCTGAGTTCAGTTGGTGCTGCGCCACTAACGCAGGCTGAGTTCAGTTGGTGCTGCTAAGTTCAGTTCATGCTGCACCACTAAGACAGGCTGAGTTCAGTTCATGCTGCACCGCTAAGACAGGCTGAGTTCAGTTGGTGCTGCTAAGTTCAGTTCATGCTGCACCACTAAGACAGGCTGAGTTCAGTCCATGCTGCACCGCTAAGACAGGCTGAGTTCAGTTGGTGCTGCTAAGTTCAGTTGATGCTGCACCACTAAGACAGGCTGAGTTCAGTTCATGCTGCACCGCTAAGACAGGCTGAGTTCAGTTGGTGCTGCTAAGTTCAGTTGATGCTGCACCACTAAGACAGGCTGAGTTCAGTTCATGCTGCACCACTAAGACAGGCTGAGTTCAGTTGGTACTGCTAAGTTCAGTTGATGCTGCACCACTAAGACAGGCTGAGTTCAGTTCATGCTGCACCGCTAAGACAGGCTGAGTTCAGTTGGTGCTGCTAAGTTCAGTTGATGCTGCACCACTAAGACAGGCTAAGTTCAGTCCATGCTGCACCACTAAGACAGGCTGAGTTCAGTTGATGCTGCACCGCTAAGACAGGCTGAGTTCAGTTGATGCTGCACCGCTAAGACAGGCTAAGTTCAGTTGGTGCTGCACCACTAAGACAGGCTGAGTTGAGTCCATGCTGCACCGCTAAGACAGGCTGAGTTCAGTTGATGCTGCACCACTAAGACAGGCTGAGTTCAGTTGGTGCTGCACCACTAAGACAGGCTGAGTTCAGTTGATGCTGCACCACTAAGACAGGCTGAGTTCAGTTGATGCTGCACCACTAAGACAGGCTGAGTTCAGTTGATGCTGCACCACTAAGACAGGCTAAGTTCAGTTGATGCTGCACCACTAAGACAGGCTGAGTTCAGTTGATGCTGCACCACTAAGACAGGCTGAGTTCAGTCCATGCTGCACCACTAAGACAGGCTGAGTTCAGTTGATGCTGCACCACTAAGACAGGCTGAGTTCAGTTGATGCTGCACCACTAAGGGAGGAAGCAGAATTTGGTTTGTGCTGCATAAAAGAGAGATGCTAAGTTCTTTTAGTCGCCAGAAGGTATGTCGCATTGACTTTGGTTAACATTATCTGTTATCCAATTAATCGTGTTAATCAGATTAACATCACAATTAGTGATGATTTTTATAAAGGTAATTGCTTTAAGTTTCGCCTTGATTAAATAAGTCCAAATAAATAAACAATAATCACGTATTTCCCTTGTATTTCCTTGCATTTATCTCGGGTGTATTTTGTTATTACGGTAAATTCCTTGATATCCATATATCATGTTCACGTTATATTTAACCTGTCCACCTAAGTGTGTTAAATCTGACGTGCTGTCAGATTAGTAAATGTGTCGAGTTAATTCGTAAAGCCGATTGTCACTTGCGACGCTAGCTAATGGTTAGAAGGAGTAGTTCGAACCAACCGTGTAGGCCCCCAGACAGATGACCATGCAACATTTCCCTCTAGCTGTTGCTTGAGACCGTGGTGACATTTGGGCTAAGTGGCATGTCATAATGCACGGTACTCTCTACCAACCATTGCGACAAAGACTAATTGAAACATTGATTTGCAGTCTATGTCAAAGGACTAACGCCACACTTTGAAGATTCGTCATTGGATACCATACGCTGCAGAATAGACACCCACTGCGCTACAAACAACTAGTACGTTGCGTGTTAACTTCGACCCTACGGTACATGTTGACCTGCAACGTGTTGACTTGCACGTGTCGACCGCCACATTACACTAACTGTTAATATTCAGTGGTATGCCGTACACAATGTAGTGTATAGGCATTTTATTGTCTTTTATTTTTATTTTCTCTTTTCCGAATAATATATGCTTTGTGTCTAGCTATCCCTGCTGGTGACATTTTATATCTTACATTTATTTCCTTAGCTACTGACGTGGGATTATACTGACCCTCCGGTTGGTTCCCTAGGTTGGACAAGATACGAATACTTGTTTTCCCGTCTCTTTTGATTCCAACAAACATTACTCACAAGTATTAGCCGTCACCAAGTCAAACGCCCATTTTCGTTATAGTATTCATCACATAATTTTCGTCACAAGATCTCCGTCATATGACTTGAAGTCATTATAATATTTGTGCTAGATCATTCATTTTAGACTTACAATAAAGCACGTACATGTTATTGTTGATTATTTCGAGGAGTTTCATAGAACGACTGAACCATTGCCATATTTGTTATACTAATTTTATTTTCGAATGTGCCATCTTTTGTTCGTTTCTAGAGAAGCTGTGGTCTGTTATTTCAAATAAACAATGATGACTGAAGGAGAAACGAAAAATACATTATGTCAGTTTTGGTTATTTTTCCATTAGCTAATCGAAAACGAAATAATTAAATTTGTCCCATCCTCGGCTGTGATACATTGCCTTTAGACGTGGGCATTAGTTAATCTATATCGGACGATCCTGCAAAACAATCACATTTAATTACATCACGTCTGATGTTTTCACTGCAAACTACTTAAGGAGAACGATGCAATCTGCAAATATAATACCGCTGACTGACGACTTATTTGTACGTTATAAATGTATGCTAAAGCAAATTAATCATGCGACTCGAACGCAAACACATACAGGTCTACGCTCGCACCCACGTTCTACACTGGCTTTCACAAGACTGATCAGTTTTATGATATCAGGCAAAACTTCAGTTCTGCATTAGCTCATCTAAATCTCTTTATTACACAGCGACTTTGGTCATTGAAATCCTCTATTATGTCCATTTCTGTGTAAGAAACATATTTCTACATAGGTTAGTGGGTGTTTACACGGTTTAAATAGTTCAGGCAATGATTAAGATTGAGTTTCTACTCAGATTAACGAGTTTATACTCATAGCTTTCTGAATGGATTTGTGAGTTCCTGTAATATACGTAATATAATTATGCATATTGTAGAACTTAGCCATACACGAAATTGCATTATAATGCAACGGTTCTTTCCGCATAAAAACAAGGAGATTCTACGATGGGAAAATTCGATGGTTAGTAAAAAGGCGTGGGCAGGAAATATGATCATTACAAGATGGACACAGATGTTCCACAGCTGGAGTAATCATTGATCGCATCGTGTAGCCACCACACCGTTAACCACATGCTACGATCGCGATTTCTTGATTCTAATAATAAAAGTAATTAATCTCCTTCTTGACTCAGGCAAATGGCCGTGGTCACGTGCTGTTTTTCATCTAATTTAGTGCACAGCAAAGTAGCCAGCTAGTCATTACCTAAAAGCCCACTTCATGTTGTAACCTATATGTTGCGATGTACGTGATCCATTTCAGGAATTTGCTACACGGGAATGTGAGACGTTGTGTGTGTGTGAGTGATACTGGAGGCATGTCAGAAATGTGACATTGCCAATTTAATTATTGATGTTCCCGATGTAGCTTGGTTGTCGTTGATCACGTAGAATGGGAGTTTCGCTTATTAGCTTAATAACCATGCTACTTAGATTGACAATCGGAGGCCAGATTATTATTTAGCTTCCGGATTCGTGACAAACGAATAAAGCCAAACGATTGTTGAGGATTTGATTGCACCCATAAAAACAGTAAATAAAGACAAGGGCACATTTGATTGCACCCATAAAAACAGTAAATAAAGACAAGGGCACATTTGATTGCACCCATAAAAACAGTGAATAAAGAATATATGAATAAAGACAAGGGCACATTTGGAGACGATGCTGGTTGTGTCTGTGATGGAATGATCCCATGTGTATGCATAGTGAATTCGGTTTGTTTGAGTGAAAATTAAGGGGTACATTTTCCACACTATTATCTCGAACAGAAAATGGTAGGATTTGATAAAGAGCTACGGTGGTCTGTGACAAGACACAAATCAAAGTGTCTTCATTAAAAACGATTTTTTTAAGAACACAATGCGCAATTGCCTGACTGGTCTTTCGCGTTGGTTTCAATGGAAAAAATAGTAGTCATCTGTAGCCAACTGTATTGCCATCTGCAAGCACTGAGATCAGAGAGAGTGTGCTAGTAATGAAAACCAAAATAGATTACATAGAGAGACTTGAGATTTGACGAAATCGCATTACGCCGTCAGCGTCTCATTCTAGATCATCTACAACAAGCCATCCTTCCTTTGCGTACAGCTGTTTCCGAAAGTCAAGTTTGTGCTTCAGTGGCGTATTTGAGGGGATTGGGCCACGCACCGTACTGCTGATTCCCCCCCGTATTTTTCCGTAGCGCTGCTACAGGGTAGCATGGGTAATAAGGCTTGCCTCTGGCCTCCCCCTTTGGCCTCCCCCTTTGGTTTCCCCTTTGTGAGAGCCTAGTAACGCCACAGTTCCGTTTGTTTCGTTTTAGAATAATTTTGCGATAAATCAAACCTATCTAGGATCCACTATAACATGTTAGTTCGTTTGTGTAAATTATTAATTCTGTTTTTATGAAATCATCGGAGAAACTACTCAATTAGTTTCGGCTGGGCTCGAAATTCGGCGAGTAAAGGGCAAACGTGGGTATTTGGAGCCCGCTCCATGTACCATGATATATTAAGTTGTTCACACTTGTATAAGTTATCCGATGTAATGATCAAAGTCAATTATTTTCTTAAAATACTCACTATTTTATTAATCCGACTGCGCATATTACTTAATTTATCCACGCACTACATATAACTTAAGTTATTCACAATCTACATATTTGAACATCAACGAACCTGATTCGCTAAATGAATTCCGTAGCACCCGCATGTTTACTTGCTTAACACCACTATGTTAACCTTGTTAACACCCCATGTTCACTTACTTAAACACCCCCATGTTCACTTGCTTAATACCTCCAAGTTCACTTGCTTAGTGCTTTCATGTCCGCTTCCATGAGCACGCTTAGCGACCTATATTCATTTACTTAACATCCCATATTCACTAGCTTAACTCTCCCACATTTACTTACTTAGCCCTAAAGGTTCACTTGCAGAGTTAACTTGATTAATGTCACCCAAATAAGTTTTCTTAACACCCCGTGTTCACTTGAATAACACCCCAGATTCATTTGTAGGGGTGAAACAATTAATCGAACTATCGATGCATCATAAACGTTGATGTGACAATGCAATACTGTCGATAATAAATTGAACTATCTATAGTCATCGTCGATAGTACATTGAACTATCGATTGTAACGATAGTTGGTAAAACAATTCAGCAGGGCTACTTGCGAGACTGTAATAATATAAACAAACATGTTTTACAGCTATACTGGATAATTACATTTATTTGTCGACCAAACATCAACAATAATCGATAAGAGCAGCGTAGTTTGGAATCAACTAACTCCTTCGCGATAGCTCCACCCATCAATAATGGTATGAGGCTGATTTCCTAAATATTCACTATTCCGTGAAACTGTTGAAATACTATAGCGATAATCACGAAACTATCGTAATAGTATTACAAGAGTTATACACACAAAACATAATATTTGCATAACGCAATGGTTTCACTTGATTAGCGCCCCAGGATATACAGGCGAGTATTCGATGTAATCCGGTGACTAATGCGTCATCTCTCTGGGAAGAACCAATTGACTCTGAGTGTGTGCGCGTGTTCGCAGCTATTGAATATCTCCTCGCTCTTACACGATGAAGTGTACAAGATACTGCAGACTCTGCCGAACTGCATTCTCGCAGATCATTTGGCACCGCCCGCCTTGAATTCTACCATCGCAACCACGAGCACCGGCGCGTTCCACATGACATCTTTTGTATCTCCATGACAATCAGACAAACCACTTATCATGTCAGGTTGTCTAACGCAACATGTTGAACACAATCCGGAACCACCTAAATCATGAGTACTTCTAACCGGATAGGGGCGGTTTTCGCGAATGACCGCTGGTGGCACTGCCGACGACCCTAAACTAGGAAGCACATATTGGATTGCAGCTACGTAATTCCGTGTACACTAAGTCGCTGCGCACCCCCAACAGCCTAGAATGACGTGCATTTATGGAGGGAGTGGACGAACTGGCACAAGCTTCCGTAGTTTGCTACGTGCACAAGCTTTATTATCACCACCATCATCATTATATATTATCAACTTGTGTGAAATTGTGATTAGCGCGGTCGATCCAGAGGACGGCGGTTCAATTCCACCTTCTGCCGATTTGGAGGCCTGGGCAGTTCATCCCACTTTGCACATGTCTTTCATAAGTGACACGTTGGTACCTCCTACCTGGCGTCTTTGCTAGAAGAAGTGAAATATCTCACACTGGGGTTAAATGTGTAACTTGTCGTGGATTCACATAGTGGCGGTATCTGTCTGTGATGCCCTAGTTGTAGTCTCACGCGGCCCGCACTGCTTCCCGGTCGGGCGCGTGAGAAGCGCCGACTATGCAGTGTGTGTATACAACAGTTATGCCTGACTTCTACAGGGGGTCTATCGCAATAGATGGATGGTGCCTGGTATCCATCTACGTCGATAATGGTTGCGCCGTTGCAGCGGCTTCAGTCAACTCGATCGTTACCTGTGACCACTTGTTTCGTTTGTTTCGATTTAGAACAATTTTGCGATAAATCAAACCTATCTAGGATCCACTACAACATGTTAGTTCGTTTGTGTAAATTATTAATTCTGCTTTGATGAAATCATTGGAGAAACTACTAAATTAGTTTCGGCTGGGCTCGAAATTCGGCGAGTAAAGGGCAAACGTGGTTATTTGGAGCTCGCTCCATATACCATAATATATTAAGTTGTTCACATATTTGTAAGTTATCCGATCTAATGACTAAAGTCAATTACTTTTTATGATTTTTTAAAAGTACGCACTATTTTATTAATCCGACTGCGCATATTACTTAATGTATTCACGTTTTACATAATACTTTATTTATTCACGCACTACATATTACTTAACTTATTCACACTCGACATATTTGAACATCAACGAACCTGATTGGCTAAATGAATTTCGTAGCACCTTGGACACACCCATGGTCACTTACTTAACACCCGCATATTCACGCGTTTAACACCCCCATGTTCAATTGCTTAACACCCTCATGGTAACTTTCTTAACACCCCATGTTCACTTGCTTCACACCTCCAAGTTCACTTGCTTAGCCCTTCCATGTCCACTTCCATGAGCACGCTTAGCGACCCATATTAATTTACTTAACATCCCATATTCACTAGCTTAACTCTCCCACATTTACTTACTTAGCACTACAGGTTCACTTGCTTAACATTGCATAGTTTACTTGATTAATGTCATCCAGACAAGTTTTCTTAACTTGTAGGGATGAAACAATTAATCAAACTATCGATGCATCGGAAACGTTGACGTGACAGTGCAATACTATCGACAATAAATTGAACTATCGATAATAGGGCAAGTGTTATAAGTGACACACTTCTTCCTGCCCCTTTCAACATCAAGACTGTGGTTTATATTTTATGTTTGGCAATTTTTTGTTTTGAGTTGTTGTTGTTGTTGTTGAAAAATAAAGACCTGTTAATTAAGTAATCATCGTCGATAGTACATTGAACTATCGCTTGTAACGATAGTTGGTAAAACAATTCAGCAATGCTACGTGTGAGACTGTAATAATATAGATAAACATGTTGTTCAACTATATTGGATAATTATATTTATTTGTCGACCTAACATCAATGATAGTTGATAAGATCAGCGTAGTTTTGAATCAACTAACTCCATCGCGATAGCTCCACCCATCAGTAATAGTTAATGCTTTCCTAACTATTCAATATTCCGTGAAACTATTGGAAGACTATAGCGATAGTCTTGAAACTATCGTAGTAATATTACAAGAGTTATAAACACATAACATAATATTTGCATAACGCAATGGTTTCACTTGATTAGCGCCCCAGGATATACAGACGAGCATTTGATTTAATCAGATGGCTAATGCGTCATCTCTCTGGGAAGAGCCAATTGACTCTGAGTGTGTGCGCGTGTTCGCAGCTATTTAATATCTCCTCGCTCTTACACGATGAAGTGTACAAGTTGTCGAGAGATACTGCAGACTCTGCCGAACTGCATTCTCGCAGATCATTTGATAGCGCCCGCCTTGAATTCTACCATCGCAACCACGAGCACCGGCGCGTTCCACATGACATCTTTTGTATCTCCATGACAATCAGACAAACCACTTATCATGTCAGGTCGTCTAACGCAATATGTTGCCATAATCCGGAACCACCTAAAACATGAGTACTTCAAACCGGATAGGGACGGCTTTCGCGAATGACCGCTGGTGGCACTGCCGACGACGCTAAACTAGGAAGCACATATTGGATTGCAGCTACGTAATTCCGTGGACACTAAGTAGCTACGCACCCCCAACAGCCTAGAATGACGTGCATTTATGGAGAGATTGGTCGAACAGGCATAAGAATCCGTAGTTTGCTACGCGCACATGCTTTACTATCACCATCATCATCATTATATATTCTTAACTTGTGTGAAATCGTGCGTGGCGCGGTAGATCCAGTGGACGGCGGTTCAATTCCACCTTTGCATGTGTCTTTCAGAAGAGACACGTTGGTCCCATCTACCTGGCATCTTCGCTAGAAGAAGTAAAATACCTCACACTGGGGTTAAATGTGTAACTTGTCGTGGATTCACATAGTGGTGGTATCTGCTGTGACCCCTGGTTGTAGCTCTCTCACGCGGCCAGTGCTGCTTCCCGGTCGGGAGCCTGAGAAGCGCCGAGTATGCAGAGTGTGTATACAGCTGTAATACCGCACCTGACTTCTACAGGGGTCTATAGCAACAGTGCCTGGTGTATTCATCTACGTCGCTAATGGTTGAGCCGCTGTAGCTGCTTCAGTCGACTCGATCGTTACCTGAGACCACTGCAGTGTAAAGTAACGGCTCAGTTGGCCAATTACTACGTCGACTATTGTTGAACACGGACTCGGCCAGCATTAAACGGTGTTTGTTTGTTCTGCGACTGAGAAGGCACCGGAGACGTGTTCCGTTCGCTGCGCTAATGATGTGCCCGTAATCGTGTCAGCTCGTTGAAGCTCGTTAGACTCTTTGTTGTTTAAATCGAATGCTCGTACATTTGAACCAAAATGATGAGCACCGCTGCCAAGCGTCCATCTCCAAGTGAACGTAGATGGCAGAAGAAACAAGACAACATTCAGTATCGTATCTAGAATCTCGCAAAGCAGAAGGCCAAAGGTGGAGTAAACCTAATCATCCATTAGTTCATCATGCTACCATGTAGTGTCGCAGTAGGTTATATAAAAATAAGTCAAGAAACAAACGGGGAACCATAGTCCAATCCCCCCCCCAAATAGGCCACTGAGACAACTGCATAGGTGAGACACGTGCGAGACAAGAAAGCTTGTCGAAAAGTCTTGCGATTCAGCTGCAAGTCGGGCTACAGGGGACAGTGTAATTATGTCAAAGCAGTTCTGCAGCGCCTGGCCATGTGTGGTTTTGGTGGAGAATGTGCTACAATCTGATAAATGAAAACCAGAAACAATAATGTTGCTTGTTACCATGGAAGTTTTCAAACATGTAAAAACGTAAATCACAGTTTTATTTACCAAGCTCACAATGATTTAGTCGAAAATTACATTTTAAACTCAACAAAGATGAAACAGACCGTAACGTTATATTGTGCTAATCGCCATTATTAATGTTAATAAAGTTGAGAATTCAATTAATTCAAGTTTTGAAGGCACCGTTTCTTAGCGCTATTAATCTACTAATGTATGGCAGAAATAATAATGGATTATCGCCATTTTGAAAAATGGCTGCCATTTCCCTCATAGTAAAAATCTGCGATGGCCCTATAGCTACAAATCTTCCTTTGGAAATGTTTTGCGTGAAATTTGACGATGTATCGCCTGCTGGAAAGTTATACTGGGCACTAGATCTTCGGGCCTAGGTCGCAAGAATTCGCCTCGCATGGTTAACGCGATCTTCCATATGGGGCGGACAGACATTGGTAACGATTATCGCCGCCATTCGCTGACGCTGCAGGCTACAGACTGCTATTGATTTCCCATTGAGACCAATGCAAGATGTGAGTCAAGCAATCCCTCACTGTGCACAAGATTACCACATTAGAGAAAACAATACGTTTGCTTGTTGTCTTGTCTACCATCTGCAGAAAAAAGAAAAAAATCAACATGGGACATGACCACCCACGTTTATGGATTCTGTTTCCGCACATCGGGGATCATTTAATAATTGACATGTGCATATGTTGTGAAGTGTCAACCAGCAACAATACATTTAAACCTGTGCGCAGAATAAATGACGTAGTCTTCAAATGGGCACTTTTCCCCGCTTATATATATATATACATACATATATATATATATATATATATATATATATATATATATATATATATATACATATATATATATATATATATATATATATACATATATATATATATATATACATATATATATATATATATATATATATATATATATATATATATATATATATATATATATATATATATATATATGTGTGTACATTTTAATAATTGGTCCACGCTAGACATATTATGTATAATATATATATATATGTGTGTGTGTGTGTGTGTGTGTGTGTGTGTGTGTGTGTGTGTGTGTGTGTGTGTGTGTGTGTGTGTGTGTGTGTGTGTGTGTGTGTGTGTGTGTGTGTGTGTGTGTGTGTGTGTGTGTGTGTGTGTGTGTACCTTTTAATAATTGGTACACGCTAGACATATTATATCTAGCGTGATTGAAATATTATATCTAGCGTGTACCAATTATTAAAATGGTTACGGTCTGAAAATAACTCACACTACTTCGTGTACCACCAACCAGAGGGTAAACGCATCATCTGACCTCTTAACGCAGCCCGCTCGTTTTATAATATCATATCTTGCATAGTTTGATTAATACGCGAATGACTGTAGTAGGCCTATGTGACTGCAATAAAAATTACAAAGACGTTATCAAGACTTTGACTGCATGGTTGCATGCGATTCGATGCATGATTTCATAATGCGTCATATTGCCATCAGACTAATCGCATAAATGTATTGTGCGTCAGTTATAATAATTATATTAATGTCCGGTGTGACCGTTTCAGAACGAGGTTCGTGTCCATGCAGACCTGCCACAAATGACCGTTCATCTGACCGTCTCAAGATAGTCGTAGCCCATCGCCTAGCAGAGAGTGTCTGTCTACTCCTACCGGACGACGCCGTCCACGGACATGAGTGTCCAGACCACCTCGGACCAGCTGCTGACGGGCTACTGGGACACATACTCGCCGAAACCCTCCACCAACATCTCTCTCAAACTATCGTGGAACAACACGTCACATGACGACACGTATGATGTCAACTTGGTGTCATCCATGCTGATAGGCCTGACCCTCGGATGCGTCACCATAGCAACGATCGTGGGCAACTCTCTCGTGCTGGTTGCTGTTTTCGTGAATTCACACTTGCGAGGGACCACACATTATTTCATCGCTAACCTGGCGGCCGCCGATTTGCTCTTGGGCACGACGGTGCTGCCTTTCAGTGTCAGTTTGGAAGTTTTCAACTCGTGGCTGTTCGGTGAACTATTCTGTGACGTATGGGCGGCCATGGACGTGCTGTGTTGCACGGCTTCCATCATGAGTTTGTGTGTCATCAGCATTGACCGCTACATAGGCGTTACTCGTCCACTTCAGCACTCCGCCATCTTGACCACCAGACGTGCCGCATTAATCATCGTCCTAGTGTGGATCCTCTCTATCGCCATCTCTGTTGCGCCGCTCTTTGGCTGGAAGGACGACGCTTCCGACGACCCGAGTGTATGCGAGGTGACCAAACAACTCGGCTACGTCCTCTTCTCGGTCGCCGGCTCCTTCTATATCCCTCTCATCATCATCCTCCTTGTCTACTGGCGGGTCTACCGCGAGGCCCGGATCCAGTCGCGCTTCCTCAGCACTGGTGTAAAGACATCCAAGTGTGACACGAAGCAGGCGGAGGTGACACTCAGGGTGCACACCGGACGGACGCGCAGGAAGGCGACCACCGACTCAGTGGCGCAACAGCAGGTGCGCCGAACATCCGGCGGACATGCGCAGCAAAATCACAACACGCGTCGGCGCATCCAGAGCAGGCTGACCATGGCGGGCAAGATGGCGAAGTTCAAGCGAGAGAAGAAGGCCGCGAAGACGCTTGCCATTGTCGTCGGCGTCTTCATCATATGCTGGTTGCCATTCTTCTTCGTCCTACCGCTAGGTGAGTGTCACAAAGTGTCACAATTTCGTCAGTCTAGGGGTAAATTTGAACAACGGTTTTTATCACATGGACAATGCAACGCTACAGCAGACGTCACGTCGTTACTCACATGAGGTCCAAATTGCACGCGCGCATTGAAAAAAAAAACACGCACACGCGCGTACACTCACACACACGCACACGCACACGCACACGCACACGCACACGCACACGCACACGCACACGCACACGCACACGTACACACACACACACACACACACACACACACACACACACACACACACACACACACACACACACGCACACGCACACACATATATACATATATAGTTTGCATATTTATTACATAAAAATACCACATATGACAACAGCAGCAGTGGCGAGAATCAACGATACTCTTAAATACAGCAATATGATAGCATCGTTAAATCCAATGTTCAACACAGTAATGTCTATAATCTTATTAGAAGCAGGTGTCACAGGAACTCCAATCGGTAACACGAATTACTTTTTACACCTTCTTTCCGCAGATATGGGTAAAACTAACATTCCAATGTAACTCCATTCCCTGGTAATCACGTGGAATATTTTTGTTTAACATTAACGATCGATTTCCCTAACTTTTTGAAGGATCACGAGGAATGATCGTGTCGTATGGATTCGTGCCGAAACAGACGCCTCGTTTTCGTAGTTGTGATAGCTTGCGGGGCGTCACCGTTTCGCTCGCTCGTCCGACGTCACACGCTGATTTCCTATCTATCTAATATTATAATATACTACGTATTTAGAATATTTCTATACTACTCGTCTACATCGGCGTTACTCGTTAACGTTATGAATGAACTCATGACGATAAATATTGCAAAGGGCTAATTTAGCCTTAGACATGTCGACTACATCTTCATTTTAAATTTACATGCAGAAGCATCTGCAAAGTTAACACGTCTTCTTACACGAAAGCAGAACTACCGATTCACGTTCAAATTCGTAGCCGACGATAAATCCAAACTTGACAGTTGGTTGTATTGACCAATGCAATTTTGGAGATGTTAGGTTACCGTTCTATGTCATTCGTCAATCCCAAGATACAACTGTTGCGGGAGTCCCAACAATTATGCACCAGACACCAAAGAAACTCACCGATCAGTGAAGGAAATCGTATGAAACAAGATTTCATCCTACCAGTTATACAAATAATGCGACAAATAACCTATCAGTGTTTTCGCTTAAAACTCTGATAAATATAATAAACTACACAAAAAGAACATCATCACAACGATACGTCACTGGTTCCATGAATCGAATGTGATTTATTTCTAACTTGGCATATGGTATAGGAACACTTTTTTGAATTCAGAGTTTTGTCCTTTATTGTTTGTAGCATTTTTTATGTATATTGTCTTGCCTACACGTAATGTGGTATAACCCCCACCTTAAGAGCGTTTTGTTTCTCTGTCTTATCTTTTGCTTTTGTGCAGGGACTTATCAATATGGTATCATATATCAAGGTCAAAGTTAAGGGAAGATATAAGAACGAATGTTTAGAGATCCTTAGAAAATTTTTATAATTTAAACAAGAAACAAATGTGACAATCCTCCCTCTTTTTTTCTGCAATGCTCTTTCAATTTGAGACTATATCGTAATGCAAAAAAAACTAGTCAATAAATAAATTTGCTTTGGCTTTAATTACAAGTTAGATAAGAATGAACCACCATTTGATGTCCCACAGAAGCAGAAGTGGGTCTACAAATGCCTTTACTGTGATTTGTACAGTGATGAATGGTTCATGATTGATATATTTGCATACATGTTGAATAATAGAAAAACAAACAATTATTTATAATAATCAAACCTTCCACCCTCGACCCTGCAAGGGTCTTCGACGTTATGGGAAGTACCTCTTTAGTTTCAATGACCAACCCATCAGTCGATGATTTTTCAACTTTGCGGGCTAGCGAGTAGTTGATGAGGAGTTTGAACGATGAATTTACGCCCATACGGATACTTATCAAATGTATATAATGTCCAGACAATGACAAGGCATTCACTTTCTGCAGTGGAATACGCGCAATGAGATGGGGACAATTTCTTGCTTGCGTACGCAATAGTATGTACATGGCCATCGTAATCCTGCATCAACATTGCTCCTAATCCGACCCCACACGCATCTGTGCGAAGGATGAAAGTCTTATGGAAATTCGGCAATCATAGGATTGGAAATTCGCATAACATTGACTTGAGAGACTCGTAAGCCTGGTCTGCTTCTGGAATCCACTTAGCGTGGGTAGGTGGCAGTCCCATTTTGTGAGATACGTAAGTGGGGCTCCTACACTAGCATAGTTTGGCAAAACATCAGGAATAATATGCCACTAATCCAAGAATGCTCGGATTTTTGTTTTAGTCCTTGGAATGGGTGTTTTCAATACTGTCTCAACTTTGTCTTGTTGAGTAAGTAAAAAACTTTGTCTTTTGTCATGACCAATAAAACCAATTGAGCTATCTCCTATATAGCACTTTGAAGGTTTAGTCCGGTAGATTGGATTCTATCAAATAATTGACGTAGTTTCGAGAAAGTTTCACTCCAAGATAAAGGATACACAATAATGTCATCAACGTAGCTGTCAACGCAATTGATTCCTGCGAGTAACTTCCTCATCATGAAGCAGCAGGTGTCTCCCGCATTGACGAGTCCGAATGACATGCGTTTGAAATGGAACTGTGACGTGAAAAAACAAATGTTTTTTCTATATCTTCGTCACTCATCATCACCTACCAGTATCCCTGTAAAACTATATTTTCGTGAAGAACTTCTTCGAATAATCCTTAGTATTAGGATTAGAAATAGATTCGGAATTGAGTTGCATGGTCTAAAAGATCCATCACTTTTTTTACCAACAACATGGTTAACTTGATGGCTCAATAATGTTCATTTCTAGTATTTTCAACATCTCTTTCTCGGCTGCTGCAACTTTCGTGATAGAAACAGGAAAAGGTTTGACTTTTATAGGTTTATCCGTGTTTAAAGAAATCGTAAGTTTCGTGTTCTTGACGCAACCCGGAATGTATGAAAATGTCTGAGAAAATTCTTCCAGGAATTGGCGTACGTCTTTTTGTTCAGTTGGAATGCTTTGCGAAAATAAAAAAATGTATGTTGTCTTTTTTCTAAAGAAGAATCTATATCCTAGTACTCACTGTCTACGTAATCTAAGATTACGACAGTGATTCCCAGTTGTTCCTCTGTTCTTTCGATATATCTTTTCAGCGTGTTTATTTGAAAGGTCTTTAGGTTTTAACCTAATTGAATTCAGTAATTTGTCAATACTACTTTCGCCTTTACTTTATCTCGATCGGTGGGTAGGAGATTTAGGACTTCATCCTCTGTCTCTACAACCACTACAATGTCCGATGCTCCACAGAAGCAGATGGTCTACAAATGCCAGTGATTTGTACAGTGAGGAATGGTCCATGGTTGATATATTTGTTGTTGTTGTGAAATGTTAAAAAATGGAAGAGACAAATGTATTAATAAGAATCCAACCATCAACCCCTCGACACGGCAAGCGTCTTCGGCGTCATGCGAAATAACAAAATTTACCGGGCTAAACTAATTTACCTGTTTTATATTCGGCTAAGGAACTATGATCCATTTGTTGTTCATGGGATTACTTCTACGCGGAAATTAAACGGTTGTAGTTTCAATGCCCAACGCGACAATCGATGAGTATTTAATATTGTAGATTTGAGAGATGCTAGTGGTTGATGATTGGTTTGAATGACGAATTTACGTCCATACATACACTTGTTAAATGTATCTAATGCCCAGACAATGGCAAGGCATTCTCTTTCTACAGTGGTATAAGCGCATTAAGTTGGGTATACAATGTCTAGCATGGATAAAAATAGTTGTAAATGGCCTTCGTAATCCTGCATCAACAGTATTCCTGTTCCGACTCCAGACTCGTCTACGCGATGGATGAAATCCTATCGAAATTCGGCAACCTTAGGATTGGAAATTCACATAGCATTGTCACAAACATTGAGGGCAAGAGTTCAAGAAGTGATCTTTAGCAAAAAAAAAAACTCTTTCAATGCACCAAACGAGTTATGTATTTCGGACAAATGAATCCATGAATCAAGGATAACCTACTCACGTATTGTGTTGCATTTTCAACCGCGTTTTGCTTAGTGTGGTAAACATTACTCCGAAATCCTTCTACCGTCAACTTTTTCAAGATATTAGTCATCAACTAATGCGATGTGTAGCCGAGAATAAACATTCGATGCTGTCCCTGTTAAAAGCGATGCTAAATTGAGAGCATATGAATATTGCAAATTTTTTTTTGCTGGCAGCATAGCGTTCAACCGCTGCAGATATGAATCTAGTTTATCTTTGGATTCCGAGAACATAGTTTAGAACGTTGCTTTATTGACGGATGATTCCGCGTGGTTGCGACTCCAGAATCGCTACTGTTGTTGGAATTCTGCGTTAATTCTGCCTGCTTATTTTTTTAGTTAACAAGCTTTCATGTTTATATTTTGCCTTCTCTAGTTCTGCTTGGATTCTAACTATTTCCCTGTCTCTTTCTACTGTGGGGCGTGATGGCATACCGGTTAGAAGGCCGGACTCTCAATCGAGAGAACCCGGTTTCAAATTTCGTACCTTTGGCAAGTTTGATCACCCCACGTTGCCACAGTTCACTCAGCTGTATAAATGAGTACCTGGCAATAGAGACAGTGGTGGAAATGTGAACGAATAGTCTTCGCGCAATTGCAGCGTGGCTGAATGCTTCCGAGAGAAGTTGAGATTGGCTTGGAATGAACAGGTCTGCCTGGGGTGAAGTGTAAAGCGCTTTGAGCGGTCATACGGACTGGATACCGCGCTATATAAGAACGTACCTTTTACTAGTTATTTTTCTAAATCTCTATCTAATGTTCTGGCAACACGATCCTGATCTTGTTGAGCTTTAACAAAGTGTCTCTATGTTGTTGAGCTTTAACAAAGTGTCTCTATGTTATCCATGCCTTTTGTACAGGGTCTTGTCAATAATATATTCAAGTTGTCTTGGTCAAAATTAAAGAAGTTTCAGGCAGTGCAATAGAACATTTGAATCTAGATTCGTTATCAGGTATAGCGTAACCAGACAAGAATATACCATGCTAATGAAAACATAAGGATGAATGTTTATGGATCCGTATAGCATTGTTATTATAGAAAGAGAAAAAAATGTGAGATTGGGTCAATACCTCGTGACTGTATAACGGCCAATATTGGCCTTGTGATAGTGTGTCTTTCCTCGTACATTGCAACTGTTTGCATTTGTTCTTTCTTTCTTGGTCTCTTTGATTTTCTCTCTCTCTTTCCTGTTTCAGTTTATGTATCTGTCTATATGTCTGTCTGTCTGTTTGTCTCTCTATGTGCTTGTCTATATACTTGTTTGTCTGTATGTCAGTCAGTCTGTTTGTTTGTATGTCTGTCTCTCTGTCAATCTGTCAGTGTGTATGTACATATGTATGTATGTCTGTATGTCAGTCTGCATGTATACTTGCATGTCTGTATGTCTATATTCCGTCTGCCGTTCGTCCGTATGTCTCTGTCGCTGCCTGCCTGCCTGTTTCTATGTTTGTATGTCTGTCTGTCTGTCTATCTATATGCCAGTATCTATCTTTATGTATGTATGTATGTCTGTCTGTCAGTGTATATATCTTGCTTTTTATCTCATCGCATAGCCAGACATGCAGACATGTCTATATTGCTCCATGAATACGTGTCTCTCGTTCTGTACTTAAGACGTCCACATCTGTCAGACCCACTCCGATGATCTTCGTTGCGTGATAAACGTATGTATTAGATGTTAATTATCCGCTAATGCAGTCAGCTGATAATTAACATCATAAGCCGGTGCGTGTAAGTAAAGCATTGGCGACGGCTGTCCAGTTGCGTAACGAGCCCACTGTATTGCCGCTGTTGACGGATAAATCATATGCTTGAAAAGCTTTATGCTGACGTGCTCAGACAAGTCGTCTTAAGTGCAGAACCCCATCGGGAGTCTCTGCATGTCCAAAACAAATGCGATGTCAGCAACAAACCTGTAGACGGCAGTAACCAGCGCTTGCTTTGACGTGGCGAGGATGTGAAATGTCTGGATAATGTAATACTCTGGGCAGCGGTGCTTCTCTCCAAATCAGCTTCCTCGCAGAAGTTTTTCGTTGATACACGGAATCTTTCTAAGGAGATGTGACCACATGCGCGCACATGTATGCTATATTGTGCGTGCTCGGGTGCCTGCATGCGTGCGTGGACGTGAGTGTGCGTATGTGCGTGTGTGCGTGCGTGCTTGCGTGCTTGCGTGCGTGTGTGTGGATGTGAAGGTGGGTTTGAGTTTGCGTGCATGCAAACATACACACAAATGTTGAATCACATCATTAGGCTTGACGTGACGCAAGTGGGGAGGTTAGGAAGACGGAAAACATGCGAGCTGATTCGGGTTAAGTCGTGACCTGAGCAATTGAGCGACTAACTCAAATACACGCACCGCTATGTCAACGTGGTTTAACCAAATTTAGCAAGACTTAATTATATGTGGTGTTTATTGGCCTTCCCCTTTTCCTTTTGTCCTGAGGGTTCCACGTGAGCGCCTGACTTGTGTTGTGTTGTGTTGGTTTCCTGAGAGCATGACCTATCCAACTCCACTTCTTTCTTCTAATCTGATGTTCGATTGGTTCCTCCTTTGTTCTTTCCCATGTTGCTTCATTGATACTTGTTTCTGGCCAACATAGAATTCTTCTTAGATATTTATCTACAAAAGTTTGGATCTTCTGTAGCTTGGATTTTGTGGTACCCCATGTCTCTGATCCATACATAAGCACAACCATAACATTTCAGTAAACAAAAGCTTGGTTGGTTAGTATTGAAATTTATATCTGGACTTACATATTCTATTAAGCCCGATGGAGGCTGTCTTTGTTTCTCAAATCCTAGCCTTTACATCACTATATATGTTTCCGTTTGTGTCAACGATGCTTCCTAGATATACGAAAGACTGTACATCATCAATTAATTTCCTTTCTTCTGGTAGTTTAACAAAATAACCTTCTTTCCACTCCTCCGGTATCTCCTCTTCATCCCAGATTGTCTCAATATTCGTAATAAATACAATCTATATTATTACTTTATTAATACTACTTCGTACATTCAGTTATATTACTCTCCTTAAGCTTGATGAAAATAAATTACATAAATAGCTTCATTAGCATCCAATATTTGTTAACAATGTGTATTTGTTCTCATCTTAATCTCCTTGTTTCCAATGTGTTCAAGTCACACTCTATTAGGCGTGCACTATTGCATTGTAGTTTATCATGATTGCAAACATATATTGCTGTCAAAGAAACTACATATGTTTAAGATGGAAAATAAAAAAATCATCATCTGTTAATTAATAATACGTTTTATTTTTTCCAACATAAGGAGAATATACATATATATATATATATATATATATATATATATATATATATATATATATATATATTATGTCAGATAAAAGTTATATTGAAGAAAGTTTTTATAATAATACCTATGAACATTGTTCTACTAATATTATATAGGATACAATGAAATGTTTGACAATACAACGTAGTCGTCGCATTAGTGTTTGGTCACAAATACCCTGAAAGTGCAGAAAGCACTGGCATTACTAGTATGTTTATTAATAATAACTGTTTAAATGCAGTAGATTATAATACAATCATATACTCATTTTGAAATTTCCCCAGCCATTTATCTAGGGATAAAAAGTGCATGTTTAAAGTTAATGCGCATCTTTTATTTAACGTTTTTGTTATAAGGATCTGTTGAAAATAACTATTTTAATTTGTTAACAAATGCATACAAGTTGGCATCGTTGTAGTAAGGGCTGATAATGAGTTCCAACAATTTACACCACAAATTGGTAAGCATCGCGACTTAATATTTGTACGTGATGTACATATTTTTTGCAGTGATGTACATATTGAAACTGAACTCGAGAAGGACGTAAATTCGCATGCTTCGTAAAAAAAACACTCAACATTGACAGGTACTGATATACTGTTGTAGGCTTTACACATTTTTGAACACATTTTCAAATCTACTAAGTCTTGAAATTTAAGTCAACTACACTCACGAAATAGCATGTTGGTATGATGAAATCTACAAACATCACATATCGGTCTGACCACCTTCTTCTCTACCACTGTGATACAGTTCACACTAGTAATACATGCATTTCCCCCAAACTTCACAGCAGAAGCACATTAAGAACAGTAAGAACAGTGAGTAAGATAAGGTAAGCAAGCATGTAGTTCCTAGAACATGACTTGCCCTGTACACCACTCTGGCTACTCTGGACAGGTTTGTCATGACATTATTTATTTGGTCTTTCCAAGTAAGTTTTTTATCAATCAAAATTCCAAGGAATGTGGTCTTACTGACCCTAGTAATTAGGTCATTGTGAATGTGTATATCCAGATGACAGTTTATTCTGCGGTCACCAAAGATATCATTTGTTTTTGATGCATTTAATGACAACTTGTTTACACTGAACCATGTATACAGTTTATCAAGTTCACAGTTTACTACAATATGTACATCTGCATCATGTATAAAATATTGGTGTCATCTGCAAATAGAAAAAAATTAAGGAGTTGTGATAAATTACATATATCATTAATATACATGCATAAAATAAAAAGTTTAGGTCCTTGGACAGAACCCAACGGTACACCACATGAGACATTTAATAAATTAGATGAACATTCTGTTTTCTGTCATTTATATAGCTAGCCAAAGTAGTTGAGTTTTTCTATAAGTATCGAATGATTCACTGTGTCAAAAGCTTTTTTAAGTCGATGAAGATAGCCAATGTATAGTTCTTTCTACCTAGGGATAATTAATTTCTAATTTCTTCTACCAAGTCAGGTGGACACTGGTGAGCGAAACCCATATTGGCTGTTTGACAAGACATTGTTTTTATCAATAAATTGTTCTAGTATTTTATTGTGCAGTTTGTAAAGTATTTTGGAGAACTGACACAACAAAGATGGTTACTAAATTCTGATTTTGAATTTTTTTTTTAAATGATGATAATTTTGTATACTTTCATGCTGGAGGGAATTTTTTTTAAAGGACATGCTAAATATTGTTGTTAGTGGCTTGCTAGTAATGTGCATGTTTTTAAACGATATTCATGCTTATGCCATTCCTATCTGTAGAAGTTTTTGTTTTACATGTTCTAACAATGCCGATGATTTCTTCTTTATTGATTGGGCTCAAGAATATACTATTTGTATTTCTGTCCTCAAGATAATAATGAATTGAGGCGCCATTGACTGGTGAATCTATTTTGCAGCTAATTCTTTACCAATATTTGCAAAGAAGATATTAAACCCATTTGCTATGTCATTATTATTAGTAATCTGTTTACCATCAGTTTCAAAACAATCAGGGTAAGAAGTTTCCCTTCGTTCTTTATTTATAATTGTGTTTAAAACATTCCATGTTTCCTTGCTGTTTTGTTTTTGGTCATCTAACAATCTTTTAAAATATGTTTTTTTCAGCATTTCTTAGAATTGTGTAAGTTTCTTTTAATTTTTTTTTTATTTTCCGTTTCACTGGATCTATTTTTAAGAAATCTTCTATACAAATAGTTTTTCTTGTGACATGCATTTTTCAAACCAGTTGTGAACCATGTTTGTTTTAAAAATTTACATGTTTTGTGTTTATTTTTCTAGCCGAGCAGTGTCTGTCATATTGTTTAATAAGTGCACCAATATATATCATAAACCGTATTAACATGTGTTGTACTAATAACCTTTTCCAACAGTTAACTACTTAAATCTTTTACAAAATAATTTATGTTATCAGTAGTATCTTTTCTGACATATTTGTGCATTTCTGAATTGATCTTAATCACTCCATATTCGCACAGTATAAACATTAGAAAGTGGTCAGTTATGTCACTAATTAAAATACCATTAGTGGTTCGTTTATTTATGACATTTGTGAAAATGTTGTCAATAAGAATAACTGTATATCTAGTTATCATTGTTGGTTTATTGATAAGAGGATACAGGCCTAGGTTATACATAGTGTCAATAAAGTGTGTTGTACCTAAGTGGCTATCATGTTTTTTATGTCAACATTGAAGTCTCCACAAAACAAAGTCTTGTTGGTTGGGATGTTTCCAAAAATATATTCAACATTTTCACTGAAAGTATCTTTGTTAGATTCCGCTATACGATATATGCAACTTGCTGTTAATTATTTTTAAATTATTAATTCTACTGTAAACATTCAAGGACATCATTTATTGATAAATACTTGCTTAGGATTTAAGGACAGTTAATATATTTGTGGACATACATGGCCACTCCACTTCCTCTGACACTTTCTCTACCGACCTGAACAGAATTATACATAGGGAGATTGAAGTGTAGCAATGTTGTGGGATCATTCCAAGTTTGACACATAGTGATTACTAAGTGTGTGAATATAACGTTCAATTTGCTTAAAGTTCGCATTCAGACTTGTTGCCTTTAAGTGTATTATATTAAGACTTACATATTATAGATGTGAATAACATTGATAAGAGGATAAATCATTATTAAAAAGGTGTTATCGGGACCAATTCTTGGACTACGCTCATGTGTGTTTCAATCATGATATTGACAGTGGCTTACATTGAGGTTATAGTCATTGTCTATATTACTAATACCAGTGATCCAACTATCATTACGTTGTGGAATAATCTCACCATCGTCGAAGTCCTATGCGTGATTCGTATCCTATTTATTATTGTCGGTCATTATTGTTTAACGTTGAACAGATAATACATGTTAATGCAACTGACATCAATTATTGTTTAACGTTGAACAGATAATACATGTTAATGCAACTGGCATCAATTATTGTTTAACGTTGAACAGATAATACATGTTAATGCAACTGACATCAATTATACAATTAACACATGATCATAGGCACCCAGCTCAGTGTCTATAGAAATGTTCACAACTAACGCATTTCTGATCATGTATCATGTTGAATATAAACGTTACTAATCCGTTATACACTGCACATTTGTTGTCGTGAACATTAATGTACTTGTAAGATCTTATATCAATTACGAAATCCGTGTCATTATCATACGTTCTAACGGGAAAGTCCTCTGAGAGAGTTGACAGAGTATAGGTTTGACACCAGCAATTAAGTACTTAGCAGATAAGTCTTAGCTAAGCCCATTTTCTCGGCTGCAGCTGGAAGCGAGAGAGTAAAGTGCATGCCGACGACTTACGGTGCACTATATCATTGTATAGCAGTAAACCGGGTCGTGTTCGGAATTTTTACTGTAGTTGAAACACGGCTTTGATGCTCTGGTTCGGGTGAAAAATCCCATTCCGATCATTCACGTATGTGTGATTTAGACTCTGTAGCAATAATGTATTTGTTAGTTAATTAATGTGCTTTGTATTTCATATTTAAACAATATTAAATATATATATATATATATATATATATATATATATATATATATATATATATATATATATATATATATATATATATATATTGCATTTCACCTTTCCACGATATTATCTTTCTCGATAGGTCAGCTCGATTATACTAATGTTGCTCACCTATTTAAACAATGATACGAATTAGATGGCGCATCAGCACTGCACTGGACGTAGTGGCTTGTATGCCGTAGTTATTGCAGTTTCTATGAATGAGAGTCACTCGACAACATACTGAAGAGTGCCGTTTGTCTGCGAACGAGTTGCTGTCTAGTCTATATAAAGCATCAGTGCTGGTACATCAAATGACAGGCATCAGTAGTAGTAGTAGTATTTCAGAGGCGCTAACTACAGCCAGATCTCGGGTAACTACCTCCTCTGATCAGCGGCAACGAGCTGCGTATGTTGTCTCACCACCTGCGTCCGTGCGTCTGGATACCAGGCCGGGAACAGAGACCCGTTACAGCATGTATCCACCTAGTCCAGAGGCACGTTTCAGTGTCTGCGCAGCGCAGGATTTTGAGCGGTGCCATTTGGTGAACTAAGCATGGATGATGAATATGCGCAAGTCCTCCAGTATTAGACGAAGGAATAAAGGTATTAATTCCAATAGTTATTCTACATGTATAACTACTGTTTTACAAGCATGTGCGAAACACACACGCACACACGCACGCAAGTACGCACGCACGCACGCACACACACACACACGCGCACACACACAAACACAAACGTATATATATATATATATATATATATATATATATATATATATATATATATATTATATACATATATATATGTGTGTGTGTGTGTGCGTGTGTGTGTGTGTGTGTGTGTGTGTGTGTGTGTGTGTGTGTGTGTGTGTGTGTGTGTGTGTGTGTGTGTGTGTGTGTGTGTGTGTGTGTGTGTGTGTGTGTGTGTGTGTGTGTGTGTGTGTGTGTGTGTGTGTGTGTGTGTGTGTGTTGGTTAGAACGCTTGAAAAACAGAACGCTTGAAAAACGCTTGTGGTTTGTAGACAAACAAGCCGTTGGCTTATCAATAGGAAAAACACATTTTCACAGATCTGTGGGTAGCCCGACTTTATGAGATATCAGTTAATTTTGTTTTAGACATATTCACACTGGTAGCATTTGCACAATCGGTAGATATTATATCCCATTCCTTTGTGAGAATTAATGTTATCTTATATACAACCTGCACTGTTATTATACTAACCTGCACTGTTATTATACTAACCTGCACTGTTATTATACTAACCTGCACTGTTATTATACTAACGCTACTTCAATTCCCTAATCCTTTAATTTTGTTTAAGTTTGAAAAACATATTTATCATATTTTCATATATTTCACTGATCAATATCGGGTTTCCTCTTAATTTTTTTTTGTACAGTATCCAATTCTTGAATCAGCATAGTTGCTGTGGCACTCATCATCTTGCAGTGCCACTGATAGTCGATATTGGACATAGTTGCTGTGGCACTCATCATCTTGCAGTGCCACTGATAGTCGATATTGGACATAGTTGCTGTGGCACTCATCATCTTGCAGTGCCACTGATAGTCGATATTGGACATAGTTGCTGTGGCACTCATCATCTTGCAGTGCCACTGATAGTCGATATTGGACATAGTCCCTGTTCACCAGATTTCACTCCCTTCTCAAGCCAGTATTGCTGTGTAATATTAAAATAATATATTTATAGCTTCAACTAATTTGGCCCTTTTGAGAAATAGTATGGCTTCTTCAGCAAAAGTATAAATCAATGGAACGACCATGTTATTACTCAGCAATTTCCTGGAGATCGGACCTACAGCAAGGCGTCTAATTGTGGCATGTGTCATCGGTCGCTGCAGGGACGTGCACAATGACGGATTCGATGTGTCGAGATGACATTCAAAATTCTTATTAATTAGTCAATGAACGTTAGATCCGCTAGGTGATTGGGAACGTCGCAAATAATTGGGTCATTATGTCACATTGTACATTGTCATTAGCGAACGGCATCCCCGAGTAATATTTGGACAAAACCGAGGGCTGTCTACTTCATCAGCCGTCGATTACACGGGCATGTGATTCGCAAAATATACCATTTTTATATTGATTTCACATGCATAATGAGTTTAGCAAACTCAAATTTTGGAACTATGTTCTCTGTCAACGCAGTCGGTTTTAGGACAATTCCCATGTTCGTCTGCTATTTTGTACGCGAAGACTGCGTCACAAGGTACGCAATAGCCTACATTTCATTTACCCACTGGTGGCCATGTTAACGGTTTGCATGATTATGAGAAAACGTGATCATCAACAATTATAAAACTGTTTTCCTGCCGCTGTCATCATCTGTGTCAAACATGCACAACATATGTCATGTTAGCAACCGTTTTTATTTATTTATTAAAAAAATACTACCTCTCGTTATATTATCTCAATCGCAAATTATTAAAATTATAAGAATTTCATCCAAATTACCTGTAATTAAGCTATCAACATCGACCAAAATATAAGCATATAACAATTATATAACCGTGTTGTGACCACGATTTAGTTTGTTTCGGTTCAGTCTAAAGTTGACTTTCCCATTGGTGGCCATGTTAACGTTTTGCATAAATAAGAAAACGTGACCATCAAAATTACAAAACTGCTTACCTGCAGCTGTAATCATCCCGTTGACATGTTGATCGAGTTTTGTCAAAAAATAGACAGTTCTAGCTCTTGCAAAATGTCTGTATGTGCGATACCCGTCACTGTTTACCAGTATTGGCACGACTTAGGGCGCACACGTATCTAGTTGCCGAACAATCCCAAATACTCCTCTGCCTATTAAAATCAACAAAACACCCACCATTTCACTCTCGACAGCTTCAACCAGCAAACCTGGCAGTGTCTGTTTTTTTAAACTTCCTATGTCTAAACTATGCCCTACATTCGTGGGTAACCCACAAGGAAATCTAACTGAGGCATGACCTATAGTACCGTCGTCATCGCTCGCGCCATCTTGTCCGCGATGTCAACATCATGACGTAAACAAACAGTTCCGTCATAACTGCACACGTTCGATTTTGAAATTATAACTGCGCTCGTGCATTGGATATAGCATATTGTATGCGAAATAACCATTCTGAACCAGGCAATTTGGGAAATTATTAAAATTTTTTGGTTGGACGTCAATCATTATTGCTTTCAATTATGTAGAGATATCAACGCATAATGATTAATAGCGCAAGACATAAAATGAATAAAGATGGGCGAGTATTCTAAGCTTATTACAAATCAACATAACATAAAGTCACATACGTTTAATTTGCGATACGACAGGGATATTAAGGGGGTATCAAACCGAAGTGTTGAGGATATTTAATGTAGGTGTAGATATGTAGGTATTGGTAGAAGTATATTATTTCACTTATGAAATGTAGAAGAACTGGAAGACATGGGATAACGTTTGTGATAAAACAGTGTAGGTTAAATATCGTAATACAATAATAATACATAAAATACCTATATTGCGCTAAAATCATAGGGAGACCCAAGCTCGGCAGCGCACCAAAACAGAAAGGGGCTAAACAGTTCATAATCGTAAGCAGTTCCAGTTGTAAACAGTTGGATTGGTACGCTGGGGGTTATGGGAGATAAGCTAGTTTAAATAGGTGGGTTTTTAGTTTAAGACGAAATGTTATTATATTTATCACAGGCTTAACACTAAAAGGGAGTGAGTTCCACAGATTCGGTGCAGCGAATGCGTAAGCTCTAGTTCCGACGTTTGTCTTAGCACTGGGAAAAAAGTAGATTTGGATTAGATGATCGAAGCTGTCTGGGCTGTCTTGCAGAAGTGAGCAACACATGTAAATATTATGGTTGCTTGGATGAAAGTGCTTGATAGGTAAGTGCATAGATCTTAAAAATAATGCGATATCGGTCAAGGAGCCAATGCAATGATATAAGAAGTGGTACTGGGTAAGAGAAACGAGGAGACTGTAGTGATCATCATATTTGCTATTGACTTTATCGTTTACCGTAGTGAGTAATGAGTACCGTTGTAACGGGTACTAACTACATAGCGTTTGTTATCACATTATGTTTTGGAGACTTTTAGGAGGCTCCTGTTTCGGGTGATATTTGAATAAACATGTTTCTATACAAGTGGCTATGTAAGTCAGCCTGATACATTACATTTTGGCGGCGAGGAGGTAACGAACTTGTGTTGCCCCAATACAATATATGAACATTTATCGCGTTGTACAGTCCCGCCCTGTTTTAACCATGTCTGAAGGTTTGCCAGCGTATCCACGGTTTGGTGTCAGCTCAGATTCGGGTGACGTGGCCGTCCGGTGGACTAGCGCGCTTCAAAAACCTAATCAACGATCCTACAAGACAAAGAGCACTTTTGCTACATTATACAGGCGAAGAAACACATGACATTTTTGACACCCTAATTGACACAGTAGCCAGTGAAGATGAAAATGCACTCGGTGAAGCAGTCGCAGCACTAACAGCACACTTAGTACCTAAACGAAACAGGGAATATGTCGTGTACAAATTCAGACAGGCAAAACAGGAAAAGGGTGAAGACATAACAGCGTTCTATATACGTTTGAAGCAATTACCACGTACTTGTGAATTTGCTGACAGTGACAAGGAAATTAAAAGTCAAATCGTGCAGAACTGTGAGTCCAGCAGACTTCGACGTAAAGCACTTAGTGATCCTGAGATGACTTTGGTAAAACTGATTGATACTGCCAGAGTAATGTAACTGTCAGAGACTCAGGCAAAAGGCATTGAACGTGTCCGTCACACGACTAGCCAGCAGTCAATGTCTGTCAACAAGATGACACAAGGTTACTACAAACCTAAACAGTGGGTTCCCCGGTCTGATAAAACATATGACAGGTAACCTAAAAACAAATGCAGAAATTGCGCACAAGCATGGCCTCGTGTTGGTAGACAAACAACATGTCCTGCTGCTGGGAAAGAATGCAGAAATTGCAAAAAGATGAATCACTTCGCATTTTGCTGTCAGTCAAAACCAGTCACCACTCAAAAAGCGAACACATATGGATGACATCAAAAACCACACAAACTCAAGAGAGATGTGAACATGCTAGACGCTCAGGACAGATCGAGTGAAGATGCGGGTCTATACAAACTGTCATTGTGTACAATCGGTATAAACAAACACGATGCGCGTCCACACTTTCTTGTCAGTGTAAATGATCAACAAGTGAATATCACAGCTGACCCTGGAGCTGAAATCAACATCACGTGACCCCTCCAAGATGATGATTTTCCCATATGGATCTGCAACGTCGCTTCATGTTAAGTGTGTCTTTAGTGCTGAGGTGAAGTTTAGTACGTAGTAGCTGGCTCTGGCGGATCGCTTCTCGGATGGAAGACATCAAAACGCCTTCAATTGGGACGTGTCGTGCAGCAAGTGACAACAGACAAACTGCAGACTACACCTGTCGATCGGTTAGTCTCAGGACACGATGATATATTTCTGGATTTAGGTCAACTGAAAAACTTCAAGGTCAAGTTGCACATCGACGAGATGATACAACCGGTAGCTCAGCCACACAGAAGGATTCCGTTTCACGTCAGGAAACAGCTTGAACAGGAGTTGAAGCGAGATGGAGAGCTTGGAGTCATCGATAGGGTGGAAGGAGCAACACCTTGGGTGTCACCGCTGGTTGTAGTGCCGAAGCCAAAGAGTGAAGGTCAAATCCGCGTATGTGTCGACATGCGACAAGCAATTCAGGCTATCATAGGAGAGCGTCACATAACTCCAACCATCAATGAACTGGTGAATAACCTCAATGGTGCCGCTGTGTTCAGTAAGCTCGACCTGAATCAAGGCTACAATCAACTGGAGCTGGAACCATCATCGCGTTATTTCACAATGTTTTCAACGCAGGTTGGACTGTGCAGATATAAACTTTGGTGTTTCTAGTGCAGCCCAAGTATTTCAGCCATTCGCGAAATACTTAGTGGCATATCTGGAGTGATCAATATCAGCGACGATATTCGACGAGTGTTCGGTGCAACGCAGAGCGAACATGACCAGAACTTGAGGGCAACTTTCCAAAGACTTCATGAACGTGGTCTAACTCTGAACATATACAAGTGTGTCTACAACAAGGGAACACTTGAGTTCTTTTGACACATCTTCTCCAGAGGAGGACTCTCAGCTGATTCGAAGAAAGTACTGGCTGTTCGGAACATTGGCACTCCTACAAATGCGACACAGGTCAGAAGTCTACATGGAATGTCAAACTTCTGCGCAAGGTTCGTACCTGGCTATGCGTCCATAACACAACCGCCACGAGAGCTAACATGACACAACCGCTACGAGAGCTAACATGACACGACCGCTACGAGAGCTAACATGACACGACCGCAACGAGAGCTAACATGACACAACCGCAACGAGAGCTAACATGACACAACCGCTACGAGAGCTAACATGACACGACCGCCACGAGACCTAACATGACACGACCGCTACGAGAGCTAACATGACACGACCGCTACGAGAGCTAACATGACACAACCGCTACGAGAGCTAACATGACACAACCGCTACGAGAGCTAACATGACACGACCGCTACGAGAGCTAACATGACACAACCGCAACGAGAGCTAACATGACACAACCGCAACGAGAGCTAACATGACACAACCGCAACGAGAGCTAACATGACACAACCGCTACGAGAGCTAACATGACACGACCGCTACAAGAGCTAACATGACACGACCGCTACGAGAGCTAACATGACACAACCGCTACGAGAGCTAACATGACACAACCGCTACGAGAGCTAACATGACACAACCGCTACGAGAGCTAACATGACACAACCGCTACGAGAGCTAACATGACACGACCGCTACGAGAGCTAACATGACACGACCGCTACGAGAGCTAACATGACACGACCGCTACGAGAGCTAACATGACACGACCGCTACGAGAGCTAATATGACACGACCGCTACGAGAGCTAACATGACACGACCGCTACGAGAGCTAACATGACACGACCGCTACGAGAGCTAACATGACACGACCGCTACGAGAGCTAACATGACACGACCGCTACGACAGCTAACATGACACAACCGCTATGAGAGCTAACATGACACAACCGCTACGAGAGCTAACAGAGAAAGACGCGCTTTGGAACCGATCAGAGAAGTGCAGCGCATCGCTTGCTGCAATACGTCAATCGCTATCCAAAGCACCAGTACAAGGGTACTTAGATGAAAAAATGGCAACAGAGATCTATGTCGATGCTAGTCCTGTCAGTCTTGGTGCAATCTTATCACAACACGACGTAAATGGTGAGAATCAGTGCATCATCGTATGCGACAATCGTTCGTTAACTGCAGTCAAGCAGAGGTACTCTCAGACAGAACGAGAAGCTTTTGCGGGCGTATGGGCGTGTGAACATATTCGCTTATACGTATATGGCCAATATGTGAAGGTCTACGCAGATCACAAATCGCTTTTGGTCATATTCGGCAGTCCGAAGTCGAAACCTCCTGCGCGTATCGAACGTTGGGCAATCAGACTGCAACCCTATAATGCCGCTGTGATCTATCATCCTGGACCGGATAATCTTGCCGACTTCTTGTCACAACAGCCATGCAGACATGTGAACAGAGCCTCTCGCCAAGAGAAAGTTGCGGAGGAATTCGTCAACTACGTCACATTCAACTCTGTACATAAAACCATGTCAATTGTGAGGAGAGAGACACTCGAGATACAACTCTACAAACCGTGATACAAGCCTTGAGCACTGTTAAATGGTATCAGAACATCCCAGATGACGTACACAACGTACTGCTGCGAAATGAGCTAACAACCACAATTGATGATGGAGACACTCTCCTTCCTGGTCATCGATTGGTCATCCCAGCAACACTCGAGACCGAAACCGTTGACCTTGCTCATGAAGGGAATAGTGAGGACGAAAGCGTTGTTGCGAAAACATATGTTTCCCTGGAATCAACAAGATGGTGGAGTATCGCGTGAAATCATGTATCTGTGCCAGAAACTAAGCGAGAACCGTTGGAAATGAGTCCACTACCGAAAGCGGAATTGCCCATGGGACAATATATTTTAGTCTTAGTCTTAGTCTTAGTCGACGACTACTCCAGGTTTTCGATCTTCGAAGTCGTATCGTCAACTTCTGCCAACGTGGTGATTCCATGTATCGAAAAAGTGTTCTCAGAGTATGGCATACCGGACGCACTGCGAACAGACAACGGTCCTTCTTTTAACAGCCGCGACCTCACACAATTCGCTGAACAGCTTGGTTTTCTCCACAGGAAGATTACACCCAATTAGCCGAGAGCGGAGATGCAGAGGTCGAAAGGTTCCTGCGGACAGTGAAGAAGATCATCAATACGTCCATCTACGAGAGAAGAGACTGGAAAACAGAGATGTATCGTTTCCTTCGAAACTACCGTGCAACCCCGCATAGCACTACAAGCTTTCCGTCAGCTACTATTCTGTTTGCTCGATCGATGAAAGTCAAACTGCCAGAATTACACACATAACAGAGCAGCCAATCACCATTACCGACAGATAAAGTACAGAGAAGAGACTACCACCAAAAGGAGAAGATAAAAAGATACGCCGACAACAAAGCGTACGTCAAGCCATCAACACTCAAAGAAGGTGACAATGTTCTTGTCAGACCGCGGTTCTGAAGAAAGACTGATCCAGTGTATGATGAACGTCCAGACCGTGTCACCGCACGTAAAGGGTCGATGGTAACAGCGCGACACTGTGATCACAGCGTTACGCGAAACTCAAGCGTACGATTTTTCAAGCGTACGATTCCCGAGCTACCAACACACGACTCCGACACTGAGGACGACTTCGACGATGACGCAGCATCGGAACAGCTGGTGGTCGCACCAAACCTGGACGAGCCGCCAGACGACCGAAGATACCCCCAGAGAGAAAGAAGACGACCAGTTCATCTAGATGACTACGTGCTAGCGCATCGATGGTCAGACTCCACAGGGCATGATAATCCCCTGTCTGTGACTTGGAAGGCTAGGGTTGTCTACCCCTATGCCTACTATTCTTGTGTCTACGGGGCAGAATTTAATAAGATAGGGTTGTCTACCCATGTGCCTATTTCTTTCGTTATACATTCACTATAATAAGCCAGTGTATTTTTGCTTGCTATGTCTTTGCTTAATATGTTATCCAGATTGGAGAGGGATGTAGTTTTCATCATATTTGCTATTGACTTTATCGTTTACCGTAGTAAGTAATGAGTACCGTTGTAAAGGGTACTAACTGCATAGCGTTTGTTATCACATGATGTTTTGGGGACTTTTAGGAGGCTCCTGTTTCCGGTGCGATTAGAATAAGCATGTTTCTGTACAAGTGGCTATGTAAATCAGTCTGAAACATTACAGAGACGAAGTAACTACCCTTGCCCAACAATTTTGCAGACTTTGGAGTTTCAAGATGTCCTTGAGTTCAATATGATGATAAAGGGAATTGCAGCATTAAAATACACTGCTAACAAGAGCAGTTTTGGCGACAGCAAAATAGAAATTATACATACACGTGCGAATACATCGAAGGTAAAGAATGTGATAAAAGCAGAAACGAGGAGTTTGTTAAATATGCTGTCTAATTGTTTTATTATTATTATCAAATGTAACTCCTAACATGCGTTCTGAGACGTGGTGGTCCAAGTTGTGAGTTTGAATAACTGAGCTGAGTTGAGTAGTGTAAAGAGTAATATCATAGACAAGTCATTGAAGATGACAAATGAATGGAACACATTATCTACTGACTGTAGAAATGATAGCCTCGTGAAAATGTTTAAAAAGAGCAAAATCGATGAAAATACCAGAAGGGCGTAGATGAATAATCGTTGAACTGTCATTCAGCCAATTGCTTTATTGTCCGTGTGACATCCATGCGTTTGCTTTGGAAAGTAATTGGGCTAAATCTGGTTAAATCGTGTTAATGATCAAGCGTAAAGTCAATGAAAATTTATGTCAGGATCTGCATGTGAACAACAACTGATTTCATTAAGAGTTATTTAACAAACATGGACTGATAAATAATGGACACGATGAGAGTATCAGTTCATACGGATGTTAGTAGCCATATTCTCACTTCGAATTGGCTGTATTTTTTATACGACGTACATAAATGTTACACAACATTCGTGATAAAAATATGACAGACTGTCAGGAATATAAATGGTATTAAAAATATGAAGCGTACATCGTCCAGTAAACACTAATATACACTCGATGCAATAACATGTTGTGCTGCCTGATTGTTATAGTGGTGCCACTCAATAATGAGCGCATTAATTTGATAGTTTCATACTTTTATTCTTGGCAAGTTTAGTTTGTGGCATGTTGCGTTGAGCGCACTGCTATTGCTGTCATTCGCAAATAAACGGCTGGAAGCCACCACTACGACGTTATCTGGACGCCACCACTACGACGTTATCTGGAGCCACCACTACGACATTATCTGGAAGCCACCACTACGACGTTATTTGGACGCCACCACTACGACGTTATCTGGAAGCCACCACTACGACGTTATTTGGACGCCACCACTACGACGTTATCTGGAAGCCACCACTACGACGTTATCTGGAAGCCACCACTACGGCGTTATCTGGAAGCCACCACTACGACGTTATCTGGAAGCCACCACTACGGCGTTATCTGGAAGCCACCACTACGGCGTTATCACATTTACCGAGTGAACGAGAATTGTTTTTGATTTCGTTATCAATACAAGTGAGTGAACATGACTGGTAACAAGCACTTACTTTTCTGAATGCATTCAATCAAACCAAATCACTTTATTATACTCATCTACTTACACATTCATCGACTGAGAAAACATAAACATTAACAGTTGATGTATAAATGTTTCAATCAATTTGATAAAAATGTAATACATATTAGCAGCTGTTAATACGATAATAATATCATCTGTATTGTTACCCAATGTGCATGAATCTATAAATGAAGTTCCTTTTTACCGCCTGTCACCACTGAACACCCATATATTTGCGGAGCAAACTTGTACTTTTACATTTGGATAGTCCTAGAAACATCTTTAACATAATTATAGTTGTATTCATATAGTTTGTTAGTGGATGTCTCTTTCATAGGTGCGGCGCAATTGAGATGTATATATATATATATAATGGAGACAAACAAGGTCAATGTCACTTTGACATCCCATTTACACCAAAGAAATGTGCATAGCACTGAGCTACTTTAAGCATATAATTAAGCGATAATATGTCTGTCAATACGTGCGTCATCAGCTACGGAGACGATAAGACTAGGAAAAGGTACGCACGTCTGAATAAACTGCCGGTCGTGCGAGAGACAAATGCGATCAGTCAGGAGAGCCTAATGATGCTATACCGCCGCAGATAGAATTTACTGAAGGACTGTACGTTGTATGTAATCCGTTTAAACGTGCCGAGGATTAATTGCATGGCAACAGCTGCTTAGCACTTAATCGTGCTAGTAATTATTTATTACTACAAGGAGTGCTACACTTGCGGGCTTCGCCGTCTGATCATCCCGCGGATTCTTCCGCTGCTTAGATCCAATATACCATACGCTACATCAATGGCGTCAATATCCACAATATGCTTGATGTCAAAGGTTGGATTTATGAGTTTATGTAAATATGTTTTCTTGCACGAATATAGCACAGTATGTTCTCCATGTTGCATACAGGCGCTAACACACCCGCGCACGCGCATATGCACACATCCACGCACGCACGCACTCACGCACGCGAGCCCGCAAACATACGAACATACGCACGCACGCACGCACGCACACACACACACATACATACACAAACGCACGCGCATGCACGCACACAGAACGCCAATACAGCGACTAACCTATATGCCAACTAAAAGAAGCAGAGTTGTTTTTTTAATGCAAATAAATGTATAAATACTACACAATGCAAACGTCGTTTTAATAAAGTAGCCGGAAGAGCTGCCCATGTTTTATAATTTAACAACAGTATTTATAACTCCAATTTCTCTTGTCGCAATGAAATTACTTGTCACACAGTTGAGTTGTCCTGTCATAACACGGGCAGATAATTCTACCAAACTATCACCCTTGGATTAGTATCCGACAACGAATAAATAAATGAGCTAGTCAATATATCGATACAAGAGAATATGACGAAAGCACCTGATATGAGAGTATCAACATTTTCCATCAAGATAAAATACCCGGTAGTTGGTCCACATGAAGTGTCAGTAATAGAAAACGTAACGCAAGTCCATCAGAATATGTGTAACGCAACGAGTTGTCCATGTAATGTAACACAAAGCAATACACGACACATTACGTAACAATGTAACTGTTTAATGTAATTAGTAATTATTATGGCGTTGTACAGATTATAGTGTTGTCCAGGTTTTTGGTATAATTAATAAATCTACCAGCGCTGACGATTACCTTAACTAATATGTCTGAACGAATTTAATTTGCATAATTATATGTTGTTCCAATGTATTCTGTATTAGAATATGTTGTGTAATTTTTCTACTTCACTGATATAGGCTCAAATAGACGCAAAGTGAGCGAAACAGACACTGTGTTTTAACTACCTGCAGCATCTTTCATAATGTTATGACAATAAACACCCCCACGGAACCGCACTGAACATAACACGCACATAACACGCACATAACACGCACATAACACGCACATAACACGCACATAACACGCACATAACACGCCCGCAGCTCTGAATATACAAGTCCTGCTACAGTTCAGGTCAGAGTGTATATATATTTCACCTTCAACGGGATTATAAGAAACATAATAGCTTATATATATATATATATATATATATATATATATATACATATATATATATATATATATATATATAATTATATATATATATATATATATATATATATACATATATATATATATATATATATATATATATATATATATATATATATATATATATACATATATATATATATGTATATATATATATATATATATATATATATATATATATATATATGTATATATATATGTACATATATATATATATATATATATATATATATAATATTATATATATATATATATATATATATATACATATATATATATATATATATATATATATATATATATATATATATATATATATATATATATATATATATATATATACATATATATATATATACATATATATATATATATATATATATATATATATATATATATATATATATATATATATATATATATATATATATATATATATATGTAAACTCTACTGTTTCTGATAATTCCGTTGAAGGTGAAATGATGTTGTCAATTATATTTCATCGCGCAACAGTGTTTGGAATTACGGCAAGATAACGTACGGTGCCAACAGCTTTCAGCACAATAATTTTCCCATATAGAGCAGTAGGCGTTAATGCTTTTGTTAGAAAGTCATTCAATTATTATGTGAATGTTGCCTATACGGGTCCAAATGTAGATAAGTCATCAGCCAGTGATCCCGTTCTAAATGACGGCCTGTTCATTGAATGCTAATTCTGATCCAGTGACCTTGTTCTAAGAGACGGCCAGTCCATTGAATACTAGTCCTGATCCAGTGATCCAGTTCTAAGTGACGACCTGACCATTGAAAACTGGTATTGATCCAGTGATCCTGTTCTAAATAACGGCAGACCAGTGTATATTAGTCCTGATCCAGTGATCCTGTCCCAAGTGACGACCAATCTATTGAATACTAATCCTGATCCAATGATCTTGTTGGAAGTGAAGACCAATCCATTGAATACTTTTCCGGATCCAGTGATCCAGTTCTAAGTGACGAAATGAACATTGGAAACCAGTACTGATCCAGTGATCATGTTCTAAATAACTGCATTCCAGTGTAGATTAGTTCTGATCCAACGATCCTGTCCTAAGTGACGATCAATCCATTGACTACTAATCCTGATCTATTCATCTTTTTCTAAGTGCCGGTCAGTTCATTGAATACTAGTCCTGATCCAGTGATCCTGTTCTAAGTGACGGTCAATTAATTTAGGACTAGTACTGATCCAGTTATACTGGCCTAAATCATGGCCTAAGCAAGATAATCGAATCTAACTGACGTCCAATGAAGATTAGTCCTGATCTAAGTGACGGACAGTCCATTGTAGACTAGTCCTGAACCAGTGATATTGTTCCAAATAGCGGTGTATAATAGTCCTGATCCTGTGATCTTTTTCTAATTGACGGCCAGTCCAGTGAAGACTATCCTGATCCAGCGGGGCTGTCCTAAGTGATAGCATGCGTTCGCTTACGCCGCTTACTGATTGCGTTACGCCTGGCTGAGTAGATCTCCCCTCGGAATACCGACGGGAAGTACCGTAGCAGTGTGCCTTAGACAGCAGCAAAGCGATACATCGATTGTGTTTTATGCTAGTCCAGCGTGAGTGGTCGCGTTGACGTCGCCGGTGGACGGACGAGTATATGAACATGATATGTCCATAAACATGGTATGTCCATAAATGTGATATATCTATAAACATGAACATAGTCTGCGTGACGGCACAGCAATTAGAAGACGTCGTCAACAACGTCGATAAGTCATACCATGAAATATAAAGTAATGCTAGCTGAGTACGACTTAATCTTCATTGAGATATGTCGTCAGAGCCGACTGCGTAATTTTTTAATAATAATAACGATAATGATAATGTTATTGATAATGATGCTAATGGCAATGATAACGATAACGATTATAATAAAAATAATAATAACATTAATAATAACAATAATAATATAGCATAATCCATATCGTGTACATCCTCGGACACACAAGCTCATAGGCGCATCAAACCAAAAGCTTTAGTCAGTCTACCAATTCATATGATGTATTAAAATCATGAAGATATGGATGAATTCTCAAAGGAGCTAACTAGGATAAGCACCGTGTTAAGTCTTTAGACGATCACGAACTTGTGTTTCCAGCTGACCTAATATTAAAAGCGAGTGAATCCCAAAGAGATGGCGCTGCAACCGAGAAAGCCCTTGTTTCAATGTTTGTTTCAACGCTTGTGTGTTTAAAGAACAAGTACACCATAACTAGATGATCGATGATGTCTGGGCCTTCTTGCAGGACCGAATAGTGAATATTTGTGGGGCGCGGTGACGTCATGGTTATAATATCGGACGACTCTCAATCGAGAGAACCCGGGTTCGAATCCTCTTGCTGCCGTTTCGAAGCTTGGACAATTTCGTTCACTACAGGTCAGCTCAACTGTATAGATGAGTGCCTGGCTATAGTCAGTATTTGCAGTGTGGCTGAATGCTTCCTAGAGAAGTCGAGTTGGTGTTGGACTGAACAGATCTGCTATGGGTGAAGAGTAAACCGCTTTGAGCAGTCACATACACCGGTTGCTTAGATGACAGTGCTGATTGGTAGTAGTACGTACTTTAGAATAATATAAGTTATTACAGAAGTATCGATCTAAAACCGCCAACATATGTTGAATCTGAGATCAACGATTAATCGCAGTAATAACTGTTTTGCAGTGTTAAAGCGCTGACGACGGTAGAATTGATGAAAATCGATTGATTCACAAGCATTCTGCGCCCGGATAAACAGCAGCAAATTGCTTTCGTCAGACGCTCGAATCTTCCGCGATAACTAATTCCGCGCTCTGATATTTACCGGACATTATCAGATGCTTGCGCCGAAAACGGTTTCGCCTGAACAGCGCAATCTTATGGAGCCTTGGCCAACGATCAATATTGGTGGACGCCACTAAAAGCGACCGTACCATCAACTACCCCGGAGTCATGTCTATCGCAGCTGCTTCTCTCTTAAATGTTCTAGTAATCGACGATGTTTTAACGTCGACACCTGCATGGCGTCAACAACATCCGTCTTTAACGACATGTCTATACCACATAGGCATACATATGCATTTCTTTCCCCACAAAATAGTATTTAATAAGGTATATGTAATAATAGCTAGTTCATCAAATGCAACAGCTGCCAAACATTTCGCAAAAAAAATAGTTGCACGATTATGTTAAGTGAAAAAATATGATAATGTCGAGAAATCACTTTAACAGAACATTTATCTGCGAACGGTGGATACTATCCGGTGGTATCGACTATGTCTAATGTGGCTTGGCGATCATTCACTCGTTGTCAACAATATTACTATTTATAGAAAACCTAATAAACATGGCGCCGAAAGCTTGTTTTCTGGAATATCTGATGTGAATCGTTATAAGAATCAGCTGCACTGAAATGTTTGTGTGATAACTGTGAGAAGGAGCAAATTTGGAATAAAATAAACCTATTATAGGATGTTTTCTCGCTCAGTGAATGCAGAAATGGATTTTTTATCATAGCACATGCACACATGCACACGTGCACACCCATATGCAAATGCACGCGCGCTTGCACGAGCGCGCGCGCTCTCAAACACCAGAGCGAACATCCATGTGTGTGCGATGTAATTGTGTAAATGTAGATTATTCCGTACGAACCTGTAATCCTTTCCACCGCTGTCACAGGACATTAGATCACGTTAGGGTCATGTCAGCGTGTCGATGTTACAGTCATTACGAAGACACGAAGATGTCGCTGAGGCTGGTGGCAGACGAGGTTAAGAGCACGTACGTCTCATCTAGTTGCAGTGTCGACGGGTTATCAGCAGAACATTCAATATAACCGTCTTCGAACGGATCAAAAGATCCACAGTGAAACGTCAGCAGAAAGGGCTAGACACCTGTGTACTCTGTATAATACGTGTTGTGGTATACTGTAAAATATGTTGTTATCTGCATAACGTAAATCAGGTGCAGGATATATATATTGAAGTTGTTCTCTTAAGCGGTTGTTCCTTACACAGAGAGTCCTCATGGCGAGAGGCTATTGTACGTCTAACTTGACAACTCGCTAAAAATAAAAACCGTTGAATTTTTGAAAATTACATTGCTTCCTGGAAGAAGGAACAGAAGGTTCTCAATGTCAACGCAGTGCATCTTATTTGCTTATACTTCTTCCACAAGGGTCAACATTTCCAGCAGTTTCTAAAACGCCAGCTCTTATATGCAAAGCAAGAATGGAACCAGACACGTATATGATGATCACCAATTTCATACCTGCTCTTGTTAATGTTCCCAGAAATCCTTCGCGTAGGCGCTAGTGAAATACAACACGTTTGGATTGTGAAGGCAGACGCAATGTTTCAGCCTGTATAAATGTCGATATTAATTTTTTTAATGACGAATTTGCTTACATCGAACACTTCATGGAGGCTACGTCATAATTTCGTCGCCCACATAATTAGCATAAGCCATGGAACCAAATGCCATAATCGATCATTACGTAACCAAGAGATACTGTCGAAAATTAGTGAGAGCCATAGTATTTCATTATTGAACCGAGAGCCAATGTAAGTTATTAGTGATCCGAGAGTCGCAGTATGTCATTACCGAGAACCGCTGTCGACCGTTAGTCAACTGACAGCTACCGTCGACCATTGCTGAGAACCACTGTCGACCATTATTGAACTGAGAATCACTGCCGATCATTACTGAATAGAGAGCCACTGTCAGTCATTACTTAGGGCCCCGCTACAGAACAGAGAGCCACTGTTGACCATTAGGAAAGCAAAATGGCATACCATGGACCCTATAGGAACAAGTAGATGATGTTGACTTTGCCGATGACCTGGTTCTTCTTTAATACAGCCAGAAGCAAATGCAAAAAAAAACACCACTAATAGAAATAGCTGCAGCCATGTTAGGACTGAATGTGGACAGAGGCAAAACCAAGATCAAGAAGATCAACACCAAGAACAACATCCCAACTGCACTACATGGAGAAGTCCTAGATGAAGTACAGTATTTCACATAGCTCGGAAGCATCGTGGACACACACGGAGGAACAGCTAGTGAAGTAAGTGCTAGAATTAGAATAGCAAGCGCTGCCTTCATCGTGCTTAATAAAATATGGACGTCGATAGAAATTTCAATACCAACCAAACTACGCATGGTTAACCGAAATGTTAAGGTTGTACAAAGGTATGGATCAGATGCACGACTTACCCTAAAATTGATGCTACATGAGATCCAAACTGTTATGTAACAATCTAAGGATACGGTGTCCAGAAACAACCATTAATGAACAGAAAGCCCATCTCGTCCATTACTGGAACCGTGATCCATTGTTGTCCATTACTGAAGTGGGAGTCAAAGTCAACCATTACTGAACCGTTATCCACTGTCGTCCATAACTGAACTTGGAGCCAATGTTGACCATTACTGAACCGAGAATCACTGTTGACCATTACTGAACTGAGAAACAATGTCGACCTCTGCTGAACCGAGAACCACTGTCGACCATTACTGAACCGAGAAACACTGTCGACTATTACTGAATCGAGAACCACTCTCGACCATTACTGAACCGAGAAACACTGTCGACTCTTACTGAACCGATTAACAATTTCAACCATTACTGAACCGATACCAACTAGACAGATTAGTGAAATGGTCTGAGAAATGGCAGATGTTGTTCAATTTTGGGAAATGTAAATGCCTACATACAGGACATAGGAACTTGAATGTAAACTATAAAATGGGAGATACTGTTCTGGGTACTACTGTAAAAGAAAAGGACTTAGGAGTTACAATAAGCGCTGATATGAAAGTTTCAGAGCAGTGTGGTATTGCAGCTTCAAAGGGTAATCAAATTATTGGATTGATTAGAAGAAACATAACATACAAGGGAAAAAAGTTAATTATACCTCTTTATAAAGCAATAGTTAGACCTCATTTAGAATACTGTATACAAGCATGGAGACCATATCGTAAGAAGGATATAGATACGCTTGAACGCATACAAAGGAGAGCAACTAAAATGATTCCAGAACTGAGAGACCTCAGTTATGAAGAACGCCTGAAAGAATGTGGTTTAACAACTCTAGAGACAAGGAGGTTAAGAGGAGATCAGATTGAAGTTTTTAAGATATTTAATGGGTATGAAAATGTTGATAGAAATATGTTTTTCTCACTCAAGAAGGATAGCAGAACTAGAGGACATGAGGTAAAATTAGTAAAGGATCAATGTAGATTGGACATCAGGAAGCACTCGTTCTCACAGAGGACAATAAATGAATGGAACAAATTGTCTACAGATTGTGTAACTGCTAGCAGCGTGAATATGTTTAAAAACAAGGTTGACACATATCTCAGGAGGGCGGGCTATAAGTAGATGAACATTGTTGGACTCTCGATAAGCCAATGGCTTCCTTGTCCACTTGCCATCTGGGCCTTTGGCTTGGATGGCAAATCTTGTTAAATCTTGTTAAACTGTCCACCATTACTGAATCGAGAACTACTGTCGATCATTACTGAACTGGGAGCTAATGTCGACCATTATTGAACTAGGAACCGATGATGTCTACCATACCAGAACCGATAGTCACTGTCGACCATTACCGAACCAGGAAGCACTGTCGACCATTACAGAATCGAGAAACAACGTCGACCATTATTGAACCGAGAACCACCATCGACCATTACCGAACCGAGATCAATTGTCGACCATTACTGAACCGAGATCAACTGTCGACCATCACTGAACCGAGAACCACAGTCTGTCATTGGTGGTAAGAATATGCATATTGAAAATCTGGATTGATCACGATTTTATGCATATGCGTGGGCAACATCGGCCGACAAATGTATCCGAGTAGCAAACGAGGAGCTGCTGCGACATGGCCAGATCTGGAATGTAATCATTTAGACCAGAAAAAGAAAGAGAAGTGCAGCCGCGCTAGGAGTTTTACTTAATGTGGTAGCCTGATTACTGATAAATACAATTATGTGTGGCCTATTTGGCAGGCCAATTATAGAAATCATTATTCGGTGCATTTACCATACAGAAGAAGCGATCAACGCAGACAGAATATCTTTGTTCATCAAAGAAGGATTTTTTCCATTTGGTTTGCACGCGTCGTGCCTACTACGTTATTGGGGGTTTACCCAGGACTAAGAGAAGAGCAACATTCAAGAAGATATGACACAGATTTAGATTCAGCAATCATCTTGGAGACAACCTTCGGTCTCATTCTTGACATATCTGTTTGATCTGTAACATACGATGCATGCCATGACTTTACTCCATACTGTTTTTTCTCACAACGCATCACGTCAGGTAAAATCAAACTGGCGCCCATCACTTAATCTGAACATCATTTGAAGTTGTCTGCCCAATTGCATCGTAAAACTGAACCGATAGCTGAACGTCGGCTAGTGTAAAACCACATAAGGCAGTATAACTGTCGTCGTCTCGCTACAACGGCACATGTAACTTTTGTTTGCTGTAAAATCACCGATATACGCAGTAGCCAGTTTGATATAGACAGATCAATACCTAGCCTCTGTAATGTGGTTCCGAGCATAGGCGACGTGACCAAATCAACTTCTCGCTGAAAATTTGCATGATATGCGTATCCACGCAATGTCGTGTTCATTGTCAATAAAGATGCCGTGGCTGTGATATTGCCCTAGCCGTTTGGCACTGCGTCGACAAATGCACACAGCAAATATACTCATATTATCAACTTTTATTTTTATGACCGACATTAGTCACGATACAGTGATCGTTCGAATTCACAATGGAAATGACATGGTTATGTGTCCAATGTGACCGACCGATGTAAGTGCATACAATGTACGATGTCATATGCACACCAATAACTTCACGACTGATACATCGAAAAAAAATTATGTTGTAAAGCGCATCGAACAAGAAACAAGGACTGGTACAGCGATATAAAATGCTGTATTAAGATGATGATGATGATTATTATTATTACTACCATCATCATCATCTTAATTGTTATTAGTATGTTTCTATCATAATATGCATTATTCTAATGTCCTCATTGCCTATCCATTTCTATGTTACTGAAAGTAATCACGATAATAGGTGCTATTGACAGAGCGACACAAAAATACGTATCAGTTAACATGTTTGCGTGTTGGCACGTGACTGTGATGCACATGCACGTACGTTGACGTGGAGGAAGTCCAATTACGTCGCACCCGATCTTCAAAATAGTATTTAGTTTCACCTTAGTTTCTATGGTAGGTTTCCAATTATCAGTATAGCAATAATAAGAACTGCTATTTCTGACAAATAGTCTATGTGGTATGAATGTGTGTAAATGTAAGGTTCCATGAACGTGACATTTCGTGGTGTGTCTATATTCCATCGCTCTTCTGCGTTTGCTGACCGACCTAGGCGACGAATGCAACAATATATATATTGTTGTCTATAAATCTTAATCTTATCTGGTCGACCAATTTTGTGCGTGTGTGCGTGCATGCATGCGTGCGTGCGTGCGTGCGTGCGTGCGTGTGTGTGTGTGTGTGTGTGTGTGTGTGTGTGTGTGTGTGTGTGTGTGTGTGTGTGTGTGTGTGTGTGTGTGTGTGTGTGTGTGTGTGTGTGTGTGTGTGTGTGTGTGTGGTGAAGGTTATGTTGCAAACGTATCAGAAATGATAGCAGGTACAGAGTTATGTGTGAGGTTACGTCGTGTTTCACAATCACGTTGGCATCCTGGGCGTTGTTTCAATACAGATGTGTACCCTCACTCTAACAAGAACACTGCCTTTGTAGGCTCTTTCCGAGATTGGTCTTGGCATTCCTCAATGGCGATCATTTGACAATTTAGCGTGTGTGTGTATGCGCGCGCGTGTGTGCGTGCGTATGCGTGCGTGTGTAAGCTTGTGTGCATGCGTCGTGTGCGTGTACGTGTGGGTGTGTGTGTGTGTGTGTGTTTGTGTGTGTGTGTGTGTGTGTGTGTGTGTGTGTGTGTGTGTGTGTGTGTGTGTGTGTGTGTGTGTGTGTGTGTGTGTGTGTGTGTGTGTGTGTGTGTGTGTGTGTTTGTGCGTGTGCTTGTTTGTTTACATGCATGTGCGTATGTTCGTACGTTCCTGCGTTCGTGTAGTGCGCGCGCGTGTGTATGTGTGTGCGTGATGTGTGTCCTATCCTTGACACAGAAAGGTTTTGCTATGAAAGATACGTTGTGTAAATATAGTTGTTACTATTTCGTGTTCAGTGTCATGCAATTAGAAACATACCATTGAAAAGGAAGAAATCCACAGCAAACGTCATCGCCATTCTTTGCTGCTTAACCCTTTGTCGACGAAAATAACAAGTCGTTGACGTAGACAAAATAACGACCTCCCACATGGTAGCGTGCTAGCCTTTAATGACGTCCTACACAAATAATCAGCAAACATGAATCAGAATACACACACTCGCATATGCAGATATCTGTTCAATAAAACATTCACACAAGCTGAACCAAAAGTTAACGAAACCTGGACCGATCTATCGGTTACGGGCCCCACCTCCATTTGATTTTTACCGTAGTCTCATTTCAAATAAATTTTGTGAAATATCAAAGTTACCCGCAACATGCCGCTCGTTTGTGCAACTTTCGTACGTTTTGAGAACTCATCAGACAAACTATTAAATTATTTATTCTTTGGTCATACAGTAAGTGAAGTGAAAATGCTGAAACGCTCAAAAATCACGAATATCACCCATGGTGAAATTCCGCAATTTTGGCACGTTATCGGAGAGAGGAAGGAAGTCATGCCTACGATCGGCCTTCACCCGCAGTGTTTACTATTTCGGAAATCCTGTGTTTTAAACCTTACCATATTTAACGACTAAAGTCAATTCTTTCCATAATACAAAATGGGCATTTTAAGTAAATCGACTGCAGATGTGACATAGACTATTCACACAGTACACATTTGGACATCAACGAACAGGATTTGAAAAAGGCTAAATCAGTTGAGGATGGAGTTGTAATTATTTCAGGCGGAACCCATCAAACTACGAATCTATGCGTTGTACCTCCGACACCGTGAGGCCAGACACGAGCCGTCGACTCCTACCACGACACCACACTAGCTTACTTCGCAGTCACTTGTAAGCGAAGGCATCCGCGATCAAAGCAAAGATACACATGACGGCTAGACTAAACGGCGCATCAAGCCTGGCAGCTGAAAGTGGATAACGCAGACCCGACAGCCGCTACAGCAGTTGTAGCAGCAACACCACGTACTGTACAACTGATGATATATACCTGATTTGTGGGACGCAGTGGCGCAGTGGTTAGAATGTCGGATTATTTTTTCGAAACAACCCGAGTTTGAATCATGTTGCTGCCGTTTCAAGGCCTGGACAATTTCGTTCACTCACCGTTGCCTCAGTTCCCTCAGCTGTATAAATAAGTACCTGGCAATAGACAGTGGAGGAAATCAATGAATGAGTAGTCTTCGCGCAGCGACTGCGACGTGGCTGAATGCTTTCATAGAAGTCGAGTTGGTTTTGGTATGAATTGGTCTGCCAGGAGGTGTACGGCGCTCTAGAGGAACTTAACTTTACATATACTTGTACTTGCCTTATATACCCAAGAACTTGCTAAGCGAACACGTGTGTGTGTGTGTATGTGTGTATGTATGTATGTGTGAGTGCGTGTGTGTGTGCGCGCGCGCGCGTGCGTGCGTGTGATTTACAGTGCGACCGATCACTGTGTCGCTTAATCTACTATCACCGGAAGCTTTATTTCCTCGTCGGCAACGAATTCCTTTGTTCAGCCTCATCCAGCTACTGGCTGCACTTTGCTGCACAGTTCATCTTCCCTCCTACGAAGACAAACACACACACACACACACACACACACACACACACACACACACACACACACACACACACACACACACACACACACACACACACACACACACACACACACACACACACACACACACACACACACACACACACACACACACACACACACACACACACACTCACACACACACACACACACACACACACACACACTCACACACACACACACACACACACACACACTCACACGCACACGCTCACGCTCACGCACACGCACACGCACACGCACACGCACACGCACACGCACACGCACACGCACACGCACACGCACACGCACACGCACACGCACACGCACACGCACACGCACACGCACACGCACACGCACACGCACACACACACACACACACACACACACACACACACACACACATCAATAGTGTTCCACATAACACTGCTTAACATATTCATATTGTAAATTAGGCACGTCTTGCCACTGTAATTAGCCTATTTACACAATTCTCCTAACATCATCACTTCAGGACATTCCGACTACTTAGTCCAACAGTTGGCGCTAACGAGATAACGGAAAGCTAACATAACAAATGTTGGTGTACTTTTCTATATAAGTATAAATCGTAGGGTTTATTAGGAAATAATTACATCGACGTATTTCTGCAGACAACCTGACAACACTACCAACACGAAGCTAGACGTTTTCTCTCTGTGACATCATAGGTCGTCGCTAGGTGTCGCATAAGGTTGTATTTGTTTTTATTGTTGCCTGTTCTAAATCAGTTCCTTATTGCCACTACTAAGCCGTTGTTCCGGCACGAATGTATATTTTGTCTCTACGTACTGTAGTGCTTGTATGAAAAAAAAGGTTTCATAATATTTTAACACTGAAGTGGTTTCGGACTTTTATAATCATTGCCATCGGGCGATAATATAGTTCGGTTTGTTTTTCGCGCCGGCTGGGTTATCAGAAACATAAATATGCAGGGGCAGTCCCCCTAACAACTGCATACTAACTAGACCTTTTAACAAGATGTTCCTTTATACAGAGTATTGCCCTGGGGTGAAGACCTCTAACTGTTATACCCAGTATCGCCCTGTGATGAAGACCTCTACCTTTTAAACCCAGTATCGCCCTGTGATGAAGACCTCTACCTTTAAAACCCAGTATCGCCCTGGGGGTGAATACCTCTAATTGTTATACCCAGTATCGCCCTGGGGGTGAAGACCTCTAACTGTTATACCCAGTATCGCCCTGTGATGAAGACCTCTACCTTTTAAACACAGTATCGCCCTGGGGAGTAAATACCTCTAATTTTGATAATCAGGATCTCCCTGGGGTGAAGACCTCTAACGTTTGTTTGCACGGGCACAAACCGTCTTGTCACTCCTCGCGTAGTGCCCATGCCAAGAGCGAACGATTAAACATACTATTTTTATCTTGATTGTCAAACATTTATTTATATTATCTATATACATACATTATTTTATAATACCTATACGTTTAGAACACTTTTAGAACAGTTTAGTCTGTTGTGGCTAGTCTAACCATCGTCTACAACATTCCTATAATCCACGTCAGCATGCAGTTATCGTGTGTGGTTATATCATTGTTTATTGTCATTAAATTTGTATATTTTGGTTGTCAACTCCCGCCCTGTGGGCCCTCCCTGATGATTATGAAGAAAGCCTGAGCCTAGACACTGATATCCTGAACTCGAAGGTATCCAAGCATTCTTTGGTGCGATAATAATATGTTCTTACACTGAGCATTATACACAATACGCATGTTCACAAACATGGCACTCAACGTCGAAAAGAAACAGCTATGTTTCATTGATGCCTACCAGAGAAAATGTACTATCAAAGTACAAATAAACTATCAAAGAATCAAAGCGAAACGAGAGTCACTGGCCACATATATTGCCACACACCAACCACATATAGCCATAGGAACTGAATCTTGGTTAGACAATACAATATTAAACATTGAAATATATCCGGCTAATTTCACTACATTCCGCATAGACCGTGACTCAAACAAAGTTGCGGAGTAGTATCTAATTTCGCAACGACCTAATTGGTACTCATCGGTTCGAGTTTGACACGGACTGTGAGTTAATATGGATTAAACTCCACCTTGCTGGCTGTAAGTCACTTCTCGTAGGGTCATTATACCGCAAACCAGACAATAATGATAAGAAATACCTTGATAATCTAAGAGAATCTCTCTCCAAGATAAACACCCAGAAGGGCATGTGTGTCTGCTTGGGAGGATATCTCAATCTCACGGACATTACAGATGAATTCTCACTACACCAACTAGTTAGCGAACCCACAAGAAAGGACAATATACTTGACAAGTTCTTCATATACAATCCACACTTATCGATCACGTTATGCTAGTCCCAGGCATCAGATAAACGACGGAATTCCAATGATACACTTATCAACAAAACCAAAACTGAACAAACAAAAACCCATAAAGGTATTCCTGTACTAAAAGTATTCCTGTACTAAAAGTATTCCTGTACTAAAAGTATTCCTGTACTAAAAGTTAATGACATAAACATTGACCTGAGACGGATGAGCGAACTAATAACATCATCAGTAAATGCAAGTAAATCAGATAATGAACTCTGGTCACACTGTAAAGAAGGTACTAACAAGGCTATGAATAAAAACATCCCGTCTAAATTTAGTACAAATAAAAAACATACCTCGTGAATAAATCACACAGTCAAACACAGATCAAGGCAAATACAACGTGCCGTCAACCATGCCAAAACGACCGGCAAAGCAGAAGACTGGGATAAATTTAGGAAACTGAGAACACAGGCCCAAAAGGAAACTAGATAATCGTGCTGGAACTATGTGGGGTTTACATGCCATTTGGAGCTTCATTAAGAAATTGAAAAACAATACAACAGGTATCCCAGCCCTTAAAAGCCAGGGTCAACTTTATTCAACTTTAAAATATAAATAAAGCTGCTTCTTATCGAGCAGTTGAAATATGTTTTCACGCTTGGAGACACATAGTCGACCCCATAGGTCGCACATTGCCATCAATGCCCACTATGGAAATCACCTTCGAAGGAATGCTAAAACTATCGAAGGACCTTGATGAACACAAGGCTTCAGGCCCGGAATAGTTACAGGCCAAGATCTTGAAACTGGCAGCAGATGAAATTGCACCAGCCTTAACACTTTTTCTCTAAGCACAGGAGTAGTTCCATCAGACTGGCTCATTGCCAAAGTATATCCGATCTTCAAAAAAGGAGATATATGTAAACCTAGTATACACCGACCTGTCTCGCTTATGTCCATATGTTGTAAGGTGTTTGTGCACGTCCTGTATAGCAACATTATGCAACTAATTAATCATTATAATATCTTAACCGACAAACAACACGGTTTCCGCAAACACCATTCTTGCGAGACCCAACTTATCCAATTTGTACATGACCTGGCTCAATCTCTTGACAATAGAACCCACATAGACATGGTGATTATGGACTTCTTCGATACGGTACCGCAAAAACTGTTCCTTCATAAAAACCAACAATTATGGTATCATTGGAAATTGGAATTCAAATATCTTCACTAAAAGGAAACAAAGAGTAGTTTAGATGGAGAAAATTCGGAATGGATCCACATCAAATCTGATGCCCCAGTGAAAAATGCTCGGCCCTTTACCTTTCCTTATGTATATTAACGATTTGCCAAATCAATTCCACAGACAGACTGTTTGTCGACGATTGTGACATGTACACCCGAATTAAAGGCATACCAGATTTCAAGCAACTCCATTCAGACCTCAACATCCTGTCCAAATGGCAGGATGCACGGCAGATGAGATTTAATACTTCAAAATGTGTTTTACCATGTCTGTCACATGCTGGGTCACCCAAACAATTCAAATATCCGGTAGGCAACTCAACATTACAGGAAACAGCATCGCACCCATACTTAGGTGTGGAAATCACACACAATCTCAAGTGGGGAATCATGTCAACGTTGTTACGACCAAAGCAAATAAGGCCCTGTAATTTATTAGACGTAACCTTTATTCACGTCCCCAAGGCCTCAAATCAACAGCCTACCAAACCCTTGTTCGCCCACACCTTGAATACTCATCGACAGCATGGGATCCCAACGCGCAGGAACTTAAAGATCAAACCGAGAGAGTTCAAAGAAGATCTGCCCGCTTTGTATGCAAAAACTACAACGAACCAGCATTGTAACATCAATGCTGAACTCCGTCCAATGGGATACCTTAAAAATACCTTAAAGTCCACCACAGCCAGACTGCCATTCCCGCAGAAACATTCTTACACCCAGCTAAGCGTAACTACACAATCTAGCATATCAACCAGCCTCATTTAACAAAGATTGCCGCAAGTACTCTTTTTTCGCATAAACGGTACGGGACTGGAATAAACTACCATAAATCATTGCTAACATATCAAATATCAATAACGTCAAACAAGAAGCGTTTAAACATCTACGCACCCAGAAAGGTCAGCTTCATTGCTATTAGCTGCAGTAAGCCTACGAGTCCAATTCCTTCTCGTTTGGCTCTAAGAGAGCGTTGAGAATTTGTTTTTCAGTTTCCGATCATCTAGCACTTTCTCGTGGAATAACGAAATTGAAAATACTCTAGTTATCTGACTGGTCGATGCAATATTGACTGCTTCCCCCGGTCCAACGGACCACACTCCTTTGTCCCGCATTCACCAGTCACTAGTGAGTCCCGAGTCAGATACGCTTGTGTTCTGACTCAGTAACTATCATACTAACATCTGACTCAGCAATTATCATACTAACATCTGACTCACAACTATCATACTAACATCTGACTCAGCAATTATCATACCAACTTATCTGACTCAGCCAATCCTGCAATACTTCAGTTTATTATAAACTAACGCGTTGGTTCTTTACAATATGTATAACGTTTCTTAAAAGTTGTTTAACTGTATGTAAAATGGTTTACATAAATAAATTTACTGATAAAATTGTCTTAATTGTGCCAATTACATACAAGAAATATCACTGCCCTAATTCTTTCGAAAAGAAGTTCTTACAGTTCCAGCAGACGTTGAGATGATATTTAAACACGTGACACGGGTTAACTTTATGTTCAATTGTTATGTTGGAGGGAAGTCGTGGCATGTCTGCGAATGATTTCGAGCTTCCATGTAGCACAATCGCTCTTGGAACACCTTAGTACTGTTTTTCTCATGCACGATAAACTTTCAGATGACGTGTGTTAACCTGTTCAGGTGTCAGCTGACCATTGGTCTTTCATGGCACTGGTACTTCCAAATGCGTCCAATGTTTTGCATGCAGTAGTGTGGCCATGCATGGTCATCAAAGTTCCCAGTAGGGTCAACGATGAAGCCAATATTTCCACCATACTGTGCTGGCTTTACTTGGGCATCTACATTAGGAGAACGTGTTTGATTCCGATCGATCGAGATGTTGATATTTACTTTATTGCTAGCGCTTAGTTTTGTCTTGGCCAGCATTCAGTGGTCACCCGTAGTAGGACATACATATGTATAGTAGAAACATGAACAGTAGAAATTATGCTGGGTGAGCACACGCCTTCGTTCACCCACCCATACGCACACACTGCCTGCACAGCGCCTCGCATGCGACCGACAGGTTACACATATGCCCCATGTGTGGGATCATTTACTTACATAGCCAGGTAGAAAGGACCAACGGCTTTCACTGTCTGGCGGTGAACGAAGTTGCCCAAACTTTGAAACGGCGACAGGGGGGAATAAAACTCGACAGTTGGGAGCTCTAGCCACTAGACCACCGCTTACGGCGTAGGTTATCCACCAATACATGCGAGCTAATTTCGACGCCACATCGAACAAAATAATGTACGTCAGGCATCATCGTACATAAACCTACCAGCAAAACAGGCCTTAATTGTGTCGCGCTTCTGTGTCGTCAATACCTCACATTCGTCACCTGCCAATGACGCAAAATAACCTATATCAGATGGCTTGAAAGACCAAACAATGACTATTAGCTGTTGACAAATGCATATAACTAGTTCAACAAAGTCTGGAAAAGACGAATGACAGACGGCTGTTGTCTTAGCGAGAGTGATCAACAAAGACTTTTGTTAGGACAGATAGGTCAATCGAACAAAGGAAGAATTGGCGCAGTGCTCGGATAATGAGCCACTTGGGGGCAATCAGTCTCAGTCATCTGTGAACGTGTAGTGCCACTGTGTAACAACGGGCGGCAAGGAAGAGTTAAAATCGGTTTACACTACCGATTTGTGCTCCAATTGGTTTGGCGACACCGTGTCGCATGACAGTACGCGGCTGAATCATTCGTGTGCTTATACGAGTGACATATATAGACAGTGCGATCTAGATAGTGACCTCCCGATTTCAGCTTTGAAGAAATGTCACGACAGGTGTTCATGTTGCTTGTTGCTGATTGCCCACTGCTCACTGGTCTCGCGAGGTTGTTTGCACGACCGATTTTTACACGGTGTCAGCCGAACAATCGGACAATTAATCGCTCGTGTAAACCGGCCTTAAGTCGCGCCTACCGAGCTGCACGGCAGGCGACCCACCATAATAAAGCCCAATGATGGCTGCTGCGCGCTCTGCTATCCGGAGACAGACGGAGATGGAAGAGGCTATTCCCGATCGCTCCCTCGAGCGACATTTCTTGAACGCACATTAAACCGATAAGTGATGAATTCGCCCGACTGTCCAACGAATATATGGTTTTATCAATTACGATTAGTGCGCGCAGAGATTGCGCCCACCTCTTGGGCTAGACGGCTCCAGCATGAATGCAACTCGTATGACAAATGATGTCTTCCGTTATTAGCCATTGTTCTTTAATATTTCGTATAATGACATTGTTGCAATTAATTTAATTTCGTCAATAAAAAGGGTTTTCGTTTTAGACAAATGTGGCTTCCAGACTGGTATTTATAAATATGAATGAATAAGCAGTGGACATACTTGTTTGACTTGCTCTACGTAATACGTCGGTTGGTCTTGGTGACTGACCGAATATGTGTACGCACGCACGCACGCACGCACGCACGCACGCACGCACGCACGCACGCACGCACGCACGCACGCACGCACGCACGCACAGCTTTCTATGTTTGTCTATGTCCCCTTCTCTTTGAAAATGTCTCAGTATTCAGACAAATCGTCATAAAAACGACATACAAAGACCTGGCGAACACGTCAGATACATCGACGCCTGTACAATATGGGAATGACGTTGATCACGACGTCTCGATAGCAAAAAGTGTCGCAATGGACGATGAGTAAAAAAAGCGTCACTGTGCATCTTCTTCCAGAGAACACCTCCAGATATCGCACCGCTGACCGTAGACAGTAGACTCGCATAGCAAATGATGGGCTTCTCATATTAGGAATGACACTTATCCATAGATCGGATATGGTAATCACACTCACTTAAAATCAATCACCACAAAATCATCGGGTCGTCTAAATTTCTTCACACTCCTCAACCGAGCTGGAGTCGATCCCCATGTCATTCGTTCCATCAGAAGTGGAGTACACCTGCCAGGCGTGGCACACTAGCCTGACGAAACAGCTTGAAGGCATCACAAATACAGGCAATGCTTAATATTTCCCCATATTGAAATTGCCAAACGCCGAGGCCATTACGGCTGTCTAACAATCAACGCTGGCAGACCGGAATAACTCTATGCAAAGTTTTGTTTGCAACGACACCTTGGCCACATGTAACCTGATATTCTGCCACATGCTACCTGATATTCGTCCTCCCTTCGGGAAACTCCACATGCAACTTGCAATAACACGAACTACTTCGATCCAGAACTGCTAGGTTAAGAAAACCCGCGCAGCTCCTATGGCGTGGGCGTAACATGGTCGCGTCTCGAGCGAGTCGTTACGTGAAAAGCACTCGATTTAGTCTATTTATTATAGCAGCTGGCGAACAGTTGAGGCTATTGCAGCAGTCAGTGTGTGTTATTTTAGGGCATGCACAGTTGTTTCGTACGCCCATGCTATAAATAGCGATGAATGCGTTCAGTGCTGTAAAGGTGGTAGTATGCAGCTTGCGAAAGCTTTGTCATATAAGACGTGGTGTTGTCGAAGGTCGCTCACTTCCATGTGTTTGACGTGTATGTTGGCATCATGCAAGCGTTGTCGTATGTTAGTCCATCTGGCAGAACGTGCTGGTTTGCTGGCTTCGGGTGAATGATGAGGTATTCTTTAACGGATGTCAGTCAACTTCCAGTCTAGCGGAACTGCCCAAGGAACGAACATTAACATTGGTTGTGTGGTGTCCTCAGTGAACGCAAGGATGGCATGCGGAGTGCGTTTGTTCAGAAGCAGTGATACGTTTCATGCATCATCCAAGACTGGGAGATATTAATCTAAGTTGAATCTTTTTCATCAAAGGGCCGATCTCTCAGACGATCAAAGGTTGCGGATGCGTATGTGATGCGGTGTTTCCTTATCAATTACAGCAGAGTTTGACAGATGATTGCATAGGTATGTAAGGTGGCTGCCTTTCTGTAAGGTGATACCGTCGATGGCGATGGATAATACAGCGACTTGTGAGTTAGTTGGAACAGCAACTTTTCTTTATGACATCCAGCCTCTCCGATGGTGTTATTATATAGCACGCCATATTTCTTCAGAATCAGATAAGGTTTCTGTTGATAATAAACAACAACGACAAGTCTGGAACTTTCCACGAATCAAACGAACGGTGACGGACGGCCGTAGGTTTGCTGTGCGTTTTTGCTAACCAAAACAAAGTGATGTTGCTATGGTGACGCATAAACCTGGTGAGCAACGGTGAGCAACACGTATTGTGTCGGCTCCATGTTGGTACGGGAATAGCCACACTGCGCTTCCGGGAGGGTTTCTTCTACCAGAGGTAGTTTGCTAGTCTGTTATCCTGCTTGTTGTGGTTGAGTCATTTCTATATCAGGATTGGGGTCAATATAATACATTTCGTACATAAACACATGTAGCTGTACTTACGTTCGAATACTTCGAAACTTATCAAGAAAAAATACTTCGAAACTTATCAAGTGCATGTATATTAGGTCAAATACAAGTACAGATACATTTTAGCTAGAATTTTTATGCGATAAATTTGCCCCTTAAACCAGCTACTTGGGCTAGACACTTTTGAATAACTGAATCTTTCCGAATATGCCAAATATCTGAGGTTGGGTATTAGTTCATGCGTTGTGCCACCTCAGTTTCATCAATATCTATCTATCTATATGGAGTCCTGGCTGGAACTGCATATTCGAGAACACGCTTCTTGTCTAGGACAAAGGGAATTAGCAGTAGGTGTCCAAGGCATTATCTACAATAAATCTTGTCCACTGAGAATGATAATGAATTAAAGCTGAGTGATCCGAGTTGTTTGATTTGTTTGGAAGGCATCAAGGTTCTCCTGACAGGTAACACTTGGTGTGAAGACAGAGTGATGCCAGTTAGTTTAGCTTTCAAAACTCTAAGCACAACATTATATGTAGAACTTAAACGTTAAATCTGCTTCCTCAACTGATTTAGCCGATCCCGAATCCGGTTCGATGATGTCCTAATATGTAGTGTGTGAATAGTTATATAGTAATATATGTAGTCGGTATAATCATAAAGTGCGATTTTTCGATAAAATCATCGAAAGAATTGAGTGTAGTCGTTATATATGGTAAGACTCAAAACAGTTAATATCCAAAATGGTAGACACGTTATGGGGTCAAGGTTAATCATGGGGTTTGCTTCTATCCTCTCGCTGATCACGTGACAAAGTAATGACATTTTACTAAGGGCGAAATTCGTGACTTTTCAGCGTTTCCACTTTCACTTCAACAAATTCTGAATTAAATAATGTAATGGTTTGTCTGATGATTTCACAGAAACTACATAAAACAGATGCACAAACCGGCTAGCATGTCGCAGTTTATACTAGGTATGTTTAAATTTTCACAAAATTAATTATAAATGAGACGAGCAAAAATCGAATTGATGAGGCACCTATATACTGTTCTAGTCATTATTTGATATCTTAATATCCTTGCGCACAGCATTGAATTGTATTTACAATGTACTTAGCATTTTGTGCATTTGATCAATCGTTAGAACAAGTATTCGCTGCTTCAAAAAATCGCGTATAAAAATACTGAATGATTAAACTTAATCTAATAATAATAATAATAAAAAAACTTTATTTTGACACGATCAAATCCGGGGCTACTTCTCCGTTCACGGGTGTGTACAGACATCAGTTCACACGATACAAACTTGTATGTAGATAGTGATAATAATAATAATAATACATGCGCTGTATAAAATGTTAAAAACTATGCAGAATGTTCGCGTGTGTAAAATTATTTTAAGAAAACGTATACTGATTACATGGCATTTGTATATAAAAGATAAATCTCAAATAGGAAATAAAACGCTAATATCATCAATAATAGAGAACATAAATAGGATTGATAATATATAATAAGATCATTAAAAATGCAATATCAAAGCGGTAAAACCCATTAAGTGGAAAAGAGAAATGTCTTTAGTAGCTTCTTGAATTGCGGGTGGTTGCCGTATGTTGGCAGGCAGTTTATTCCACAGCGTGGGGCCAGCGCAGGCAAATGCTCGGCGGCCGAAACGTTCTAGGTTGACTCGTGGCACGTCGAGAAGTAGCCCGCCGGCAGAGCGTAGGCAGCATCGTGGTGCGTACTGGTGCAGCAGTGCGGCAAGGTACTCAGGTGTGCCTTCGTAGAGTGCCTTGTGCACAAGGACGAGTATCTTATACTCAATCCGTCTCTTAATGGGCAGCCAGTGTAGTGGCCGCAGTATTGTCGTCATGGACTGGCGATCACCCCGTCGAATCTGCATGACAATGCGAGCCGCTGACCACTGAACCATTTCCAGACGGTGCAGGAGGCGATCGGTTATTAAAAATAGCATCACATTGCCATAGTCAAGCCGTGATGTTACTAGTCAGTGAATCAAACTTTTGCACAAGTATTTATTCACGATCCTGTTCTTCGGAGAACTCCGTTGTGGACATTGCATGCTGCACAATAACATCCTCATCTAACAACCCCGCTATGCATGGTGAACAGTAACATTGGATGCCTTTTTATTTATAGCATAACGAGTATGGAGCATAAACGGTTCTGAAGTAGCTGGCCGTGCACTGTGGGTACTGTTCACGACCGTGTACTTTTGCATTGATTTTACACAAGCCCTCTCTTAACACACAACACTGCCAATATGCATTTACTAATTTGCCAGGTGTCTTATTAGCATCTAAACTCATTCTCCGGGTTTCTTGTTTTAATCTAGATACATTATCCGGGAGACATTGTTGACTCAATATGTCAATATCTTAAGCCGCAGTCCTCGATTGTAGCTATTTGTCATGTTGATTGAATGCACATTTAATTACCACTCATCCTGACAGATCATGGATTCTGCTGCACCGGTGTCTTATCTCGCTGAGTTGGCGCCACCCATCCGCGACTCTCGAATATTTATTGCAGAATTCTGACCTGCTTCGTTACTGTGTCACTCCGTTGTTTAATTCATAATGCCTCGTCGAACACGTGTTAACGCAAAGGGTTCGTGGTTGTCTTGTACAATTAGTTTCTGCTGCGCAACAAACCAAACCAACTATCATTATTGCTGTGTCGTGATTGCGTGTGCTTATTGCGATGATTCAATTTCAAGTTGGTTGCGATTGAGAATGCCGAACATATCTCCCCACAGCCGTAGATTCCACTGCATTCCCTGCATTTCAATGAGAAAACAAATCCTGCGAGCCTCGTTTAGTGTCGATGAGATGCGGCCATGATTCGCTTTGTGTGTTTTTTTTTTGGTGATTATTCGCGCTGAAGCGGGCTAGATTTATTTGTTTCCTCTCTTTCCTACGTACGTGCTAGAATGACCAGTTTTTGCATGCCCCAACCTATTGGTTGATAAATACGCTATGGAGGATAGGCCCAGCACTTCACCGTTTCTCAGAGATAGCAGGCGAGCAAGTCCCAAACGGACAACTAAACTAGCTACAAGCACGTCTTGAATCACGTATCTTCTACGGACACCTACAATAGCGGTGAGAGATTCTTAGTCAGAAAGTGTCTAACAAAATCAATGAAAACGATAAGTCTAAGGGAACAGACATTGGCGTCGACGAAGACTGGTTGGTATGATACAACCACGAGAGGTCAAGAAAAGAAGATTTGGCATCGCGCAATACAATAACCGGAACATATTGGTGAAGGCTGATTCAGCAGCTGACCCCAAGGAAATGGAACATATAATATAATATATAAAATGCTTCTATTGCGCTAAAACCCTCGGGTGAACCAAGCTCGGCAGCACACCAAAACAAAAAGGGTTAAGCAGTTCTTAATCAATAAGCAGTTCCAGCTAAACAGTTGGATTGGTATGCTGGGGAGCTATGGAGGATAAACAAGTTTAAACAGGTGGATTTTTAGTTTACGGCGAAATGTTGTTATATTTCCAGACTTAACACTAACAGGGAGTGAGTTCCACTGAGTCGGTGCAGCAACTGAAAAAGCCCTAGTTCAGACAATTGTGTTAATACTGGGAACAAAAGTAGATTTGGATTAGATGATCGAAGCTGTTTATCTTCCAAGAGAGTGTGTAGTGAATGTAAATATGCTGGTTGCTTGGATGAATGTGTTTGATAGGTAATTGTACATATCTTAAAAACAATGCTACATATGACAATGCTATGATTTATGAAGTGGTACTGAGTGAAAGAAACGAGGAAAAAAGTGTAACTGTCCTTGCGAAGAAATGTTGCACACGTTGAAGTTTCACGATGTCCTTGAGAGCAATAATTAAAGGGAATTGCAACAGTCAAGTCTATTGCTAACAAGAGCAGTTGCAATAGTTTTGGCGACAAAAAAATAAATATACTAGCGAATACAACGAAGGTCGCGAATGTGATAAAAGCAGCAACGACAAATTTGTGAAATATGCTGTCTAAAATAAATTATTATCAAAGGTGACTCCCAAATTCCCTACTGAGACAGCCGGCGTGATTTTTTTTTGCCTTTTGTGTATCAGTAACAGATGATCATGAATAAAATTCAATGTACTGTCTCAGCATTTGTCTCCATGTGCGTGTTTTCCTGCATGGTGCCTCCTACGTCTTCTCCCACCAACCTGTAGCCTCTAGGTATTTGTCTGATAGCATACATGTACAAGTAACATGTTTGTGGCAATATGACGTCCTACTGACTAGTTCATCGATGTGGACATGAACACATCGATTCTGCGCCATTGTACCTATACGTCCCCTTGTTGGACGAAGTAACCTTCACATGTGGTGGACATATTAACGTTTCAGTGATTATGTTGTAATTATGTGTTATGTGGGTCAACGTTCACAACACACACAGACAGGCACGCAACCGCACGCACGCACGCACGCACGCACACACACGCATACGCACCCGCACACACATATATATATAATATTATACACCTATATATATATATATATATATATATACATATATATATATATATATACATATAAATATATATATATATATATATATATATATATATATATATATATATATATATATATATATATATATATATATATATATACATATATATATATATATATATATATACATATAAATATATATATAAATATATATATATATATATATATATATATATATATATATATATATATATATATATATATATATATATATATATATATATATAATTATAAAATTACCAATGATGTTTTTGACGCCGATGCTGAATTCGTTGATAAATACAGCAACGTGAATCATACAGACGGGGCCGAAACAAACCTGCCGAAACAAACCTGCGCCCGTTCGCTTGCCGATAGCAAATCGTCCAAATTGTCGGTTTCGCGTTTCCGCTCTGAACGCCATAGTTTCACACCTGTTGGCCGTTGCTAGACGATCAGCATCCATCTCCTTTCTGTTCGCCGTTCGGTAATCTGTTAGGTGGACCACTCACCTGGCGTGTGCCTTGCTTATCTTAAACCACAAGCAACTTGCACACGATTTTTATGGAAACATGTGCGTCTAAAAAGTCAGAACACAGCGCTAGGGTTGACAAACTGTCGGACACAATCGAGAAAACCCTGCTTCAAATCCTCTTGCTGCCGTTTTGAAACTTTGGGCATTCGTTTACCACACGTTGCCACAGTTCACTAAGCTGCTAAATGAGGGATACAGGCAGATGTGGAAATGTGAACGAACGTATCCTCACAGTAATTGTAGCGTCGAAAAGTCGAGATGTTGGTGGAATGAACGTATCTGCCAGGAATGAAATTTGTGGTTTTAAATTTTTAATAAAAGAACAATTGCAATGAAACAACATGAAATAGCTATTCTAAATAGTTGCATAGCTGGTGAGCATTTGTAATGCAAAGTCAGGCGGCAGGGAAAACAAATCAAACTGTTGCATGGAAGACAAACACCGCATCTGATATTTCTCGGCCAATTACCGAAAGAAGAAAGATTGCACGTGAATCAATACCGTCAGAAACAACGCGACTAGCAGATCTGATTTAAGGAAAGAGGAATTAGCCTGATATCAGGCAACTAGGCATCAGCGAGTTCAGTAAACAACACTTTAATTTAATACTATGTACTTTACTGGGCGATATCAGCAATATGTTTTTAACAGCAGGTTTTTGAACATCATAAATGACGCAATAATCAAAAAGTCACATCATTAGACATGATGTTATGTTATGATGTGCTGTCCGAGTGTTTGGGTGCGTGCGTGCGTTCGTTCGTGCGTGCGTGTTCGTGTGTGTTGAAACGTCCCAACCGTTGAATGTGTCAACTGCGTCGAAGTCAGTTGACATGTCTGGAGAGGGAAGTAAATTTACATATGTATGGGCATTAGTTGCATGACACTAACTATTCCAATGATGTTGACTGTCTAAAGTGGTCATCGGCCGTGTGTGTCAATTGCGGTCAACTGTGTGGAAGGCGTTCGACATATGTAGTTCGACATATCTAGTTCGACATATCTAGTTCGATATATCTAGTTCGACATATCTAGTTCGAACGGAGTGTGCGACAGAGCCGGAAAATATTCCAAACATCGAACCTCACCCACGGATCGGAGAGTGTATCTGGTCCAATTTACGTCAATCAGTTGGCATGACATCGACTTTGATCCCTGTTGGCGTTGTGTAGCAGCAAAACCAACGTAATCGCACAACATAATGACTTGATTTTTGAAGTAGAGTTGCTAGAACTTATAACTAGTAATGTCAGTTTGTTTGTTTAATAGTGTAGTCGCCTTGTGTTCGAGCGGGAGCTATGAGGTTTGAGTGAGTGAGTGAGTGATTGATTGATTGAGTGAGTGAGTGAGTGAGTTAGTTAGTTAGTGAGTGAGTGAGTGAGTGAGTGAGTGAGTGAGAGAGTGAGTTAGTTAGTTAGTGAGTGAGTGAGTGAGTGAGTGAGTGAGTGAGTGAGTGAGTGAGTGAGTGAGTGAGTGAGTGAGTGACAAATAAAGCCGTGAAACCTACGCAACAACTAAGATAAAGTCATGTTGACGCATACTGTGTCATGCCCAGTACTCATATACTTCGACACAATTACTTCTAGGCGTTACCTATCAACTGCAATTAGCACTGCCGTTGGATTAATTAATAATTCATCCGAAGTAAGTAATGTTGCGACCATATTGACTTGGAAATGAGAACCTAAAATATGTGACATTATTCCTCTCAGACTGCCTGTCAACTAGTAACTGCGTTGACATTTATTACATTTCTGGCGTTGGTAAAATCTTCGTCTGTAGATTGGGTGATAAACCAAAGGGCCAGACGTAAACAAGATTGAGTGATAAACTAAAGGGCCAGACGTAGACAAGATTGAGTGATAAACCAAAGGGCCAGACGTAAACAAGACGTTCGCCTTTCGCTTCTATATAAACACCAGGATCCATCCTGCTAAATAAACGTGTTTTTTTTCAAGCAAATGTGTTATGCCGAAAAATTTTATAATTTTATTTTTCTACATGGCAATTGTCTGGTACCTTTAGCGATATACATTATAATAATATATACGGATATGATATGATCACAAACGACCAATAAATGTACTCACAATCAATTATTTGGAGCACATTTCTTCTACGTTTTTGTGAAACTATGCAGATGCTATGCCAGAGAATACGCATATAACGCAGTTAATGTGTTTCAGTGTGAACATTTTATGAAATTAGCTTCTTTGCACATCTGCACCGAAGCTGCCGTATTGATAAGTCGATGCTGTAGCAGCCTGATGTATTTACTACTTGGGCGTTCGTGCGTGCCTTACTTGGGTGTTTGTGCATGCCTTACTGGGGTGTTCGTGTATGCCTTACTGGGGTGTTCGTGCATGCCTTACTGGGGTGTTCGTGCGTGCCTTACTTGGGTGTTCGTGCATGCCTTTCTGGGGTGTTCGTGCATGCCTTATTGGGGTGTTCTTGCATGCCTTACTGGGGTGTCCGAGCATGCCTTACTGGGGGTTCGTGCATGCTTTACTGGGGTGTTCAAGCATGCCTTACTGGGTTGTTCGTTACTGCCTTACTGGTGTGTTCGTGAATGACTCGGCAGGTCACGAGAACAATGATAAATTGCCCCAAGCTATGGTCTTGTGGGCCACGCAACATGTTTTGCACGCATGCCTCGTTAGCGTGAGATCACAAGAAATACTCTAACGGCTGTGTAGTGTTTACCCAAAACGCTTCTACCTTCGACATATTATCGATTGCCGAATGAGCGTGACAATTATGCTTATTCGCGCTGACGCGTTCAATGTGTTACCAATATGTTCGTATAACATGCACACTAACTGCCAGCAAATGTTGATACTGATATTCAGAACAAAAGAAGGACTCTTCCATTATTTTTATTATATAACCTTACTTTAATCCAGCATGAGTATGCATGTTGGGCTACTCCTCCTTTACGATTTGCATATTGGGCACCAAACATTTAAGGGTTTATGTAAGATCCCACGGTCTGGTCGTCTTACTTTTAAATTTAAAAAAATCACATCGGCACTACCCTTTCTACGAACAACCGAATTACACTTTGTAATTAGTGCATACAGTTATCCGCAACCACATGCGAACAATTACGTAACATTTTTCACAATGTCATGTGTATTTTCTACGATTGTCCCCAGTTACGTAAGGCAAGGGCACCAGTTTGGTATACATTATTATAACGTCCATTATTTCGTCGTAATTTTGAGAGTTGGATTCCAAGAAGCCATAAAGATATTGACTGCCTGCACCAAGTACCAAGGCATAAATGGATTTCTGTAATAATGTTGTGTATCCTAAAATGTTGTTATTATGACAGTCACTTACGAACTACCAATTCATCCAGTCTGGGGGTAGGGTATTTTCTAGTAGGTTTTAATCATGAAAATGACATGTGTGTTTTTTGCGTTCAACGAAATGTGCCACGTTTAAATTATTATTTGCGCTGAAATTAATGACCAACTGAAGTCAGTAGCGCATTTCCAAGAAATAGAAATTGGTTCAAGGAACACAAAGACACCAAGCACCTGGCCAGTTATGGATCAATAACAGCTAAAAATTCAATCTTCGTCATCAGATGGATCAGTGGAATATGTGATGCTTAAAGTACAACGATTTTCATTGGTTAAATGAATGATTGTTTTACGGGACATTGTAATACTGATTGTTTTACGGGACATTGCAATAATGAATGCATTAGTATTGATAACATATCGGTTGGATAACGTAATATCTTTCAAATCTCAATATTTTCGAAAATACGCTATTTGGCGATAAAATAAATGCTGCTAATTTTACGAAACATACACATACCACGTTACGACAACTATTGAAAAGCCTTTAAATCTTCACTTTGTGAAATATAACTTTTAAAATCAGATTTCCGTCGAATGACATTTCTCCAACAATGAAGATAATGTAAAGATGTAAAATTGGTAATTTAGATGTACTATGCGATAAAGCAAAAGAGAAAGTTGGGGTATTTCAATTGAGTGAAACAACCACTTAGTCCGTATTGGTTCAATTATGAAAACGAATACACAGTCCCCTGCGTAAACAGGCCCGTCCTACACAGTCCCCTGTGTGAACAGTCCCGTCCTACACAGTCCCCTGCATGAACAGTCCCGTCCTACACAGTCCCCTGCGTGAACAGGCCCGTCTTACACAGTCCCCTGCATGAACAGTCCCGTCCTACACATTCCCCTGCATGAACAGTCCCGTCCAACACATTCCCCTGCATGAACAGTCCCATCCTACATAGGCCCCTTCGTGAACAGTCCCGTCCTACACAGTCCCCTGCATGAACAGTCCCATCCTACACAGGCTCCTTCGTGAACAGTCCCGTCCTACACAGTCCCCTGCATGAACAGTCCCATCCTACACAGGCTCCTTCGTGAACAGTCCCGTCCTACACAGTCCCCTGCGTGAACAGTTCCGTCCTATACAGTCCCTTGCATGAACGGTCCCGTCCTACACAGTCCCCTGCGTGAACGATCCCGTCCTACACAGTCCCCTGCGTGAACGGTCCCGTCTTACACAGTCGCCTGCGTGAACAGCCCCGTCCTACACAGTCCCCTGCGTGAACGGTCCCGTCATGCACAGTCCCCTGCGTGAACGGTTCCGTCCTACACAGTCCCCTGCCTGAATAGTCCCGCCCTACACAGTCCCATGCGTGAACAGTCCCGTCCTACACAGTCCCCTGCGTGAACGGTCCCGTCCTACACAGTCCCCTGCCTGAATAGTCCCGTCCTACACAGTCCCCTGCGTGAACGATCCCGTCCTACACAGTCCCCTGCATGAACAGTCCCGTCCTACACAGTCCCCTGCGTGAACGGTCCCGTCCTACACAGTCCCCTGCGTGAACGGTTCCGTCCTACACAGTCCCCTGCTAGAATAGTCCCGTCCTACACAGTCCCCTGCGTGAACAGTTCCGTCCTACACAGTCGCCTGCGTGAACAGCCCCGTCCTACACAGTCCCCTGCGTGAACGGTCCCGTCATGCACAGTCCCCTGCGTGAACGGTTCCGTCCTACACAGTCCCCTGCCTGAATAGTCCCGTCCTACACAGTCCCATGCGTGAACAGTCCCGTCCTACACAGTCCCCTGCGTGAACGGTCCCGTCCTACACAGTCCCCTGCCTGAATAGTCCCGTCCTACACAGTCCCCTGCGTGAACGGTCCGGTCCTACACAGTCCCCTGCATGAACAGGCCCGTCCTACACAGTCCCCTGCATGAACAGTCCAGTCTTGCACAGTCCCCTGCATGAACATGCCCGTCCTACACAGACCCTGCATGAACAGTTCCGTCCTACACAGTCCCCTGCGTGAACAGTCCCGTCCTACACAGTCCCCTGAGTGAGCGGTCCCATCCTTCGTTTCGGCCGCTCGAGGAAGTAAAATGTTTTACCATGAAACTGTAGTTCAAGAGTTAACACCAAGGCCAGCGTATTATTCGTACGTGTGTTAAGTGAACGCATTACCTGGTACGTTTGTCGCCAACGGCTCTGTCGAAAGGTTACTTGTTGAGTGGAACCAATCAATTGTATTATAACTGTCTCCTCGGTTGACTTGGCCCATCGCCAATCTCTAATGTGTAAATAAGTCGATTAAGTAAGTTATGTATTTTACAAACAACGCTTAGCTGAGGTTGGACATATCAATTTACTGGGCAAATTGTAAATTTGTAACACACTTCCAGGAATCACACGAAATGCGAGGGCCGCATTTGATGGAAAACTTGCGTGCCACCTAGCGGGAATGCTACTAGTGCTGCCGCAGAAGTTGCTTGTACATCACACTTCGAGACAGCCCATTGTCTCCATTACAACCGGCTGTCCATTAGGCCTAATACAGGGCAATAAAAGCCGTGTAAACAAGATGACCAAATAATTAATCACATGTTGGTTAGCAGAGTTGCGACTGACTACGTTATTCACTAATACATCGATGAGCCACTCTATTTGTTAATTTTGTGTAAGCATTGACGTCCTCGTGGACGTAATTGTACGATGGACACGATATGTAGCTTCGGTTGGCATATGTGCCAATTGTTACAATTGTTACGTAAATCTTACGGCTCTTCTGAAATGTGACGGTCTTGTGGGCGTAAGAAACATTCATACGGTGTCATGCATTTTGGTCAAGGCTGCTTTTGTAGCACGGGACGAGATCCACGCTTGTCAAATGACATACAATTAATTCATCATCAGTTCAAAACACGTCCGAAGAGCGACTCTAGCTGATAGTTAGGTGTGCGCAGTCAGCTGCGCCAAATTCTCGCGAGATGCAAACAATATATTCCAGTTTGCACAATAAACCAGCAACCAGCAGATACAGATAATCGTACGGGATTCTTTCGCTTGTCTCCCGCTGTCTCCATTCCATTACCGACTCCTCTCCGTTTCTGTCACTGCAACTCCGACCCTTTTGCACATAATCCCGGCGTATCTCGGCACAGTGTGTCCACGCCCGGCACACTGACTAATCATACAAGGATGATCGAAGCCCGAGGCTATACGAAGAAACGTTAAGTGCGAAAACACGTTATTAGCTTTCCGAGTCCAGGCCCGGCCTAGGCCCGCAATAATTTTTCAAGTCCGGCCCGGCCAGGCCCGCAAACAAGAATTTAGGCCCAGGCCCGGCCCAGGCCCGGCCCAGGCCCGACCCAGACCGTGAAAGTTTCAGGCCCAGGCCCGGCCCATACCCGCGGGCCAAAGATGGGTAAGCCCGCGGCCCGCAAGCCCGCGGCCCGCTAAGTTTAGAGAAGATAAACCTATAATCTTATAACAAAGACGAAAAACAAATAAACTGTAAAACAGACTTATTGTTTTATTAAATAAAAAAACATATATACATATGTGGGATGGGGCATAATATCCTTAGCTCTTAGTGGAGTACTACTCTTATGCTGATGTTCCATAGTGTGCTGGATGAGTTCTAAAAATCCAGCACCACCAACTTCTTCAAACTTAAGAATATCCTGAAGAAAAATAAAGAAAAATTTCTTAGTGTCATTACTATTAAATATGATAACATTTGTTATATTTGGCTTTAATGTATTGGCTTATGGTTAGGGTAGGATATTTGTTTATTTAACCCTGACTTAACCCATATGCAAGCCATAACCCCAATTTATATTGTTAATTGAATTAGCTCAACTAAGTTAACATAATGTAATATGATATTTCAATTAAATGTTACCCACTGGCACTGATACCCAGCAGGCCTGCAGTCACTAGCCTGAGACAGACAGGTTCAGACATGTGTGAATTAGTACAAGTGTGAATGAATTAAGACTGGGGAGAAATACCAGTTACCAACTGGGTTGGGTACTGGGTAGTGGGCTAGTGGCCTAGTGGGCAGGTCATTCAGGTGGGCAATGTTTGGAGGGAAGACCTAGACAATAGAACTGGTAGGGTGATAAGTTGATGGTTAATCATGGCTTGATTGCCTCTGCAAATATTTCTAAAGTAAACATTTGGGGCTGGCTACTTCCAGCCAAGTGAACTTATGGGGCCATTAGATTCCATGCAAGGTCTCAATTTGCAACTATATAATACTAAATAAATAATTGTAAGCATTCGTTAACCGGAATTACAATTTATAATCAGTTTTTATTAAAAAAATAAAGTAATAATCGGTGTTTTGTATGAATATTTTATATTATGTCCAGGCCCAGCCCAGCCCAGCCCAGGCCCGGCCCACTCACACTAGGCCCAGGCCCGGCCCAAGCCCGTTGTGTTTAAATTGTTTTCAGCCCAAGCCCGGCCCGGGCCCGCAGTATGTAGGCCCAGGCCCGGCCCGGCCCGGCCCGGCCCGGCCCGGCCTGGCCCGCGAAATTATGTAGAGGCCCGGCCCGGCCCGGCCCGGCCCGCGCAGGGCACTACCGTAGATGCAAGTGCATTCATATTTCTTCCCCCGTGGTCCCTTGCAGGATGGCGGCCACATCACTTAATATATTCCGTCCTCTCCACCCGTCGCGACCTTCTGCCATTCTCCCCGCTATCGGTTGTTCACATCTGCCCTTTAAACATCTCTATTAACACTGTCCCCCCATCTTAATTTCGGTCTCCCTCTTCTCCTTCTACCATCCTCTTCTGTTTCCACGTTTTCTCTGTCAAGTTGTCCTCACTCATTATCTGTATATGTCCTACCCATTGCAGCTTTCGTCTTTTCTCTTCATTCCGATCTTTTTATTAATTCCCCATCTTCATTCTGTCTTCTCGTTTCATATTCTCCTAACCCAACTGTTGTTCTCTGCTGCGTGTAGCCTTTCCTCCTTCTCACCATCAGTGCAAGTTTTCCCATCCCAAGTGCAAGCGCAGTCCGTTTGTTATTAATGTTGATTAATCTCTCACGCCACAGGTATAATTATTTTCCGTTTTTTAAAGGTAGATCATGGTCGAGATTGTCTCTGGGGAAATCCATTTGGAGCAACAAATTAACCGCTTCACAACACAGCATGGCGATCTAGCTCGGCGTTGTTGTCTCGTTCGTGATTGCAATTGCACTGTCCAAACAGAAGGCGGTGGATAAAACCATACAGTGTCGCTGTTTGTAGACATACCGCAAGGATGTACGGGTAAAAATACGATATCACTGCAATTACGCAAAACACCGTTATGTGGCATTTTTATGTTCCATGTGAATTGACCGAACGACACGATTTTCAGTATAAGAAACGTCACGTTTCTGATTTTATGTTTTACTTTATATACACATATATAATGAATTTGATCTACGATTACCTGAGTGGAATTTTTATTTGTATTGTGCATAGACAAAACTCATGAATGTATTGGGTCAACGAGTTCTAGATATCCCACGGGCATGCGTGCAAAAATGGTACCGTACTCTCTGGACGTACGTAATACTATGTATACCTGTTTCGTATTCTCTGCCTTCCTAATAGTCTTCCTAATAGTGGCGTCTACTACTGGTTTTCGTCTGTTCAGACGTAAAGTGACTTCATCAGTTTTTTGGAAGAACAATATATACAACCATTGTTCAAATCACCATGCATTTTACCAAGAGCTGTACTCGCTGAAACACTATCATTAGCAATAAATGTGCATGAGTTCATCTCAAACGTTGTGTTTAAATAAATGGCCTACTCGAGCGTGACGTCAAGTTCGGCGTTGCGCATGTTCAAACGAAAAGTTACATAATCAGTATTTTTAGGAAAATATACACATAATTTTTGCCCGAATCCGTGTGGATTTCATCAAGAACTGTAATCGCGGAAACACTAGCAATACTAATAAATGTGCACGAGTTCATCTGAAACGTTGCGCTTAAATACAAGAGCGTCAATCAGAACGTGCTCGCCATACAAAACGTTCTCGGTGTTGTAAAACTGACGTAGCCAAAACATTCCTTTGTCCAGACCAAGCCAGATTGAACGGCGGCTCCCGCCCAGCATTTGTCTCCGCTGATAAACGATCTCAATGCTCGGCTGCGTGATTGCGTTGGACGATCAAACAAACGGCACCGCCAGAATTGCAAATGAATTGCGCATCTTATGAGCTGTGCACAGCGCCGAGACCTGGGCGTGTAAGAGGGCCGCAATGTCTCCTGCTGTGAGGGCAAACTGCACCACCATCCTCGAGATCCAAGCGGCGTAACACATCACTCGATGACAAGCATCGAGACGACAACGTCGCCTATTGTCTACCGTCTGCCTTTTGGAAGCAGCGACTTTGGCCGTTTGGTGGCAATTATATCTAGCTTTGATGAACAAATACGGTTGGCATTGATAAACAAAGACGTATGGCTTTATGAAAAAATAACATCGGTCTTTGGAAAACAATGACACCGAGCTTTAATAACCATAAAAGGCGACGCTTGGCATTGATAAACGAAAACATGTGTTTTGGAAATAACGCCGTCTTCCCTCTGGAACGTCGACTTTTGGGAAGTAACAATACTTGTCATTGGTATTCGGGAAACAAAACGTCGACCTTTGGAAACAATAACTTCTGTCTTAGAGGTAAACACCGACGTTTGACTTTGGGAAACAGCATCCCCAGCCTTCGAGAAACAGATATGTCTGTATTTGAGAAACATCAAAGTCGCGCTTATGGAAACAACGAAGTATGCCTTTGGTGACACGAAGCCGCAGTGTTTGCGGGATACTGCAATAAGTGTCACACCTTTGGGAAACAATACATTCTGGTTAAGGTAAAATGTTTGACTTGGGAAACAGTAACACGTCATAATCATTTGAGAAGCAGAAATATCAGCCTTTGGAAAACCACAAAGTTGCGCTTATAGAAACAACGAAGTATGCCTATAGTGCCACGTAGTCGCAGTGTTTGCGATACTGCAATAACTGTCGCACTAAATCCTCCACTGCACAACGGATGCCATTATTTAGTGCCGCGGGTGCACTCCTGTCAATAGCCTTGCTCATGAATGAATCACACACCGCCTTTACGTTCATGATGTACATACGCACAATGATTATAACTGCTTTCTCGCCAAAGAGAGTTCAGTGGTTCAGTTCAGTTATTTTCTAGAAAGTTATGTGGTTCAACCAGATAGTGCATATGGTTCAGTCTGACAATTTTGCGATTTAGCTTGGCCGTCCATCCGTCCATCTAGACAGATCAATTACTCAGCCTGACAATTCAACCGTTCAGTCGGACCGTTAAGTCTAGCATCCAGCCTAGCACATGTCAGCACTTTATCCTGCTGTTCATTGGTTCAGCCATTTGGCGTAGGGGCAAGCAAATAACAACATGTCTTTTAAGAGCCTAGATCCCACAAATATGCCTACATCAACATATTTAAACAGCTGCACACCTTACAAATGAGAATAAACAAAACAAGACAAGCATTCGTTAAACTCCAACCAAATAAACAAAACAAGACAAGCATTCGTTAAACTCCAACCAAATAAACAAAACAAGACAAGCATTCGTTAAACTCCAACCAAATAAACAAAACAAGACAAGCATTCGTTAAACTCCAACCAAATAAACAAAACAAGACAAGCATTCGTTAAACTCCAACCAAATAAACAAAACAAGACAAGCATTCGTTAAACTCCAACCAAATTGGAGGTTCGTCTTAGGACCACCAACAAACACGGAATGTGGGAAAGTAATGTGTTACCAGTGTGCTGCATACGTCGGCATGCTAGATCATCATTCAAAGTGGCATGACATAAGAAACTATGTTTCACAACATGTTACCAGTTATGAAGTGTGTAGAATACGATCAACGTGATTCTGGGGCAGACTTCCTGGGCAGTGACGATACGATAACAATACAAAACGTCTGCAAGATGACGCTAGCTAGGATATGCGTCCTGGATGGTGGTGACAAGTTGAATGAGACAGGGTTTCATACGACGACGCACATTGTGACACACTTACTGGATGGGTGGTAACAAAAGCACAGGAACAAGACCTTCCAAAGGCGACAAAGAGAAATGTTGAAGAACAGTTGAATAGCGAAGTTATATTGTTGGGACACATCGTAAGGCTCGCGTAACATGGCTTATTGGACGGGTGTATGGATGGAAATATGGATGGATGATTGGGTAGAAGGTGAATGGTTAGATGGATGGATGGGTGAGTGGGTGGGTCGGTGGGTGGACGGTTTGTTGGACGGACGGGTGGTTGCTGAATTGTTAGACGCACGTGCAGAAATGCGAGACTGATCAATTGAACTATGAACTGTTTTATTAAACCACTGAACTGCCTGGTAGAACCACCGAGATACAAAACGGAACCACTGAGCCGTATGGTTGAACCATTTAACTATCTGGCTGAACTACTTAACGTATTATAACACTAACTTCTAATCTTTATCTGAGGGCTCTAGCACCTGTTTCGTAATCTCTACATTCAGTTATGGTCATTGCTTATTATCGGAAAGTACCGATAATGGAAACACGTCGACGCATTACACATGTTAGTCGGGGGGAAAGCGTCATGTTTAAGCTGAGCGCCAACACGGCTCGTGGTTTATTTGTGGGAAATTGGGAACCGCCCATTCGGGCGCCTTCCGAAGTAATAAATGGACTGTTTGAACACTGCTTTGACAGACATCGTGTGCTGTGTCAGTCGTTTATCACGTCAGTACGATCAAACAGTTGATTCATACAAGAAATCTTGTATCAATATTGTCTACAGCCGCGCTGTATTAGGTGAATGGTCTGGTGCGGCAGGCTACGGTAAGTCTCTGGTTGGAGTGTCTGATGTAGCGTCTCACGTCAGCCACTATTTTCTTAGCTGACGGTCATGACCACATCGTTGCCTGCATGCTAGTGTCCTGCATGGTCCGGGCTTTGGGTTGGAGTGTCTGGTGTAGCGTCTCACGTCAGCCACTATTTTCTTAGCTGACGGTCATGACCACATCGTTGCCTGCATGCTAGTGTCCTGCATGGTCCGGGCTTTGGGTCCAAGCCGGGCCTCTACAAAATTTCGCGGGCCGGGCCGGGCCGGGCCGGGCCTGGGCCTACATATTGCGGGCCCTGGCCGGGCTTGGGCTGAAAAAAATATTAAGCACATTGGGCTTGGGCCGGGCCTGATGTGAGCGGACCGGGCCGGGCCTGGACCTAATAAAATATTAATACAAAATCCAGATGTTTTATTTTAATATTAATAAAAACTGATTATAAATTATATTTCCGTTTAATGAATGTTTAAAATTATTTATTTAGTATTACATAGTTGCAAATTGAGACCTTGCATGAATTGTGAATGACACCAGTGCTTTATATATTGGAATGTTGTTTAATCTCTTTTCAACAATGGGACTTCCAATGGTATAATTTAATAATGTGCATTCTTTTAATAGAGACATTTCACATAACAGCAATGCATAGTACTGCATACACAGTATACACATTACACAGTACATATTACTACTACATATACATGCAAAATACAGATGTTACAAATGCATAGTTTTTGCATGAATGTAGCCTTTTGCATAGATCTAATGGCCCCATAAGTTAACTTGGCTGGAAGTAACCGGTCCCAAATGTTTACTTTAGACATATTTGCAGAGGCAATCAAGCCATGATTTACAATCAATGTAGCAACCTTTGACCCTACCAGTGGACATTCTATTGTCTTCCCTCCAAAACGTGCCTGCCTGAATGACCTGCCCACTGGCAACTACCCACTGCCCAGTGCCCACCCCAGTTGGTAGTTGGTATTATTCAATTGTGTTAACAATTGTCTACTGTTTAATGTCTACAATTTCCCAAGTACTGATTCATTCATGCTTGTACTAATTCACACATGTCTGAACCTGATCTCTCTCAGGCTCGTGACTTCAGGTCTACTGGAAATGCCACTGGGTGTAGTGCCAGTGGGTGACATTTAATTGAATTATCAATTAATACCAAATTAACTTCCCTTACTGGCAACATTAATTAATTAAATCAAGTTAACTTAGTTGAACTAATTCAATCAACAACATAAATATGGTTATGGTTTGTATTAGGGTTAAGTTATAGTTAGATAAACAAATATCCTACCCTAACCATAAGCCGATTAATTAAAGCTATATATAAAAATATTTTATAATACTTAATATTAATGACAATAAAAATTTGATTATTTTTCTTCAGGATATTCGTCCGTTTGAAACTGTTGGTTGTGCTGGATTTCTAGAATTCGTCCAGCACAATATGGACAGTAGACAGCAGACTAGTAGTAGACATTATACAATGTTCATATATATATTTTTCTTAATATAATACATATGTATTACAGTTTATTTGTGTTTCGTTTATATTATAAGATAATAGGTTTATCTTTTACAAATTTAGCGGGCCGCGGGCTTACCCGTCTTTGGTCCGTGGGTATGGGCCGGGCCTGGGCCTAAAACGTGCGGGCCGGGCCTGGCCTGGGCCAAACATTAACGGTCTGGGTCGGGCCTGGGCCGGGCTTAAATTCTAGTTGGCGGGCCTGGGCCGGGCTGGGCTTGATGTATTTTTGCGGGTCTGTTATAGACCCGTGCAGGGTACTACTGCATGCAGATGCTGTCGACATCGTCCGGTGTTCCGACGTTCAGCAAAGGAAGACACTGGCAATTGTTCATATAATAACAACTTTAAAATAACTGATTGTTTTTAAGTAGGTGTATATTAAAACTACATTTCCTACTCGAGATGATGATAATCCTTGCTTCATATACCATATAAACCATCGATTATCACACATACGCACGCACGCACGCACGCATGCACGCACGCACGCACGCACGCACACGCAAACGCACACATAACACACACACACACACACACACACACACACACACACACACACACACACACACACACACACACACACACACACACACAATACACATACACATGCACACACACACACACACACACACACACACACACACACACACACACACACACACACACACACACACACACACACACACACACACACACACACACACACGCACGCACGCACGCACGCACGCACGCACGCACGCACGCACGCCCACGCACGCACGCACGCACGCACACACACACAGGATATATGAAACTTTAGTAACTCACTGATCGTGTGCTGAAGTTAGAATCATAGATAAGTATATAATAGCATTATGGTTAGAACCCATTATTACGTCATCTCAGTGTCCACGTAACAGCCGTCGTTACGACATGAGTACGTAGTCTTAGCACTTCGTTGAACTTCATAACCGTTCAAATGTATCGGTTGACTCGATTTGTCACCGTGGTGCCTGCGTGACTGAGACTGCGTCTAAGTCTGTGCCACTCTGGCTCCACATCGACACGGTAATTAATCACGTTTTGGAAGTAGTCACGATTGATCGAATTTACGAATGCGTCGTCTCGAAATAGATCACCTGGCAGTACTGACTGTGACCGGCCTGTAGATGATGGCCCATCATTGCGTCTGCTGGTGCTCGCGTTGGTCATCCAGTGACGCCACTGACTGTATTGTCAGTAGATTGTTCACTGATGCGGAACGGCCTGTTTTGGTCTTTGTTGCCAAATAAGCATCTGTACCGCGTGTAACCTCTCATTATAGGAAGACGCCAAAATAAAATGAATGTGAATTAATAAAAAAAATGTATTAATGATTATTTTACGAGAAGTATACTGTTACAGGCGAATATTGTGAAGATGTTGGAATAAAAGAAGGCAACGCATTTAATATGGCAATAGTTGGCAATAAAGACGGAATCGGAATCGGAAGTGTTTATTTGACCCACATATTAAACAGTACATTTGTCAATACAGTGAAAATCTACAGCTCAAATAACGTGTTAATAATTAACAAGTAATACATGTATTGTAAACTAAAATATGAAAAAATATGCAGCTAAAGTAACATGTGTTAATAAATAACAAGTAATATATGATTTGTAAACTGAAATATACAACACAAATATAATATAACTGAAGTATCATGACATTACAATGGCCTAAGCTTGGACTATCAGTTTGCTGTAGATAAATTTAAAAGGGGTCAGGGAGACTGCCACTAAGACCATTGTTGGCCGCTCTCCTGGCAGCCAATGTCAAGCTGTAATCGTAGTGAGAATGCAGGCAGTGTTATAACCTTTATAAATGCAAACATATATGTCGAATAAGAAAGCCATTTAGTTTCCAGGAGGGTAAGTTTTATGCCGATATACATATATATTCATTTTGCTTAGATAAGAAGCAAGATTTAATTTATTTACATATTGGAGCACGATATTTATTTCGTGAACTGATTTAGCCACATCTGCTTTTCAAATGCAAACTGCTACTTTCTGAAAAAGGGCGAAAAATTATGGTTGAATTGAAAGGACAAACACATTAATTAAGCAACCGTTTATAACTACTTCACATCGTCCTAGGTGATCCGCTATGTGGTCTTGTCTGGAAACGTTTCAAAAAATATCCTTTAAATATCTACATAATAAATGTTGGGGGGAAGATTTTGTGGGCTTTACCTGTTATTATAAACCGATCATACAATACAAAGCACCGGACTATATATCGGACAATAAAGCAGAGCTTGGTAATTGAGTCTTCAAGTACGACAAGAGTCTGACTCGAGTCAAACTTAGAAGATTTAATACTTGACTTGAGTATTTCGGACATACTTGGGATTGTTAGCCAACGACTTGAGTGTGTGTGCGTTTCTGTATGCTTGATTGTGTAATTTGTAATGTTTAGTTTTTTTATTCGCTGTACCTATTCCAAGAACCGGAATTATTATTATTATTACAATTATTATTATAAAAATATTACACTTGACTGGTGGACCTGCTGGTGACTTGCACTTGGATTTGTATTCGGAGAATAACAGTTTCCAACAGCTCTGTTAAAAACCTTGCTTGAAATGTCCAACCGCCCTGTCGTGGGCAACTAGGCCAAACGTTTGCTTTTAGTTAAGTGGAGACGAACACACAGCGTCGCCATAGCATATATACGCGTTGCTCAAATATGTAAAAACTGTGACTAATTAATATAATTAAAATAATTATTGAAAAAATAAACAGCTATGTTGGTTTTGAAAATTTCGTTTGCGTCTTGATACGAAATTTGTTCTGACATCCCCGAGGGTAATGCTTTTTGTCTACGCAGTCCACTCTGCTATGCTTCTTCTGAGAAGCACGCAAACACTCCTATTGACAGTACTATTGACACTAAAGAAACGCGTTGCTGAAAGAACTACGTAACGATAATTGCACTAGCGTTGTCGCATTTAGCTGCCATTACACTCGTTGTACTCGCAGTGACAAGTATTGTTGTCACTGCACTCGCAATGACCTCTGTAGGAGTCATTGCTCTCTTTGCACTCCCAGCTTCACCTCTATTCTCGTCACTGCACTCGCAATGACCTCTGTAGGAGTCATTACTCTCTTTGCACTCCCAGCTTCACCTCTATTCTCGTCACTGCACTCGTTTGATGACGAAACTATAGTGACAAAACATAGCGACGAAGGCATGATGACAAAAGTACAGGGGCAAAACATAGTGACGAACGCATGATGACGAAAGTAGAGTGACGAACAAAGTGACGAAGGCATGATGACGAAAGTACAATAAGAAAACATAGTGACGAAGGCATGATGACGACAGAATAGTGAAGAAACCTAGTGGCGAATGCATGATGATAAAGAAGATTCGCTGATGTTTTCTGAGAAATATATATATATATAATTCGCCCCCGTCTCCTTCGCTCCCGTCGGCCTCCCTCTCGTAGCCTTCCCTCCTATCTCCATACGTCCTGTCGCCTTACCTCTTCTCAGCCTCCTCCCAGACTAAGGTGAGTTCTCTCTAACATCTCTCTCATCGTCTCCCCCACTTTATCATCCACTGTCCCCCACCGGAATCACAGGCACAACCCACCCTTTTCCTTCCCACCATTGCCAAAACGAGCTGCCTCAGTCGTTCCATCTTCAGCTCTAGTCAATTCATCTTCGCACATCCCCTACACTCAAAACAAAAAGTATCCGCCATATTTAAACATTTGCGCAGTGTCGCAGTGAACAAATGTGTCCTTTCCCTGTTCACAACCATTCTTTTCAGATTGCAAATAATATTGGGTACCGTCTCAAAATCATTGGCACTTTATACGTATACCATGAGACTGGAAGTTAAATGATGATAGAGCTGAGTACACGTTGTAGCTAGCACAGTGGCGCCACATGGTGGGCTGGGATCAACCTGGTCAGTTACTTACTCATACGCAGCTCACTACAATACTAGATTGAAACAAAATTAACAAGATTTACATCCAAAACGACAAGTTCCAGGTGGCATGTGGACAAGTAAGCCGTTGGCTTATCGATAGTCCGACACTTGTTTTATCTATAGCTAGTCGTTATCTGATATTCCTACTACTAGCAAACAATCATTTGACAGTTTGTTCCATTAATTTACTCTGTGAGACTGAATACTTTCTAATATCCAACATATTCCTATCAATATCCTCATAACCATTAATTTTTTTCAAAACTTTTGGCCTCCTCTTCGTTTCATGGTTTATACACAATATGTTTGCAACAGCATGTTTTCCACCTCAACATAATTCATTTAAATTTGAAGAACATTGTCCTATAAAAATCCCAAAACCAATGCGTTTTAAAACTCATATTTTGTCTCCTCTTACTGTCATAGTCTCCTGTGTTACGATACACACTGTATTTGCAACAACATATTTTTTTTACCTCTACATAATTAAGTTTGCCATTGGTTTGTGTTTCAGAGGCGCTATGCTCCGTGTGCAACACTCCGCAGTGGCTCTTTAAGATCATCTTCTGGCTCGGCTACTGCAACAGTATGATGAACCCAATCATCTACGCCTGCTCCAGTCGCGAGTTCAAGCGGGCATTCATCCGGATCCTACGCTGTCGCTACCGACGCCGTCGCCCGCAACTTCCGCTGCCCGGTGACGTCAGCCCACCGTCGAGAACGTGGTACGCCATCAACGCCGGCTTGAATAAGGTGAAGGGGCTCGCGCGCAGGTCTCAGAAGCGACACGCCGATGTACATAAAACAGGGCGGTATTCGTTGGCCGATGTCAACCATCTGGAAAATGGTTCGCCGATGATGTCTTTGAGAATGTACAGTTTTAACGAACGCGGGAGTACACTCGCGACGAGCACTATTAGTGACGATGATTCGGCTGAACAAGTGATGTCGGAGGAGAGCACTTCCGGTAGGTGGGTGTCGCCCGTGAAAGTAGCGGTGTCACCTAGCGGCGATCCGACAAAACACAATTCGTGGGCCGATCCTGCGTTGTATCACGGAACCGACCACTCACATCCGTTGTGTCACGCTAATCCGAGCAACAAACAGAGTGTCATTAATGATGTTCCAACGACAGACATTCCGTTTACTTCGATGGCTCACTGTATAGACCATTGTAGACCCAAGGTGTGTAGCACGAGAGGACCATTTTTGGGTCCTCCTCGACGGACCATATTCCTGCCACATCGTCGATAATGTCCACTAACACCAGTATATACCATGATGAATCTACCAGGGGTAAATAACATTTTGAAGAAACGATCTGTCGCAAGAATAAACTTGTAGGTAGACCAACTAATTAGCCTACACTAATTAACTAGGCCAACATTTTCGTCAGAGCATATAACACCAACGAGTACTAGGCATGTTGTCGGAGGATTGTGTATGCCATAATCACATCATACAGTTCGGTCTTGAAATATTCTTCGTGTCTTGAAATAGTCTTTGTGGCATAGCCACGCGCTTGCGTGCTCTGTGCATTACAGTGTTCCTGTGTGGTGGATCAGTGTGCTTTGTGTTGAAATCGTGGAAAGCTCAACACATATTTATCGTACGGACGCAGAGTGTGTGACAAACATATTGGTGTTTACTTTATAATCAAATCATAGTGCAAGGGGATTAATCTATGGTGGTTGAAGTATCATATAGCTACTGTGAAAGTGATGGTTCCAACCCCACCCTTCACCGTGATCTAATGTTAATCACATGCGTCCATTGAATACTCGCACAGGAAGCCTCGTAAGCATTAGTAGTGTGCTTAATTAAGTCTAACAACATATGTATATTGTTTGCCGTATTCAACAGCGGGGACGGTTTGTCACTATCCATGTGCGAGCGAGCTCTCTTAACGAGCTCTCCCTCGTTGCTACTTTTTATGTAGCATTCGATAAATATCTGGGAAAATAACTTTGTTTGTAAGAGTGATCCGTCGATGGCCAATCTAACGTTGTCTATCAATATCTGGCTGCGACCCGCAGGGACCTATACAATACCGATATTGTCCAAACGCCCGCCATGGCTAATATATTAGTCGAACGTACTGATATCGTTACAGCAGCTACGTCAAGCCATGGCAACAGTGTCGAATATATAGGTTTGGACTATCACTTCCAAAACCGCAGTGTCGAACCTGTTGGTTTGGATTAACAACGCAAAACACGAGTGTATAAATTGACGGCATGGGTTGAAACCACAAAGTAGGAGTGCCGAACCTATCTGCTTGGACTAAAAACAAGAATATTGTACCGTCGAACTAATACCAACAATAGGATTGTCGAACCAGTTCATCAGTCTGTGTTTCAATGAACAACTCATCAGTCTGTGTTTCAATGAACAACTCATCAACCGGTGCTTTATTGAACAACTCATAAACCTGTGTTTAAATGACCAACTCGTTACCCCGTTTTTGTATGACCAACTCGTCACTCTGTGTTTGAATGACCAACTCGACACCCTTTGTTTGAGTGACAAACTGGTCACCTTCTGTTGAATGACCAACTCGTCACCATGTGTTTGAATGACCAACTCGTCACCCCGTGCTTCAACGACCAACTCGTCACTCTGTGTTTGAATGACCAACTCGTCACCCCGTGCTTCAACGACCAACTCGTCACCCTCTGTTTGAACGACCAACTTGGTCACCCTATGTTTGAAAAACCAACTCTGTGTTTGAAATGACCAACTCGTCAACCCGTATATGAATGACTAACTCGCCATTCTGTGTTGGAGTGACCAACTTGTTAAGCTGTGCTTGAATTACTAACTCGTCTTGCTGTGTTTGAATAACTAACTCGTCACCCTGTGTGTGATTGAACAACTCGTCACCCTGTGTGTGAATGACCAACTCGTCACTCTGTGTTTGCATGACCAAACCGTCAACGCGCATTTACATGACTAACTCGTCATCCTGTGCTCGAATGCGCTATATATGTCCAAATAACACTTTTGTGTAAATGTTTCCGGATATATTATACCATATGATTATTTTAAAAACTGATGTTATTTTAATGCCAAATATTATTTTGCTACACAAATATATTTTGCTATTTACATTGGCCGCCACTGTAAATAATTAACGTAGAGACCTAAAACAAAGTCATAGTTTGTACAAAGATTGTTGTCTGAATAAAAGTGTGAAAGCTTTGCTTGCTGGTCACACCACAAACTTGGATCCTGACATACGCTCCAGAAATATTTACTGGAAGCACCTTTGATGCTGTATCCCAATGTTTGATGTATATATGTGGTAACTCATAAACATATCTAACATAATTGTCAGTTTGTGTTTTGCTCACTTCGTAAACCAATATGGAATGAATCCGTAACTTGAAAAAATATATTTTGAAACATCAGCGGTATGACTTATATGTAGTAACAGTTGAAGAAACAAACTTTGAAAAAGTCAGTCACAATAGTTATAATGGCCGGTTAATGTAGATTCACTCAATTATTTGGACAATTTCTTCACATGTAAAACAAAAGATCAAACTATGGTTCATCGAGTGAATAAAAATTATGTTACGGACAAAACGCATTTCAAAAGCTGCTGAAGAGTCAAAACAATGGATGTCCATTTTGATCTACACCATGTTGGAGGTTGGATATGTGTATGTTACACTAACTTCTAACAAACGGAATATACTTTCATTGTTTTGGTTTCTCCATATATGTTGTTGAAGAATTTTCGTGTTTTAGATGTGTAATATGCACAAACCCAACCAACCACACATCGCAAATAAAAGTGGGTGTCATTGTTTTGTCAGCAGCGATATATATTTTTAAAGACCTGGATAGTGTATTTATTGAAAACATCCAGAAAAACAAGTTACAATTCCTAAGGCAACATACATATTAAAAAAGTATAAGTGAAGGCAACTATCGAAGGCCAGAAAGCTAAAAAAAAGACTGACATAAAACAAAGTAAACGAATGACTCAGTAGACCAGCAAATAACACCTATGCAATTTCGTGGAATTGAAATATAGCTATGTAGGTGGTAGCCGCTCATATATAATAAATGCCGCCCTATTTTAACGCTATCCGACATTAGTTAGTTGTTATTTAGAAATGAACCGACAGGTGTAACAGGCATTTACTATGAAACTGTTGTTTGTCTAATGAGTGTTACGAAACTCGACCGGGCACACTTGCAGGATGGACAACATACTTCCCAAATAGGTCTTCTTTAGCGAGCTGAAGGAATGGAAAAGAACAGTAAGCTAACTTTAATTTCGCTTCAGAGATATTCTAAGATTGCATATAAAATCAGTTAATATCCCACATTAAACATAGACTGCTGCTGTCATGGACAGAACAAGCTGGCGTGCCATGCTCCACAGACACACATCTCATAAAAAGAAGAATTTGTTATATGACCCATCATACATTTCACATAATACACATATAGTCAAGCTGAATAATAACAATACTTTGCATAATACAGGTGTATACTGATGTAAGTAAACATGGTATATATTAAGGTAAATAAATAAATAGGGTCAGGAGACTCCTCTAAGACTTTGATAGTCGCTATCGCGGAGCCACTTACAAATTAAAATTAAACTAAATCAGTTGGTCAAACATATATAATTCTTCCGAAAAGAAAAAAAACATATACTGCAGTCAAGTCAAGTTTCAAGCCAAAGACCCCCCCCCAAGTCCAAGTCAAGTCTTGTGTCATTTGTTTGAATT
>OY759264.1:32894522-32897627 GCA_963662155.1 Lamellibrachia columna | reverse complement strand
AGAGAGAGGGGGAGACATAGAGAGACGGATCCATAGAGAGAGAGAGAGACGGACAGACTGACAGACAGACAGACTCTCTCTCTCTCTCTCCCCCTCCCTCCCTCCCTCCCTCCCTCCCTCCGTCCCTCCCCCCCCCTCTCTCTCTCTCTACAACAATGAAACGCGTGATATTCACGTGTTTAGTGAAAACGAAGGAGAACGAATATTACACTTACTGTAACTGACATGTTTAACTTGCACTTGTTCCTGCTACGAATCTTCGAGTGAGTTACACATATCGAATTTTGGTGTAATTTTCAAAGTACCACAACTGTGATATGCACGGGTATTGTGAAAAGGAAAGGTGTGAAGGGTGATGCTTAGCGATGTTTACATAGTACTTTTGAATAGAAAACATCACATTCAACAACGCTGACAGGTGTTGCCGTCGTACTCCAAACGGAACTGCAGGCAGGTCCAAGCAACATGAAGGTCAATATCGTGAGTTAGAGGTCGTCATACTATGTCTTCTTCGGTTTAATACCTGGATTACATTAATAGGATACATGTGAGTATTTTTGTCGATACCAACCATGTATCTTTATAAACTTAAAAACATATCGGTTATTATTATTTAGGCCATAAATAAAATGTGACATTTTGAATATATGTTGCTTTTCTAGATGCAAGAAAAAGAAGGAAGTGCGAAAAAGATAATTAGCATCAAAGCAGCTTACAAATACCTACTTCATTGTATAAATATTTTAAATCAACAGCAACCTATATTATTGAAAGTACTAAAGGTGCAATGTTTGAACATTTGCATTCTTAAATTATGTTATATAGCATAAAACACATCTTATATATAATACTAACCGTAACGTTTATTAAACAAAACCTATTTAAACAATAATATCGGATATCCTGAGCATACTATAAGCCGTGAGAGTCACGGTTTTGTATTATATATCATGGTCTCGCGGCAAAGGTCTAACATTTCATGCATATTTTAATAATCTTTACCACTTATATTTATTAAATAAAATGTCCCCTTATTACGAAAATGAGACGCATGATATGTTTGTGTATGTGTCGCCAACGATAGCCTCCGTTTATTTCACCGGTAACACCCACCTTTTACCGAATAATTTATGAAACGTGGTCAGTGATTGGCCAACAGCTGAACATCAACCAGTGTGATTTCATGTTGGAAAGCTGTGTTAGCGCACGTGTTGCATGTGAGCCTTAGCATACGATACTTTACAAAGTGTCTTCAGAGGTCTTCAAATGCTCTTGAAATTCACTGAAGTCCAGCAGCCCCTGACTGGGAACTGTTATCACGCCCAAGGACCCTCCGGAAGTTGACAGCTGTCCAATGTATGCATCTATGATTTCCTTATCTCTACAGTAGTATTTGTCTACTAAACATCGTGTTGATGGGCCATGTAGTTTCAGAGTTACTTGACAAGCCAGGAAGGGTCGCAGTTTCGCAGGCCCCAACATTGCCAACATGTCTGTTTCGACGGTCCAGCCACCAATGAACTGTCATTCACAATGACAATTTCTCCTGCGACATGACGTTATTGGAATGATGCACACGATGCAGTGATCCTCTATGCCGGAAGCGACTGTCTCATGGGACGAGTTAGGTCTAGGCCCAGGTGCCGCGGTGTCCACTCGTGTCCAACGCTGTGAACACACATTTATCACTTGACAACATTTATTGACCTTGTATTGGCAACGGCGCCGGAGAGGGTACCGAATTGGGACCTTAATGGACGACAGAATATCAAAGTCAAAAATGAAAGACTAAGGCCATTATTCAAATACTGACAAGAACACACACAGGAACATCATAAATATTTCCAAAGCATGAGGAAAAAAGCCAAATACGCATTTAGTCACCCGAGAAACAATACGGAATACGACATATTTCTATGAGTGGTGAGCGGTGGTCTAATGGTTAGAGCACCCGCCTGTCGATCGAGAGGACGGTGGTTCGATTCCACCTCCGCCGTTTCAAAGCTTGGGCAATTTCGTTCACCCCACTTTGCCCGTGTCTTTCGGAAGAGACACTAAAAGCCGTTGGTCCAAACTCCTGCGTTAGCTCAAGATTGGGCTGTTTGGAGTATAACTACTTGAGACTTGAGAGTCTGATACAAACAAGGAATGCAAGAGGAAGCACAACATGGTGCAACAAAATTAGTTATGTGATTGTCTAAAACTGAAATAAAATAATGATGATCATCAAATGATTACTTTGGACTCGGAGGTCATTGACTTGAAACTTGACTTGCCAGTTTGTGAGTTGTGAACAAGTCTGGCGAGTGAAAACGAGCATACAAACGATGCCTTGGTGTTGTTGAATACAACAATTATTAAGTACTTACTATGATTGGCTAATGTTGCGGCGGGGCAGCATCCGCCTATATTACCTGCTAACAATTACCCCAGACAAACAATAATAATAATGGTGATTAGTGAACCCAGGTGACCTGGACCTGACTTGAAATAGAGAAATTCTTGGAGATGAATACTTCACTTGGACTTAGCTGTCGGTGACTTGAGACTTGACTTGCCAGTTTGTGATTTGCCAACAAATCTTCCCAATAAAACAGTATAACAATCGTGATAGTCGAGTGTTTGGGGTAACCTAAACAATGTGTTAAACGTACATTAACTTACATGTTTAACTTGCACTTGTTACTACGGACCTTCAGACGTTTTGAGCATAACTGCAATTTACAAAGCAAGCCAAGTAGGTTTGCTGAACGTGAAGGGTGTGAAAGGTTGTGCTTAGCGATGTTTACATTTTACTTGTAAATACACGAGTCATCTTGGTAAACCACACGTACTGGTTTAGCTGACCCTCATCAGGGCATTACAATCACAACGGCAATCGGGCGGTCCCACAAAATATGAAGCTCACTATCGTAAGTGAATTATTGTCAAAATTATTAATGTTTCTGTTTTCAATACAAGGAATACATGTAACATTGATGGATGAAGTAGAGATTGTTCTCGTTGAGTCACCAATAATCAGACACTTGCGAAATGGTATGCGTGTACGCAAGGTAATTGGTAATTTATTTGCAATTAACACGCACGCACGCACTCACGCGCGCA
>OY759264.1:32864522-32892022 GCA_963662155.1 Lamellibrachia columna | reverse complement strand
GAAGCGGGACATCAAGGTGTTGTGGTTAGTGTTATCGGTAACCGGTGGAGAACAGCTGAGACCCGAGCACGGAACCCTGTGGGATCCCATATATATATGCTGGGTGACAGGCGTGTGTTGAAGTGGACTGACTGGACTCAGCAATGACTTGAACCATTCCGACTACATCCTGTGAAAGCCTCCGCAACAGCACTTAGTGGGCGACAGTGTCAAGTGCCGTCTATATATCAAGCTGAACAACGACCGTCATGTTTTGATTGCCCATTGGAGCAAGATTTCGTTCTGCGCACAAAGAGTGACCGTATCAACGCTGTGGTTGGGCAGGTAGTCGGGCTCGATGATTTTCTGCTTTGACGTACAATTCGACACTGATATAATTATTCAAAATATCTTCGTCTGGGTTAATTTTTTTAATGGCCGAATGTGCGCTGGTACTACGCCAATTTTCGGAGAAAACTTAAGAATTGCAGTGAATAAAGATAATATGTCATCGTATATATTTCTCCAAAACGCAGCTTGATTTTTTGCTTTTTTGTAATCTTACTTGTTTTAAGCATAAGTAAATGATGGACTGTGTTTCTTATGCAAGTTCGCTTGTATTTCGACAGTGCGTACCAAGACTATCCATACCATCATGACGGGTCTTGAACCTGCACTATGCCGATCATGTCCACGAACGTCAGTAGTGTGTTTAGTGGGCGGAACGGGGTCATACCACCGTCTGGCTTGCTATTTCTTTCGTATGTAGCCTATTACGCCACTACGTGGTAGCATAGTAAACTAATGGGTGACTACGCCTGTCCCCCCAGCCCTCTTTGCCTCCCTCTTTGGAAGATCCCAGATACGCCACTGACGAGCTAACATGGGTCTATGTCAAACGACACCCTTTGGTTTGCTGGTGAACCTTCATGGTTGTACATGTTCAACAAGGTTTTATGCACTACTTCACACAACCCGCATTTGCCAAATGTTATCAACACACCAAAAGAGTTATTGTCGTGAATATTTTAGCGGTGCGCTATTAAAAAAGCTGTGTGTGTGTGTGTGTGTGTGTGTGTGTGTGTGTGTGTGTGTGTGTGTGTGTGTGTGTGTGTGTGTGTGTGTGTGTGTGTGTGTGTGTGTGTGTGTGTGTGTGTGTGTGTGTGTGTGTGTGTGTGTGTGTGTGTGTGTGTGTCTGTGTGTGTGTCTGTGCGTGTGTGTGTTATTATATTATTGTGTAAGGCTGGTGGCCTTCGGTCAGTTCGACGCGTCGGTCGATTCCAGCGATACAAACAATTATTTGCTCTCGCTCACACCTAACCAAGACTACGGCTAGCTGCAGAGGTGACAACACAGACAATCTACAACGTGTTGATTCGATGGCGCGTGTACTTTTATCTACAGTAAAACAGCAACCCTGGCATTGTTAAATGTAAGTTTACTACGAAATAAGGGGGACGTTATATATGTATATATATATATATATATATATATATATATATATATATATATATATATATATATATATATATATATATATATATATATATATATATGTATATATATCATCATCATTTCCGCGAAATGATCGTCGAGTTTTGCTTAAGTCTTCTGTTCATGTTACTTTAGCTAAACCCTGGCCAGCGTAGTCATTTGACTTTGTCGAGCTTGTGCTGAAACAATCTTCATGACCACAGTGAACAATCGAAAATGTTGTCAGCCTTCTGTTGATCAAGTCATTGAAGTATGTGCTGTGCCGTCACGTCGAAGCCGTGTATCCGTGACATCGGTGTTCTACTCGATAACATGAATCAAGTGAGTCGTGTTTTTCAGGTGGCATATTATCACCCCGCTTTGAATAGGATATGTCTGACCACCAAATGCGTGCAAAACCATTGTAAACGCTTTAGTCACGTCGCGTCTGGATTACGTCAACGCTAAATTATATGGTCTGCCTGAGGCACAGCTGCGGAAATTGCAGATGATCCAGAATTCTGCAGCACGTCTCATTACTGGGACAAGTGACGATATCACATAACAAATGTTATGTACCGTCTACACTGGCTGTACACCAGCGGATTGTGTTCAAACTGCTTCTATTTGTTTATCGTGCTGTGCACCATCTCGGTCCTAGATACTTATCATTTACATCAAAGATTGCTACTTAAATTAAAAGCCCATGGTATCGGGGATAGCATAACTGACTGGATAGAACAATGGCTGACTGACAGAAGACAACGAGTTGTAGTAGATGGCGAAGTTTCAAATTGGAAATCGGTTTTGAGTGGGGTACCTCAAGGATCAGTATTAGGACCTATATTATTCTTAATTTATATTAATGACTTGGACGAGAGTATAACAAGTAACGTACTGAAATTTGCGGACGACACAAAACTGTTTAGAAAGGTTTATACTGATGGTGATAAACAACATTTACAAAACGATCTAGACAGATTAGTGAAATGGTCTGAGAAATGGCAGATGCTGTTCAATTTTGGGAAATGTAAATGCCTACATACAGGACATGGGAACTTGAATGTAAACTATAAAATGGGAGCTACTGTTCTTGGTACTACTGTAAAAGAAAAGGACTTAGGAGTTACAATAAGCGCTGATATGAAAGTTTCAGAGCAGTGTGGTATTGCAGCTTCAAAGGGTAATCAAATGCTTGGATTGATTAGAAGAAACATAACATATAAGGGAAAAAAGTTAATTATACCTCTTTATAAAGCAATAGTTAGACCTCATTTAGAATACTGTATACAAGCATGGAGACCATATCGTAAGAAGGATATAGATACGCTTGAACGCATACAAAGGAGAGCAACTAAAATGATTCCAGAACTTAGAGACCTTAGTTATGAAGAACGCCTGAAAGAATGTGGTTTAACAACTCTAGAGACAAGGAGGTTAAGAGGAGATCAGATTGAAGTTTTTAAGATATTGAATGGGTATGAAAATATTGATAGAAATATGTTTTTCTCACTCAAGAAGGATAGCAGAACTAGAGGACATGAGGTAAAATTAGTAAAGGATCAATGTAGATTGGACATCAGGAAGCACTCGTTCTCACAGAGGACAATAAATGAATGGAACAAACTGTCTACAGATTGTGTAACTGCTAGCAGCGTGAATATGTTTAAAAACAAGGTTGACACATATATCAGGAGGGCGGGTTATAAGTAGGTGAACATTGTTGGACTCTCGATAAGCCAATGGCTTCCTTGTCCACTTGCCATCTGGGCCTTTGGCTTGGATGGCAAATCTTGTTAAATCTTGTTAAATCGCTCGTGACACCCTAAACGCAGACCAAATCACTTCGAACGGCCGAACAAAGTCTACTGACGGTCCCTAGATATCACTTGGAACGCTATGGTCGTCGCTCGTTCTCGGTAGATGTCTCGATTTTATGGAATGCCCTGCCTCGCGCAGTCAGGAATGCTGACTCCGTTGCCACGTTAAAGGAAATATTAAATGCATATTTGTTCCGGCAGGCCTTCGTGCAACTTGGCATTTGCAGCAGTGATATTCCAGTGACATTTTAGTTATGCATTTCATTTATATATGTATTATGTTTTTATAAACTAACTCATTCTACCTATTTATTTAACTAATTGACGCACCTGATTTATCTTAGTTATTTAACTTGTTACCTCATTGAATTTTCTCTTTAATATGTTTAGCAAATTGTAATGTATTTTACTTATATGTGTACAGTTGTAGCGCCATCGAGCCGGTGTTTCACCCGGATACATGGCGCTTTATAAATGTTTAATAATAATAATGATAATAATAATAGTGTACGTCGGGAATATGTTGCGCACATTATGTGTAGGTTGCTGCGAGCGTGCGCTTTGTACATGTCCAAGCAATTTATTTTGCGCACTTTTTTCCGTTTACGTACTATTTATTTATGGTGTTTTTAACGAATAAAATTGTGTCTAAATGAGTAATTTTTCAGCGGACCTCAATAGCTTATTTTTTTTTCTAAATAAGCACCCCCCTTAAATAAAAAAACATACAGACGTGGGTAAGTATTCATATACGTTGGAAACAGCTAGAACTGTTTTGTGTCATTACAAAAACTTACGTTGAAAAAGGTTGACATTTTCGCTTTACGTTATCGAATCTGTCTGGGTTGTCTTCTATAAGAGAGTAGTGAATGTAAATATGCTGGCTGCTTGGATGACAACCCTAGATAGGTATGTGTACACAACTATAAATATTTCGAACAAGGAGCCAATGCAGTGATTTTAAAAGTGGCACTTAGTGAAAGAAATGAAGAGACCGGGCTACTTCCTTTACCAAATAATTTTGCACACGATGAAGCGTCATGACGTCATTGGGGCAATAGTGTAAACATGTAACTGCAGTAGTAAAAGATTACTGTCAAGCAGTTGCAATAGGATTGGCGACAAAAAAGAGACATACACCTGCGAATATGGCGAAAGTCGCGAATGTGATAAAAGCAGCAACGACACGTTTGAAAAATATGTTGTCTAGGATTAAAGTTGTTATCAAAGGTAACTCGTAAATTCCGTGAGGCTGCAGGTGATAAATTCTGGCCAAAGCTAGGTGTCGGGAATAAACAGTCAAGGTTGATGCAATGCTTCTGTGTACCAATAAGGAAAACATATATTTTATCTGCATTTAAAACTGCATCCTGATTTAGCTTGTCGCGAGTCGTTAGATCTGGTAAGCGAGTTTGGAGTCAAATATATCACACGCGTGATGTTCACGTGTTTGGTGAAGACGAAGAGGTACAAAGACTACACTTACATGTTTAAGTTGCGCTTATGACAGCCAATCATCGAGTGAGATGAATCGTGTTTCGAAGCAATATACAAAGTATGACATACGCGACACGAACGGATTTCAATGTATGTGGTCTCAAGTATCGAGTAATTATACTCAAAACAGCCAAACATTTAGAACGAAGGTGTTTGTGGTATGTTGTGCGTTGTGGGTGGTATATGTAATAATTACACAATGTGTAATGTAATGTTAATCAAAGTTTTGATATTTGTTTGGGTGTGTTGAAACAATCCCTGCCATTACTCACTTTCCATATACAGTTTTGAATACGGTTTGGTTTGGTGGGTGGAAACTGTCCCTGTAACGTCTCACACTCCATATACAGTTTCCACACAATAGGGACATTATCCCTACTGTACGTGTATTTATAGGCAGTTGAACTAGAGTGGGTTTGGCGAGTGGGAGCTCCATGATAGCTTCTTTAAACGATTTCGGCTTTTTATTTGAATAAATAGCGAATTCTTCGATAAAGCGATAAAATACTACCGCATTTATTCGACCCCTATGGGTTACGTAGTTTCCACTTTAACGTGATTGGATTAGTAGGCTCGGAGGGGGAGGCTGATCTCAAAAAAATTATTTTCAATTGATAAGAATGGCTTGGCATGTCATGGCTTATTTAATAGGCGCATTCATTACTACAGTTTCTCATTTGTGTGATCAGTTTAGTTTCTCTCCTCTGTTTGCGTTCTAGCGTATCTATATCCTTCTTACGATATGGTCCCCAAGCTTGTTTAAGTATTCTCTACGAAGTCTAACTATTGTTTTTTACTAAGGTACAATTAGTTTTTTTATCTGATATGTTATATTTCTCTTAATCAACCCACGAGTTTGAGCACCATTTGAAGCTGCAATACCACACTGGTCTGACATTTTCAAACAGTTGAGTTGCTATACAATTTTGTTAAGCTGTATTTCTATATTTAGAACATAGAAGGTGTGAACATTTAAATGTTTCACAATGTTTACCTTGTACATGTGAAAGATTGTATGAGAGTCGAACTGCTTTAAATGCTTTAGCTCTCCCTCATTAGGCCATTCGAGACAGAACGGTCAACAACATGAAGCTCATTATAGTAAGTAAGTCAATGTCATACTCTGTCAATTTTGTGTTTTCCTTACCAGGAATACAGTAGTAATGTTACTGTGTGTGTTTGTTCTTGCGCGCGCGCGCGCGTGTGTCCGTGTGTTCTCGGATTTATCATTCACCAATATTGATTTCACACGCACGCACGTAAACACGCACAAACACAGAACTGTTTATTCACTGTGTGCGTGTGTGTGTTTGTGCGTGCGCGTGTGTGCATTTGTGTACGAATTTATCATTCGCCAATATTGATTTCACACCCACGCGCGTAGACACACACAAAGATCATATTGTTATTTGCCACTAATTACTAAATAAACTATTTATTGAATACTGAAGTGCGAATTTTTGTCGTCCTCATCACCATCGTCGCCAAGAACGATGGCGTCGACGACGTCAACGGGGGACTACGACGAAACGACAACCATTCCGTCACGACAGTTGCCCCACTAACATTTAACGTATTCATCTTCTTTCAGATTATGCTCCTTCTTGCAGCGACTTTGCTAGCGAGATCGTGTTCCGGCAGCAGGCCGCGTGACAAGCCAGGTAGAGCAACCTACATATTACGTCTTTGCTTGGAGCGATGTGAGGACACTTTCTACATGTGCATAAGAAATTGCGTTGAGACAAACATTGACAAATGCAAACAAGAAGAGAAACGGTGCAAGAAGAAGTGTAAGAAAATTTCACAAACTGGCAGACGAAATGACAATATGAGCTAAAGGGTTTGCTCGAACCCCCTTTTGAGAACTACCCGTACATAGAAACAAACCCCCGCACACAATGTTTCACCAAACTGTTGGGTTACGAACCCCGCCATGGGTCAGCTATATGAAATGGCCGATGGATGTGTTTTGACCGAATAACTATTGCGAGTCGTGTTCCAAGGCCCACACAACGAACGGAGCGTCCGACCGTACCTCGAGACGTTTCCGTAACTACATGCAATCATATGTATGTAGAATGTTCGCTAGAACTACGACACAAACTAGAATGGGACAGGTTTATTATCGACTAGGATTGATTTATTAGTTTGATTGTTTTGTTATATTTTACAATGTACGAGTACTTTGGCGAAACCTACCACTAATCTTTAAATATAAATTGATTTCACACAGCCAGATATATGGACATACATGCGTTCTTTGTTTGACCCATTCGAATTTTGTAATTTACAACAGTACAAGCAAATACGTTGTGCGTGTATTGCAACACAGGATTACTGTAAAATACATATATAAATAGTGTTCATATATCACATTAGAGTCCAGAAGATTCCAATTATGGCTATTAACTAGCCGCTCTGACATACTTTGCAGAGCTAAGTACTATTTCTTGTGTATACGATAATAGCATATAATCGGAGGAAGATTGACACATTCTCGGTTGTAAAAAACATTAGTCATTATATATGAATGACGCATTATCGAAGTACCACACGCAAGCCACGCTGGGAGAGATCATTGTTTTACTTCCGTATTCATGTCATACGAATAGTGTCAGGAAGTAAAACGTTCAAGTGTTCAACCCTTGTTAGAGTGCACTCCAGATAAATCAAACTCGCTTAAGTCGATGTTATCTTAAGTTGACTGTTTTTCTTCAACTCCGGCTCTCTTTGTGCTTTATATGAAAAACAATGATCCGTGTCAGTCAACTCCTCTTTATTCGAACTTTCGGGTAAGTCGATTCGATTTTATCCGCATGTTCTTGTGTTTTCAATCGGTTAACTCGATTTCATAAATTTACAATATTTTACATTGAATACATCGCACGCACGCACACAGCACGCACGCACGCACGCACATGACCAACCGTGCTTCAATTATGGAATTGAACCTTGCCCTGTTGCCACATTAACTTAATAGACTTGGTGCACTGCAATTCCTAGCTCTTCTTATGACAACCTCCACCTCTGCATTTGTGATCTCGTAAATATGTTCTACCCCATTTCTTATTTGTTCTTGCCCGTTATCAGTTGGGATGTTGAGCAGAGCTGTGAAGTATTCCATCCAGCGATCTGTGATCTCATCTTGAGATGTTATGATTTGTTCACCTTCTCTGGAGGATATGGTGTACGGTTTTTTGCTTTTCCATAAACAAAAGGGTTCGAGAAATAAGTCAGTGAATTACAGACCAGTGAGTTTAACGTCAGTGATTTGTAAATTATTAGAAAGGTTAATTAAAGAATATATGGCGGACTTCCTCGTTAAGCATCAATTATTAAATTCATCTCAACATGGATTCCTTAAAGCGAGGTCATGCTTAACAAATATGTTATGTTTTTTGGAAGAAATTACTAAGTGGATAGAGGTGAGATCGCCAGTAGATATTATCTACTTAGATTTTCAGAAAGCTTTTGACAAAGTGCCACATCAAAGATTACTACTTAAATTAAAATCCCATGGTATCGGGGATAGCATAACTGACTGGATAGAACAATGGCTGACTGACAGAAGACAACGAGTTCTAGTAGATGGAGAAGTTTCAAATTGGAAATCGGTTTTGAGTGGGGTACCTCAATGATCAGTATTAGGACATATATTATTCTTAATATATATCAATGACTTGAACGACAGTATAACAAGTAACGTACTGAAATTTGCAGATGACACAAAACTGTTTAGAAAGATTAATACTGATGGTTATAAACAACATTTACAAAACGATCTAGACAGATTAGTGAAATGGTCTGAGAAATGGCAGATGTTGTTAAATTTTGGGAAATGTAAATGCCTACATACAGGACATGGGAACTTGGATGTAAACTATAAAATGGGAGATACTGTTCTGGGTACTACTGTAAAATATAAGGACTTAGGAGTTACAAGGTTGGAAATCAGGAAACACTCGTTCTCACACAGGACAAAAAATTAATGGAATAAATTGTCTACAGATTGTGTAACTGCTAGCAGCGTTAATATGTTTAAAAACAAGGTTGACACATATCTCAGTAGGGCGGGTTATAAGTAGATGAACATTGTTGGACTCTCGATAAGCCAATGGCTTCCTTGTCCACTTGCCATCTGGGCCTTTGGCTTGGATGGCAAATCTTGTTACATCTTGTTATCGTTAGGAGTTAGCTAGTAAGCGAGCTTCTTGGTATGTTTAACATTTGCTTCCAGTTCTTCGCACAAGCTATTACATAAATCATTCCTTGACTCTGTTTTCACTCTCTCAGACTCGTTCCTTGCCGCAACATAATTATTCTTGTTTTCCGGGGTCCTTGTTTCATTCGTAAAAACACCATGTTCTTTTCCTTTACTTTCTCATTGATCTTCTTATTCCAACAAATTGTCTGTTTTTCTTTGGACATGGTACTCCATTGGAAACCCACTGTTTCCTCTTCCTGTTTCCTCCTCAGCACTCTCTAGTCTCCCATTCCTGTCCTACATTCTCACTGGGTCGTATGGTAGATACCTTCTTTCCTCTATGGTCTCAGCATTCTCAATACCCCACTCCTTTTCCACATCCTCACTCTGTGGTATAGTAGAGACCTTGTTTCCTATATGGTCTCAACACTCTCAAGGTCCCACCCCTTTTCTACATCCTCATTTTGTTGCATGGTAGATACCATATTTGTATTTTATTTTGCTACCTTCTCATGTAATGGTTTCATGTTTCGTAGACTAATAATCGGTCTACTTATTTCATTTTGAAAGTTGGTGTAATTTTGCACTTTGTATTTAGTTGCTATTAGTACCAGACTAGGATCTGAATTTAGAAGGAGAGACTAGCTTTCCCGTTTCTTGTCATTGTTTTGTTAGATGATAAGAAAATGTAAATTTTAGATTGTTTGTCATAAGATGATTTAGCTGTATTAAATCCACACCAAGTGCATTTATGGGCATCTAAGTACTGATTATATGTATTCTTTACAGCAAGATTGTTGCTAGTGCAGAAATAAAATTAGTGTTCCTTCTGCAATACGCTCTCCTACCCCGTGACTGCCAATGGTCTACTCACATACATCTCTTGGTGCTCCTGTGTGTCCATATCGGTCTCACATTACTGTGATTTATTCATCATTCTTGGTGTTGTATGTATTTCTATCTGAGTTTCTTCGTATGTGGTGCATAGAGTATCACGAAGATAACCTTTTATCTCCCAGAGTTATCCGTCATGTGAGTCATCATGTTGCTAATGTGCTTAAAGTTTTCGATTCCATTTCCAATTTCTTGTGCAACTACTAGTCGACAATCGACAAGAACACTAAGGGTAACCGCAATGTGACGACGATTGCCAAAGTACTGCACGGAAATGAGATGTGTCTGCCCACCATGTTACACATTAGGAAAGAGACTCGGTCGCATCTGCACATAAATTCGACGATCCGGGCAGATGAACACTAAACAGTCTAGGATATTTGGATAATTATTAACATGTATAATATATATATATATATATATATATATATATATATATATATATATATATATATATATATATATATATATACATATATACACATGTTACACATTACGAAAGAGACTCGATCGCTTCTCCAGATAAATTCGAGGTTCCGGACCGATGAAAACTAAACCGTCTAGGATATTAGGAGAATTATTAAAATGCAATAAACACACTATATATATTTATTTGGAGATGCAATCGAGTCTCTTTCCTAACGTGTTACATGTTGGGCAGACACATCTAATTTCCGTGCAGTACTTTAGCAATCGTCGCCACATTGCGGTTACCCTTAGTGTTCTTGTCGATTGTCATAATAATATTATAGACATCGACTCGCATAGCTGGCTGTTTTTATTTATACATCACTACCACTAAAACACTTCTGCCTTGGTGTTGTGCATATATTATAGGCTTGCGTTGTTGAATGTAGGGTGTTTCAAGTATGGTAGGGGCGATCGGGGCGATTTGCTAAAATGTTCAGTTAGTAACTTGTTTTGTAACAAGTATGTTAGATGTGTTACTTTTTGTCAATGTATGCATGAAATGTATTATACGTATTAATAAAATGCACCATAGTTTCCCATGCGCGATCGACTGTAACAACTAACTCCTTTAGCGGGGTAAATTGTTACATGATACGAAGCATGTTGTTGCAACAAAGAATATGAACATCGCATAGCAAGTATCACTGGTACATGTTGCTGTTACTACATTAATTGGATTAAACACATGTATACATCTTACTCACAGTGCGGATAACAATGTAAGTATTCGCAGCTTCTTAGATTAAGCAAAAAGGGACACATTCCCCCGATGCTTACATAACAAACAATTGTAAATGGAATATTTGTTTGAATTATTCACACGCGTAGGCACTCAAGTACACATGCAAGAACATCCATATTTCAATGAATCGTCCAATATTTAGTAATTGCTCAAATAATTGGAAATACTCAGACAAGTCGACACCGAAGCAATTGTCTTATCGAAAGTCTTTTTTCGTTGATGTATCCTTCTGAGATATTTGTCAACATTGTTTTTGTACACATTCATGCAGCTAGCATTTACAATAATTCATACTCACTTGAACATATTCATGAACTCACGTAAACATATTCAAGCGGCTAACATTAACAGAATCAGTATTATGACTTTTATTATTCCTAATATATATATATATATATATATATATATATATATATATATATATATATATATATATATATATATATATATATATATATATATATATATGTATATATATATATATGTATATATATATATATATATATATATATATATGTATATATATATATATATATATATATATATATAGGCCTTAATTATGAAGAATGCCTGAGAGAATGTGGTTTAACAAGTTTAGAGACAAGAAAGTTAAGAGGAGATCAGATTGTTTTTTTAAAGATATTGAATGGGTATGAAAATATTGTAGAAATATGTTTTCTCACTCAAGACAGACAGCAGGACTAGATGACATGAGGTACAATTAATAAAGCACCAGTGTAGATTGGATATCGGGAAGTACTCGTTCTCACAGAGGATAATACATGAATGGAACAAATTGTCTACAGATTGTTTAACTGCTAGCAGCGTGAATATGTAGGGGAGCGTCCTTGGCCCGATTATCTTCATTATATTCACTAACCACCTGTCAGAAGGTAGTGTTGACTTAGGATATTTGCTGCTGACGCCAATGTTTACAGAGATGTGAGGTGAAATGGACAAACATGCACTTCAAGAAGACACACACACACACAAACAAAGAATAAAAACAAACAAAACAGAAATGACAGGTACACTTCAATCCAATGAAATGCAAACATATAACAGTGATGCAAGCCAAAATACGGCTCCACGTACGCCATGATTGTGAAAGACGGAGGAATAGCACTCATTGTCGACACATCATGCAGAGACAGAAAATACCTGGTAATACAATTCGATCGTCTTTTGATATTTAGCCAGCACATTGGAACTGTGGTGAAGAAAATAAATTAGTTGATAGGCCTTATCAGACATACATATAAAAACGTGGACTGCACCGTCTTCATATATATATATATATATATATATATATATATATATATATATATATATATATATATATATATATATATATTAGCAAAGTTTTGGATTAACTTATCGCAGATATGTAGGCCCTATTTATTTTTCGCCGACGGAAACGATGTCCGCTCGGAAGATCATCCACTCTGCCATTTTACCATGAAAACAAAGTTTAATTGTGCCATCAAGGAATCCAATATGAATGTTGTTATATATTAGATTGTTATGAATTGCTGATAACTTATAAAATAGTAACGATTAGTGGATGATTGAAGATTTATGATCGCTCTCAGTGGTTGTATTCGCCAGCATGGTGATCATGTGACCTGTTTTATGCGTCGTCATTGGTTATTCAGCAAGTGATTTCAAACAAATACACGTGTATTTACGCTTGTTTGCTGCTAGATAGAGGTGTCAATGCAGTTCTGCTCAATCTATGGTAATTTACGTAATGTTTTGACAGTAATTAAGTCTCATTATTTTGCATTTGGTTAGTTTACTAGGTCTTGATTGTATGTTGGGTAATGTTTTATTATTTAAACTAGCCGTCTTTGTTGGCTAATCAGCATATTGGATCTAACAGAAAAGAATATATTGTTACTCCAAATTGTAATTCGAACTACTTTGATGTCTTGCATGTGATTTAGGTATGTGTGGTCAGTGCCAACTGAACATAAATACACAGTCTGGCTTTATGTCGATTGAGTGATTGAGTGGTTTGTAGTTTTGTCATCCATAATCTGGATACCGTTACTTAATTAATACATGTTATATATTTGTATTTCAGAATATACCTCCAAAAAAGAAACGGAAGGCTCCTGCTGCTAAATTTGGACTTGCAAGGCGGCATTTAGCAGACAACTGTGCTACCTTGCCTAGTGTTTATGAAGACGTATTAAATGGTAATGTGTCGTTCTTTTAGACTGAACATGACCGTGTGATATCACGTACCATCACAGCTTTGAAAGCTATCTTTCCTGGGGATCGTTCTTACAAATACCATATCCAGAAAATGTGTAAGACATTGGTCAAGTATAGATACCTGTCGGATGGAAGTGAATTCGTGGAGCATTATACTATATGTCGTGGAGCATTTATTTCCACTAGACCAACTCCATCGACATCTGCCGAACCTGCTCCTTCGCCATCTGCCGAACCTGCTCCGTTGACAATTGCCGAACCTGCTCCGCCGACATCTGCCGAACCAGCTCCGTCAACATCTGTCGCAGCTGATAGATCACCTGCACCATCTCGCTTGTGAACACTTTCTGTGGGGAACATCTTTCGTCTCAACGTCGTGAACACAGAGTTGATTGGACTTTTTTGTTGAAAAGCAAAGCTTATATGCAAAGAAAATACTTGTCGAAACTGAGAGATCTAAGAGCGAAACGCAAGACAGAACAAGTCAAAAGGTTGAACCTGGTGATCAAAAGAAAGGAGGCCATGATGAAGAAGTTGAAGAAGAAGCATGGGGACGAATCCCGGATGATGACCTTCAGAAGGAACTGTCTGCTACGAAAGTAGAACTAGCAGCACTGAAGCGACTGAAGCGTTACAGACAATGTAAACGTGCCAGTACCCTAACTGCAGTGGATGACGAAATCGTCAAGCAGCACACGGAAAAGAATTCGAAAGATGCTGTGATTCGTCATTTAGAAAGCGAAATTCTCTTAATAGAGGAAACTGTTGAGATGTTGCAGTGTGAGAGTTCGGGACCACTGCAGAAGGAAGGCAAACCCTTTTCGCTTGAAACACGTATGTTGGTTTATGATGCAATCGTGAATCGCGTCTCGTCAAGAAACATCCCAATTCTGCTACACAAATTTGCCAAGCGATCTGGGTTAAAGATTGACAGCGTGTCACACCGCACAACTGTGGAGGTGATGGCACGAGAACTGGGGGTTGTGTCAGACCTACAAGCAGCAGAACTGCTTAGGGTAAACAGTGACTTAACGCATTGGTTTGATGCAACCACCCAAGAAGGTGTGCACATTAACAGTGTGCACATTACAAGCAACGTCGGCTGCAATGTAATTGTAAACGACCGGTGGAACTGCTGAAGACAGTGCGGGATACATCAACGACTCAGTAAACAGACTCGCTGAGGTCTACTCAGCTGTGAAGGTCGTCCAGTATGAAGCCTGCAGAAGAAAGATGATTGCAAACATTGCTAACACACTCTTCGATCGAGTTACTGTCAACCACGCGACAATTGTTCGTATGTATGAAATGTGGGGAAACATTCTGAGTGAGTTAAACTGCCACGTCCACCCCTTGACACTATTGCCAGTTCGACACGATCGACACTGAAATAACTCGAAAGTAACCGAGGAAAGCTGTTTGGCATTGCTACAAACATTGCCGTGCAGATGAAAACAATTGTATAAGGACGGCATAGGTTATCCGAAAGGATTTACAACCTTTCTTGATGACGAAGGGCTGCCCAGAGGCTTGATTCCAAGGTACGGGGGAACCGACTGCACATTCTGTTCCATATACGCGGCAAATATTTGGAGTACCATCATCCTTTCCTGCAGTTTCTGCAGACAACAACTTCATCTTGTGGCGGCCTTCATGCATCTATCTTGAGCGATTTTGACATCACAGTTGTCAACGTTGAGATGCGTGTCCTCGGACTGATTGGCAAGTTGCTCAGTGGTCCACGGATGACAAAAGAACAGGTCGGAGAACAGGTCAGCTATGTGGATGGAATCGTGAAAGTTGTAATCAAGGTGGTGAAGGATTATTTGGCAAAGCCAGCGAGCGTTCTCACCACCAAGATTGACGTTTTTGGCAATGTGTTAGCCGCAATAGACACAACCCTGCTGAAACTTTTGTTTGTCACCATGATAAAGGGGTGTCTGTCATCTGTTATCACTCTCCTTGAGTAACAGTGTGACAGGTACTTCATCATGGATCTGACAGACAAACTAAGAAAAGAAACCGAATCTGCGAGATGCCACAACGTCGATGGGAAAGAAATAATGGGCATAATCAATGCAGCAAAGAAACACGCACAACACGTTACATTGTGCTAACTGTCAGCTAAATTAATGGCGCAGAAGAATGGTGTTCTCAAGAATATCGACAGTCTCGAGCAAGAGAAGAGGAATAAGGTGGTGCAGATGTCTGTGACCATGGGTAGAAAGCAACGGCAGGCAAACACAAGGAAATCTTTACAGATTAAAAAAAAATTGTCGCGGCAAATTGCACTGAAACGTGAACAGAAACAAACCACAGAAAGAAACAAGATTGAAAAACTACTGAAGACCACCGTCTAAAACATCACGAGAAAATGCTCTGATTTGGCCGACAGTGCACGCAGTGATCTTTTGGACATTCTAGGGGGGAAGGTTGTTGCACAAAGTATTTACCATGTTTGGTATAGTCGTGAGTCAAGGCAGAAAGTTATCTACATTGGTTATTATAGCCAGGGTAAAACATACGGTGAAGCTGTAGATTTCTAGGTGTCATCATATGAGCTGGCCTCAGATCTTGTATGCGGAGACTTGATCTTTGCATGAACCTGAAATAATTATTTGTACATGTATCAATGAGTATGAATACATGTAAAAAAATCATCTCATTTGTATGTCCATGTGTCCAGCAAGTTGGTTGATTAGTTATTCATGAAGTAATTAATTATGTACAATTTACAAAAAAATTATTTTGCAGTCTTCATTTTATATACTATTTAGTTTTGTTTTTCACTGAAATGTCTTTGAACTATATAAATTATGAATAAAGTTAAAAAAAATTATCAATCAACCCATCCTTCTGAATCATTAATTACAAGCTAAACCATTACTTAAGTATTTAATTAGAAGCTTAATGAAATGAAAATTACATCATTATAAAAGGTTTTCCATGGGAATTATACACTAAAAATCATCTAAATAATGTTAGTATTAAGAACGTTATGACAGTCTCAAGTACAAAAACGTGATTGTTGGTCACCCGGTCACTTCGTTTGCTTATGTTTTGCTGTAGAACAAAGGGTCGATAATTTGACATATTTTTCAACATTCAAATGGCCATATTTCTTAGTATTCACCCTAGAACAAATATCTAAGCATCGTGTTAAAGGTATTTCCAATTTCTTACCAGATTTATTGATATACAATGTTTTCCTAAATCATTGTCAAATATAATCAGTGTCTGGGCGAATTATGGACGCTTATGTCACACGTCGCTTAAGTCACAAACCGTGGACGATATGTCCGTGTGTGTGTGTGTGTGCGTGCGTGCGTGCGTGCGTGCGTGCGTGCGTGCGTGCGTGCGTGCGTAATATGCAAGTATAACATTTTATGTATACACACACCAGTGACGCGCATAAGATTCAAACGATCGATTCGCGCATAAACAACTCGCCATCTTCGAAGGGAATGCGCGTCACCTGATGACGTTTCACAGTCGGCGGAATGCACATCACGTGATGATCCGTCACAGTCGTCTTTATAAAATCACCGCCCATTCATGTTAATTGCCCGGAACGTTGATAGGAAAAAAATTACGCGTCAGGACATCCGAATTCATGGCCGCCATTGTTTCACGTTTCAGTGTTCATGTCATTCGCCAGTTGGCGTCACTGCGGCCGAACTGCCAGCTTGAGCTTATGTGCCAATACTAGTATGTTATTCTGTGTAACCGTGCATGTACATGTGTGTGCTGTCGTGTGTGCGTGTGTGCACGCTCGTTTGCGCGCGTGTTTGTGTGCGTGTGTTTATGTGTTTCTGTGCGTATGTTTTATTGTATATTATATTTGTTATTAATCATAACATTATATATTAAAGAACAATGTGTTTGTGTGTGTGTGTGTGTGTGTGTATGTGTGTGTGTGTGTGTGTGTGTGTGTGTGTGTGTGTGTGTGTGTTTGTGCGTGTGTGTGTATATATATATATATATATATATATACACACACACACACACACACACACACACACACACACACACACACACACACACACACACACACACACACACACACACACACACACACACACACACACACACACACACACACACACACACACACACACATACACATACATGCCTATATATTATATACAAACAGTGGCTAAATCATTATTTAAACTACGTGAAAGACGGGTGTCTGGTAGTCTAATGGCTTTACTCATAAAACATGCTCAATACCTGCTCAGTGAAACAACTTCGTAATTAGAAAGCCAATTACTCCCTGTTTGGCCTCCCAGTCAATGGCTTCCACACATTCCTAACAAACAGAATGGGAAAACCAGTTGCTGTCAATACTTTGAGCACAAGTTAAAAACATTTATGGACTTCAAAGTAGGCACATCACAACATATCATAGATTGATTTGAGCACATCTGAAAATAGACCCTCTGCTTCATGGTCGACATTCATGACATCTGTGAGGACGAATAATGACGCAGAAGGGTGGCACTGCAGACTAAGCCACCGAGCTCCACACGATCGCATCAACTTATACCTACTCTTGAAGACGCTACTCCGTATGGCGTCACTTCTGCCACTGCAAATGCGTCTGGTGGCACAACGCAAGCTGTACCAGTACCAGAACAAGACAACCAGAACGACACAGTCTGCACTGAAAGAGCTGTGGTTATCTTACGAGAAAGCTGACCGGACGATCAGCACATCCGAGTACTTGCGATAGTGCTCTAACTCAGACCATGTGAAGGAATAATCAGTTAAATGTTGTGAGAGTTATAAAAACATATATAAAAATGTCATAAATATTGTTTTGTTTTAATTACCTTAGTTGTACAACTGATTATTGCAGGCCTTTTAGGTAAAACGATGCAAAAAGCTGATTTTTGCACTATAGATCCCTGAAAGGTGTAGAGTAACATACTAAAAATACCCATGAATCCACCTTGAGCTAAACGCAAAATTCAAAATGTCGTCGAAGATAGCTGCAACCGGTTGATTAATAGCATAACTTTTGAAACACTTGTACTAGAAAGCAAATGTTAGTGTCTAGTGAAGGGTTTCCACCATCATATATTCAACAGTTATTCATTAACACTTCATAGAGTCACCATAACATGCATTTATTATTTTTTACTCTAGAAAGGGCAAATACAAAGGGAAAAGGCGAATAAATTCACACCGACACACAGCATGGTTGAATAGCAGGCATTTGTCCCTCCGATTCTCTCCTGGATATCGAGAACGTTGACACCCTCGTCTCATATACACTCCGCCCTGTGTGCAACTGGCCACGTTCTTCAGCATTACCAGAGTGTCGGTGGCGACAACGAGCTCTGGATTGGAAAGCTCCTGGTCTGTTGAGACAATCAGCCTGTCCCTCAGCCTGCTTGCCTGGACATAACTGTAAACATACATTGTGCAGTGATTGAGATCAGGCTTTTCTTGTTTGTTAGGTAACTTGGGTTCCCGAGAAAGCTGTGTTGTGGAACTAGCTGTTACACGCTGGCATCGAACAGTAAGGTAAACGACGTGGATATTGCTTTTCCCGTACATATTAAAACATTTTAGTCCCCACTTCTTAAGCAAGTTGGTGACCAAATGGCCTTACCAATAGCTATTTAATAATTGTAAAAAAAAAAATACTTGTTTACAAGTCCAAAGCTAATGGTGAGTTTTCCAATAATAAGCCTATATTCTTTTTAACCTCAATTTCAAAAGGATATTGGGAAAAGTTGTGCATAGAAGGACTTGTGCATAGAATATATTTAACTTTAACAAATACGGTTTTCGTGAGAAACATTCAACCACCACTGCCATAATTTTACTGTTGATGTAAAAATAAAAACAGTAGAAAAAAGACTGTATTTTATATATAGATTTTTCTTCACAACATGAATTTGTGGACATTGTCAAAATACATGAACCTTTGGGAAACAGTGATCACAATTACCTACATTTTGACAATGTATAATCAAAAAGGAAACAAATAATCCGAAATACAGGAGAAACTCCTACAAAAGTAAGTATACAGATATGAGAAAATATTTAGCAAAACTAGACTGGAATAGCATGCTGAGGAATAAGACAATAATTGAAAGTTAGAACATTCTAAAATATGAAATTGAGAGTATCATTGAACTTCTTCACTCGAAAAAACACTGTCTGTAAAGAAACACTTGTCAAAAGAAGCTACTACAAACATTGCGCACAAGCAATGTAGTGTAAGGTTTACCAGAAAGGATATAGACTACATAACGTCAGTTCGGTATTTACCAGAGAGGATATTAGTTCATTACCAGTTCCAGATGCTAAATTTCAGGAGGCTAAATTTAGACTATTTAGAACAGTTAATTGTACCTCCAGAAATGGTAGCTAAGAAAATAAAGGCAATGAAGGATAATAAATTACATGGAATGAACGGAAATAGAAACTGTAGAACAAATTAGTATACTACTTGAACGAGTGTACAACTTGTCATACAAATATGCTATTTTATAATCTGCACATTCTTAAAGTGCCAGATGTAGTGGAATTAAAAACTGCAATTATTATGTTTAAAGCATTTCACAACTTATTACCATTGAATGTACAAAAGTTGTTCAGCATATATCAATCAGTTTATTCAACCCGACAGGAATGTAGTTTTATAAACAAAATATGCACGTACCAGTTTGAAAAGCATGTGTATATATGTTAAAGGAGTAAAACGGTGGAATGCCCTCGATAGTTCGATAGATTAGTTGTAGAAGCATTCATCAGTTCAAGAAGTATTATACAGACAAAGTATTGAATAGTTATGTGCTAAGTTCTTAACCATTTCTTGTAGAAATTAGTAACTTCAGTTATTGTGTTTATCATCTTAGTGTAAACTAAATTAATGATAAGTAGAATGTAAACATGTTAGAAGTATTGTAGATTGTTATTTTAGTTTGTTATTAAGGTTTTCAATTCATGTTCAAATATTGAATAATGGCACTCTAATGAATACAGTAGTTATACCTTTAATCAAGTATTATTCTAGATATGTTAAATTACAAAAGGGTAAACATTATAAGTATTACACTTCTTTTCACCTTTTTTCGACAAATTCAATTAGTGGTTTGTACTTATGCAAATGTATGCGAGTTCATGCTTAACAAATAACTTTTTTTTAAGAATTCATGAAGTTTGTAGACGAGGAATCACCAGTAGATATCATTTACTTAGATTTTCCGAAAGCGTTCGTTGCATAATCGACTGGATAGAAACATGACTGACTAACAGAAGACTGCGCGTTGCAGTAAATGGAAAAAAATATTTCAAACTAAAAATAAATGTTGAGTGGGGTACCAACAGCACCAGTATCTTTATTATTCTTAATAGTATATTTTTAACAAGATTTAACAAGATTTGCCATCCAAGCCAAAGGCCCAGATGGCGAGTGGACAAGGAAGCCATTGGCTTATCGAGAGTCCAACAATGTTCATCTACTTATAGCCCGCCCTCCTGAGATATGTGTCAACCTTGTTTTTAAACATATTCACGCTGCTAGCAGTTACACAATCTGTTGACAATTTGTTCCATTCATTTATTGTCCTCTGTGAGAACGAGTGCTTCCTGATGTCCAATCTACATTGATCCTTTACTAATGTTACCTCATGTCCTCTAGTTCTGCTATCCTTCTTGAGTGAGAAAAACATATTTCTATCAATATTTTCATACCCATTCAATATCTTAAAAACTTCAATCTGATCTCCTCTTAACCTCCTTGTCTCTAGAGTTGTTAAACCACATTCTTTCAGGCGTTCTTCATAACTAAGGTCTCTCAGTTCTGGAATCATTTTAGTTGCTCTCCTTTGTATGCGTTCAAGCGTATCTATATCCTTCTTACGATATGGTCTCCATGCTTGTATACAGTATTCTAAATGAGGTCTAACTATTGCTTTATAAAGAGGTATAGTTAACTTTTTTCCCTTGTATGTTATGTTTCTTCTAATCAATCCAAGAATTTGATTACCCTTTGAAGCTGCAATACCACACTGCTCTGAAACTTTCATATCAGCGCTTATTGTTACTCCTAAGTCCTTTTCTTTTACAGTAGTACCCAGAACAGTATCTCCCATTCTATAGTTTACATTCAAGTTCCTATGTCCTGTATGTATGCATTTACATTTCCCCAAATTGAACAACATCTGCCATTTCTCAGACCATTTCACTAATCTGTCTAGATCGTTTTGTAAATGTTGTTTATCACCATCAGTATTAACCTTTCTAAACAGTTTTGTGTCATCCGCAAATTTCAGTACGTTACTTGTTATACTGTCGTCCAAGTCATTGATATAAATTAAGAATAATATAGGTCCTAATACTGATCCTTGAGGTACCCCACTCAAAACCGATTTCCAATTTGAAACTTCTCCATCTACTACAACTCGTTGTCTTCTGTCAGTCAGCCATTGTTCTATCCAGTCAGTTATGCTATCCCCGATACCATGGGCTTTTAATTTAAGTAGTAATCTTTGATGTGGCACTTTGTCAAAAGCTTTCTGAAAATCTAAGTAGATAATATCTACTGGCGATCCCACGTCTATCCACTTAGTGATTTCTTCCAAAAAACATAACATATTTGTTAAGCATGACCTCGGTTTAAGGAATCCATGTTGAGATGAATTTAATAATTTATGCTTAACGAGAAAGTCCACCATATGGTCTTTAATTAACCTTTCTAATAATTTACAAATCACTGACGTTAAACTCACTGGTCTGTAATTCTCTGACTTATTTCTCGAACCCTTTTTAAATAATGGTATGATGTTTGCTTCTTTCCATTCAAACGGAACAACTCCCTCTTTTAATGACAAGTTGAATACTCTTGCAAGTGGTATACTGATTTGTTCTACTGTTTCCATTAGTAATTTTGGAGGAATCCCATCCACTCCCGGTGATTTGTTATCCTTCATTGCCTTTATTTTCTTAGCTACCAATTCTGGAGTTACAACTAACGGACCTAAATAGTCAGATTTAGCCCCCTGAAATTTAGCATCAGCAACTGGTAATGAACTAATATCTTCTTTGGTAAACACTGAACTGAAGTAACCATTTAGGTCTTCCGCCATTAAAAACCCCTGTGATATTATATTTCCAGCACTGTCTTCTAGAGGTCCAACCTTGTCTTGTACGTTTTGTTTACTCCTGACATATGCATAGAAACTCTTGCTGTCATTTTTTATGTTACATGCTAGTTTTTGCTCATAGCTTCTTTTAGATTGTCTGATTTCAGTTGTAGCTGCATTAAGTGCCTCTTTGTATTTTGCATAGCCTTCGTCCTTTCTGGTACGCCTATAAACCCTCCACATAGTTTGCTTTAGCATTATTTTTCTAATAGCCTCTTTTGACAAGTGTTTCTTTCTACACCGTTTTCCTTGTTTTTGGAAGGGAACAAATTTATCGATGATACTCTCAATTTCATATTTTAGAATATTCCAACATTCAATTGCGGTCTTATTCATCAGCATGTTATTCCAATCTAGCTTTGCTAAGTATTTTCTCATATCTTTGTAGTTACCTTTGTGGAAGTTTCTCTTGTACGTTTTCTTATTTTTACTTTCTGATTTTACATTGATGTCAAAATGTATTTGATTATGGTCACTATTACCCAATGGTTCAAATATTTTTACATTGTCCACTAATTCTTTTTGTGATGACAAAACTATATCTAATACATTTTCTCCCCTGGTTGGTTCTAGTACGTGCTGAGTAAGAAAGCTATCCTGGATTAAAAATAGAAATTGTTGGTCCTCAATCCCTGTGCTCTCTAGAGAATTCCATTGTATGTGTCCATGGTTAAAATCTCCCATTATGATACATTCCCCTTTACTAACTTCCTTTATAGCGTTTATTATTTTTGTGTTGTCCTCTTCGTTTATGTTTGGACTTCGGTAAACTAATCCAATAGTTAATTTTGAATTTCCTGAAACAATTTTGCACCAAACAGCTTCATCGCAATCTGCTTCCCTTTCTAGTTTTATTTCATAAGCCTGAATAGATTCTTTAACATATAAAATAACTCCCCCGCCCCTTCTTCCTATTCGATCTTTCCTAAACATTACATATCCTGTCAGTCCTAATTCAGCATCTGTTATATCTATGTTGGCCCATGATTCAGTTATACCAATTATGTGAGGGTCAATATCTTCTACCATAATGTTTAATTCGTTTTTCTTATTTACTATGCTCCTTGCATTTAAACATACGCATCTATAACCTTTTTCAGTGATGTTTTTCGGATGATTTGATATTGGTTTATCTGTGCTAGTGGCCTCTTGTTCTGCTTGAGACACCTCTAGGTAACCCCCCTGCACTTCTAGTTTAAAGAATGTTTACTTCCAAAAATATTTGTCATTGTACCCAAGTCACTATCTACCGCTGCTGAAAGTTTGTCCGCGAATACTGCCGCCCCCTTACCACTTAAATGAAGCCCATCCTTCATGTACATATCAGCCCTCCCAACAAAACTTCCCCATAAATCCACAAATCCAACTTCCTCTTCCATACATAACTTCTGGACTAACATGTTAATTGCCATCCCCCGACAATTTCGATATTTGTGACCCCTCCTGCCCATTACAGGTAAAATCCCTGACAGTATTACCTGCTCAACCCGCGTCTGTTTTAGTGTTCTGACCAACTGCCTATATTTCCTAACTATGGCAGTTGTACCCTCCCTCTCTACGTTATTTGTCCCTACGTGTACTAAAACAGATCCACCCTTTCCCGAGCCTACGATGTTTTTTACCCTCTGAGTTATCGCCTCTATTTTGGCTCCAGGCAAGCAGACCACCACATCATCTCCCTTGTTTAAGACTCTGTCGGTCTTCCTAACTATCGAATCCCCCACAAACACCCTCGCTCTCTTCCTCACCCCCTCTATCACTGCTGCAGAATAACTCTTCCGTTCGATCCCCTCCATCACATTCTGTCCTGACCCCTTCGCTCCTGTCTCCCCCACTTCCCACTCCTTTGCTCTTGTCTCTCCCACTTCCCTCTCCTTCACTCCGGTTGTTTTCCCTCCCGTCTCCCCCACTTCCCTCTCCTTCTCTCCGGTTGTTTTCCCTCCCGTCTCCCCCACTCCCTTCTCCTTCCCTCCTGTCTCCCCCACTCCCGTCTCCTTCCCTCCTGTCTCCCCCACTCCCTTCTCCTTCCCTCCTGTCTCCCCTACTCCCCTCTCCTTCGCTCCTGTTGTCTTCCCTCCCGTTCCTTTCTTTCCCGTCTCCTTACGTCCTGTCTCCCTACGACCTGTCACCTTCCCTCCCCTCAGCTTCCTCCCAGGCTGCGGTGAGCTCTCCCTAGCATCTCTTGTGTCTTTCCCCACTTTATCATCTACTGTTCCCCCACCGGAACTACTGGCACAACCACCCTGTTCCCTTCCCACCATTGCCACAACGAGCAGCCTCAGCTCTTCCAACTCCACCTCTAGTTCCTTCATCTTCGTACATCCCCTACACTCAAAACTAAAACTATCTGCCTGGACCTCAGCCCAGGACTTATCGCACCCAGACTTAACGAAGTCCACCCAGTTGCTGCAACTGCCACAAATTAAATGCCTTGTGGCCTTTAACTGCCGTTTGCACGGCGCCATCATACAATTTAATTTTAATTAGTTTGCTACGTTAGCCTTGAATAAGGCTGTTTTTGTGATCAAAAGAACACTTTAGTCTAATATACTTGCTAACTGTGTCTTCTATTAACCTCGCATGAGAAACAAAAAACCTGCCACCTAGCGAATACGGAGAACACTGTGTAACAAAACAACGAAGTCAGTGTGTACTAATTTACGCTAAAATCCTGCTGATAATTCCTTTTTATCGAAAACGTTTACTACCACTATGTCAGATATTACCTTATGTATGTAATTTAAGTAAATAGATCACTGTATCTTATATATATATATTAGCCAATGTAAACTATTCACTATGCTATCTCAATTTTCGAATAGTAAACAACCCTATTATCGCTCGCTGAATTCCCCGACAGAATCCGAAACTAACTTACTCTAAAATACTCCCTCTGACTAATAATTAACAACAACTGTTTCCTAATATATGTCTACAATACGTTTGTGTATAATATATATTCAATAGTAATACTTATTCTATTTGATATACCGCGTTTTTCTGTAAATTATCTACACCAAATTCAAGTCGCTGCACCAAGTCCAAGTAGCCGGAAGTCGCATATTAATGACTTGGACGATAATATAAAAGTAGTGGGCGGGATAAATCAATATATCCATAAACATGTGTATTACGTGGTAAAGGCACCACATTTGGCATACATATAGACACTTATATTATGAACCGATATGGATATTGAACCATCGCAAGTTTTGCCCCTGGCGGCGGTTACTGTTATTTTGTATACTTGCTCAACTGTGGATCGGCATTGGCAATTGTCTTCGCCGAACTGGTCTTCTACATTGAAGAGACCAGGCTAGACGAGGAGACGGCACCGGTGTTCAAGTCGCCAAGCTCTACCAGTCAATAATGGAACAATTAAAAGTCAATCTCGACACAAGGGACCAATACCCACCACTCAAACAGTTCCCTGACATGCGGACGCACAACAAGGGGAGAAGCGCACTGATGACGGAGTTATTTCGTCACGAGAATCAGGCGTGTCCTCTGGCACCCTCTGACGGGGGGAGCCTCCGCCTGGACACTAATTATGATCTCCTCACATGCTTGGAAGACCTCTATGATGCCAAATCAGAGGCTCCTGCCGCCGCCTGTGTAGTTCTTGATGGAACAGTCACCATGCAGATGACGAAGCCAGCTGCAGCCAAGAACTGTGATGGGTATGCCCAAGTGGTCTTCATCCCGTATCTGTCCACAAAGCTTCTAACTGCGTCATGCATGTACCTGGTGTGGGACAGTTACGTTGCCGATTTACTGAAATGAATTGCAAGAGCCTAGCTTGACAAATTAATGATCTCGCCCGCCCCGTGCAGCCATGAAGAATCTGAATGTGTTGAATGAATCCCAACATGACCACTACAAGATAATGATTCGGACTGTTGAAACCGACGTCGTGGTGTTGGCCGTGTCAGTGGCCCAGGGCTGCAACCAGAAGATGAACTGTGGCTAGCATTCGGAACTGGCAATTGTATGCGGGACCAGGCAGCCCACGAAATAGCAGCTGGCATAGGATCGGAAAAGGCACGGGCACTGCCAATGGTCCACACACTGACTGGATGTGACACCGTGTCCAGTTTCGCTGGGCTTGGTAATAAAACTGCCTGGGCAATCTGGACTTTGCTGAAGCTGTCCGCCGCACCACTTGACACTCCAGAAGATATCAAGCACATTGTCGAGAGGTTCGTTGTCTTGCTGTACGACAGATACATGCACGGAAATTTACAAAACTCTTCGTATAGTAGAACAGTTTGCAATCTGATCCCGCCATCCAAAGCGGCTCTAGAAGATCATGTCAAGAGGGCGGCCTACCAGGGAGGCCATGTGTGGGACAATGCCAATAATTAGTAGGAAATGTAAGAGCCACACTGGACAAGATTATCGGAGACAGCACACACCTTCTATGAGCTAGTGTTATGCAAGTGCAAGAAGGGTTGTGTGAAGCGTCGCATGTGCAAAAAGTGCCCAGCTCTCTCTCTCTCTCTCTCTCTCTCTCTCTCTCTCTCTCTCTCTCTCTCTCTCTCTCTCTCTCTCTCTCTCTCTCTCTCTGCGTGCGTGTGTGAAATGGAATGTTCACATAATTGAATTCCTGGTCCCTGAAAGGAACTGTGACAGTGACCATGGTGAACAAAACAAAACAGACTGTGACATCTTATCAGAACTGTTCGATTATATATATACATTTCAAATACTTCAACATATCTTGGTGTAGATTATGGCTATCTAGACAAATTAGTTAAATGGTCTAGAAAAAAAATATTTAAATGGTCTTACAAATGGCAGATGTTATTCACTTTTGGGAAATGTAAATACATAGGTAAATTATTAAATGGGAGATACTGCTCTATGTACTGTCGTAAACGAAAATGACACAATTTTACAGCAATTCAATTTTAAAAGAGCTCAGGAGAAACAGTAAGTGCTGATATGAAATTGTCAGAGCAGTGTGACATTGCAACTTCAGAGAGTAATAACACTATTGGGTTAATTAGGAGAAATATAACATATAGGAAAACAGA
>OY759264.1:32857022-32862022 GCA_963662155.1 Lamellibrachia columna | reverse complement strand
CTCCGGCCACAACATTAGCCAATTATAATAAGTACTTAATAATTATTGTATTCGGTTCGGCCTATCACAATATTAGCTAATTATAAATAGTACTTAATAATTATTGTATTCGGTGCTGTTTTGAAATTATTAATTCGAGGCATCATTCTGGGTAAAATAATTATATTCACTTAACCAATTCTGTGAACATTCACATCATTACTTTTGTGAACACTCACATAGCTAATTCTGCTTGGCTTGTTGTTCATAGTGCCACCACGCAGCTAAATATGTTGTATCCCCTAAGTATTGTTTCTCAGGTGATTAAATGCGTATCTGGCTTTCCCAATCATGCTTTTGGTATATTCGTAAGGTTCCCTTGTGCGTTCTTGTCATTAATTTGAATTTAAATTAGCTGTCCTGTCATCTTTTACGGTCCCATTCCGGGACACTGCCTGGCGCCGTTACCCATTACAAGGGCAGGAAAAGGTTGTCAATTGAGTGTCACTATAAATTGTGTTCAAGCGTTGAACACGAACGGCCACCTCGACACACGGGCGTACGCCTCGAATACGTTGGTCTGAAGAGGCGCAGTTGATAGTAAAGGCGTCACCCCAATAAAGACATGTCGCCGGAGAAATTGTCGATTATGAATGACAGTTCATCGGTGACCGGATCGTCCAGACACGTTGACATGGCTGGGGACTGCGAAACTGCTACATTTCCTGGCTTGTGAAGTAACTCTGAAACTTCCTGAAAAGTTCAGTGGAAAGCACTCACCCGTGTGGTAAGAAAATCATAAATGCACCCCTGTGTTGCGTAGCTATCCACCCTGGGAGGGTTCTTAGGCGTGAGATATGTTCCCAGTGAGGGGCTGCTGGACCTTGGTGGATTTCAAGAGTATTTTAGGCCTCTGAAGACACTGTTTAAAGTAACGTAAAGAAAGGTTTATCTTCAACACGTGCGTACACAGCTTTCCAACAAGAAATGTCATTGGTTGATGTTCAGCTGTTGACCAATCACTGAACCCTTTTCAAAAGTTATTCGGTAAAAGGTGGATATTAGGAATAAAATTAAAATAGGTCTTCGCTTGCATAAAACACAACTGTATCGTGTGTCTCATTGATTGATAAAGATCATGAAAATACGCGTGAGATTTCCGACCTTTGCCTCGAGACCGTGACATATGCAAAACCGTGATATTATGAAAATATGGGTGAGATTTCCGACCTTTGCCTCGAGACCATGACATGTGCAAACCCGTGAGTCTCATGGCTTATGCTGAGAGTTGACAGGTATGGTATTGGAGTTGCTTGCAAGTGTTTTATACACATAACGGTTAGTGCTAGATATATGGTTGTGGGTTATGCTATATAACATGATTTTATAATACAAATGATCAAACATTTTCGCTAGTACTATCAATAATTTAGGAAATGTCCATACAATGAAGCATTTATTAAACATCATGATGTTAATTATTTTTGTTTTGTTTTTCGTCCTTCCTTCTTCTTCTTGCATCTAGAAAAGCAACATATAATAATCAATACGTTTTATTTTTATAAGGATAAAATTGTTGGTTTCGACCAAAAATACTCGCACTGTAGAATATAGTGAAGATACCCAACATTAATAAAAACAAGCCTTTGTGCCGAGCAGGAAAAGAGGAACGTCAACAAATAATATATAGTCCCTAATGTTAGAATGGATTTATAGTAACACTGTCCCGAATTGGCTCACGCCATATATCTAGCGAATATCCTATATGTATATGCACGTATGTAGTTATGTAAACGTCTCAATGTGCGGACGGGCGCTACGTTCGTTGTGTAGACCTTGGAACACGTTTCGGGACAGTTACTCGGTCACATCTTTCAGTCATTTCATATGGCTGATCCACGGAGGTGTTCGTAACCCAACACGTTCGCTAAACATAGTGAACGGGGGATCGTTTCTGAAAAGGGGGTTCGTAAAAAGGAGCATCGCCAGAACCCCTTTAGTTTCTCCTGCCTACGGCCCTGCCCAATTGGGACACTTTCTTGCATTGTTTTTTGCACTTCTCCAATGTGCCTTTGCATTCACTAATGTTTCTCTTAGAACAAGTTGCCATGCACTCGCTGTAGTTGGTCATACACTGCTGTATGCACGCCCGGAAAATCCGGGTTCCAGCAGAAGACTTCCCGCCGAAACACGATCTCGCCAGCAAAGTCGTTGCAAGAAGGATCATAATCTGAAAGTATACGAATATGTTGAATATTAGTGTTGGCAACTGATGGATTGGTGGTCATGTCGTCGCTGTCGTCGTCGTCGTCATCATTACTCATAATGGCAAAACATTACTGTGTGTATGTGTGTGTTTGTGAGTGCGTGCGTGCGTGCGTGCGTGCGTGCGTGCGTGCGTGCATGCACGTGAGTATGCATGCGGGGTGCATTAAAAATTACTAATGCTTTCTTCTCTGAGATTCGGCATCCGAAACCCCTGGAACGCGCCGTAACGCTTGACCGAGCCCACTCCAAGATTACACTAAGCAACTAACCCCTCATGATCAATAGACTGGTCCACACAGTGTAGCGGATCAGAACGCGCCCGCTTCATGAACCCACTTAAGTTGTGCTGCAGCCACTAGCTCACCGCGAGGAAAGTGTCCATAAGTCGCACGTAAACAAGTTGCGAAAATTAACAAATTATCATTCGGTCGTGATTTCAACGTTTAATATATGGTTTGAACACCTTCATTGAGATGTGAATTACTAATTTATATACCGATCAAAAGAATTTGTTGAGCTTGTGGAACGAAATGCATACCTAGGTAATGTTAAATAATAGTGTTGTAGCACATAAACTACCCCTGATAACGTTCCGTTACAAGCCCAACACCCCCTGGGGCTACGTAATGTGTGCGTGCGTGTGTACGTGCGTGCGTGGGTGTATCAGTATGTGTTAATGTTAATTCCGAGCGCGCGCTCACACCCACACACGCGCGTTCGCGCACAGTACACAATTGTATTGTATAATACATTATGGCTGTACGTTATCTCAGTAGTCCAGGGTGAGGCTGCCACCGATACCGGTCGTCGTTTTTGTGTCCCCGTCTGATTCTTCAACACTAGTACCGTTTCACTGCCGTCTCAACCACCCGTCTGCACTCCCCTCCCACATCCCTCGCCTTCATACTCCCCTCCCTCTCCCGCCAAATCTCTCTTCAGGCAGTCCTCTCATCTCAGTCTCGGTCTACCTATTCTCCTTCTACCCTCTACTCTAAGCAAGTCTCTCCAGCCCACTTCATCCGACTCCGCACCACCTTCCTCGTGAGACTCTTTCTCACGCCAGTTTCTTCGTGAGACTCTTTCTCACGCCAGCTTCTTCGTGAGACTCTTTCTCACACCAGCTTCCTCGTGAGACTCTGTCTCACGCCAGCTTCTTCGTGATACTCTTTCTCACACCAGCTTCCTCGTGAGACTCTTTCTCACGCCAGCTTCTTCGTGAGACTCTTTCTCACACCAGCTTCTTCGTGAGACTCTTTCTCACACCAGCTTCTTGTTGAGACTCTTTCTCGCACCAACTTCTTCGTGAGACTCTTTCTCACGCCAGCTTCTTCGCGAGACTCTTTCTCACACCAGCTTTCTCGTGAGACTCTTTCTCACAATAGCTTCCTGGTGAGACTCTTTCTCACACCAACTTCTTCGTGAGACTCTTTCTCACACCAGCTTCCTCGTGAGACTCTTTCTCAAACCAGCTTCCTCGTGAGACTCTTTCTCACACCAGCTTCCTGCTACAGCTCCTCTTTTCTTCGCTTGTCTGTTCTTTTCACATATGCAATTCTTATCACCCAGTTATTCACGCAAACTTATAGTTTCTCTTGTTGTTTTCCTGTCATCGTCATGGTCTCGAAACCGTATAGATAGGCTGGTGTTATATATGAGCTATACAAGTTCCCTTTTAGCTTCCGAGATATATGTATATATCCCATCACCCTTCCTCTTTTCCTCATTTCTACATTGTATAAAACATACATTTCCTAAAGTACACGCACACCATTTTACATATTTATGATTATTGACGAGAGAAAGCAATGCAACTTGCCATGAACAGCGTCATTTATCAAAGGATATATTACACAATGCAAGACGAACGATTAAAAAATTTAATATACCAGAATAAAAAAAATTAAACCAACCACACAAACACCAAATACATACATATCTGCACTGTTAATTTTACTAAATGTATAAATTACCTTAACTACACGTATCATATGAAATCTGTACGATTTGTGTGTGACTGAATGAGAAATCGTATGAAGTGGACCTATCATATTAATGTAATCCATATATTAACCAGAACTAGATATAGTATGACGATCTCTAACTCACGATATTGAGCTTCATGTTGCTTGCACCTGCTTGCCGTTTCGATTGGATTATGACTGCAACACCTGTCAGTTTGTACGACTATGATATGTCCTATTCACGAGTACAATGTAAACATCGTTAAGCTTAACCTTTGACATCATTCCCTATTAACATAACAGTGCATACAAGAGTTGTAGTACTTGGGAAATTATACCAAAACTCGAAACGTACCACTCACTCGATGATTCGAAGTAGGAACAAGTGCAAGTTAAACATGTCGGATACAGTAAGTATGATTATTGTTCCTCTTCCTTTTCACCAAACACGTGAACATCACGTATTTCATTATTGTTGTATTTGTCAAACACGTAAACATGTACACATACACAATATATATATATATATATATATATATATATATATATATATATATATATATATATATACATATATATCGTGTGTTTCTCGCAGTTCGATACCCCGTTGACTCCCGGTGTATTTGTGCAATGAGGACACGCTCATGCAGACATTTCTCTGTTTGCATAAATACACCAACTACTTGGTAGGTTGGTAATGGACAATCCAATTGTATTCATACCCAACAAGGATTTCCGCTGTACACACAATAATAGTGACAAAATCTGCCACACATTGCGCACAGCCTGGTA
>OY759264.1:32808709-32856822 GCA_963662155.1 Lamellibrachia columna | reverse complement strand
GGAGAGGGAGAGAGACAGCGGTAAGAGAGAGACAGAGTGAAAGACATAGAGATAAGGATATATATATATATCCTTCTCTCTCTCTCTCTCTCTTTCTCTCTCTCTCTCTCTCTCTATATATATATATATATATATATATATATATATATATATGTGTATATATATATATATATATATGAATATATATATATATGTATATATATATATATATATATATATATATATGTATGTATATATATATATATATATATATATATATGTATATATATATATATGTATATATATATATATATATATATATATATATATAGAGAGAGAGAGAGATAGAGAGAGAGAGAGAGAGAAAGAGAGAGAGAGAGAGATAAACAAATAGAGAGAGACAGACGGACAGACAGACACAAAGAGAGAGATGGGTAGAGAAGGAGAGAGAGAGAGAGGGTTTGTGTGTGTGTGTGTGTGTGTGCGTGCGTGTGTCTGTATAAGAGAGAGAGGGGTGGGGGTTGATAAATAATAAATACAGTTTATTTTGTGTTAATCAGACATACATAAAACATCAAGTAGAATAGGTTGTACAATAACATACAATTCCGGGTTGACATCGGAGCCAGTTGTTAAATAATATAGATTAAGTGCAGAGCCACCAGACAGCTTGATGGACATACTGAAGGTTTGGACTAGCGTGTTCCAGACAAAGTCCGCAACGACAGCACGGGTCACCTCATCATAGAGTATTCTCGTCAGATTCGTTGCATGTGCGGGCCCAGGATGTAGCGAGAAGGATAACTACTGGTGTAACAAGTGTAACGATGGCCTGTATCCAGCTTGTTACATCCCATTACACCAGTCTTAGGCTGATTAGGGATAGAAACGATGGTGATATATGTCGGTTCATACATGTTTGTTGTCTCAAATAACAAAAATTAACCAATAGTTATTCACAAGTGATTTCTAATACAAGTATACTACAATTGTCTAATCAATAAATTATTGATAATAAGATATGATAAAGGTTTATCACCATTTACTAAGTAAGGTTCCCCAGATGTGATTTTTCACTGTCTTTTTGAATATATAAATATATGTACAATCATCCAAGAGGTTCTTTGTAACAATAGTATTCCACAGTTTGGGACCAACATATACCAGTGTACGTTGTCTGGTGTTGGTTTTACAGTGTGGTATTTTAGGAACTTTTTCTTTTCTCATATTATGATTGTGTGAAGTGATATGTTGTGTAAGCATGTCATTAAATATATTTGGTAACATACTCCTATTATGTTTATACATTAGCACGCAGCTTACATATTTGCTTAGTTGATCAATATTCATAATATTTGATACGTCTTAATTAAAAACTGTGTGTGTTTTTAAATCCGACATGACATAATTATGCATATTATTATTTTTCTGCAATATATGAATTTTACATACATATATTGTTGTGGCTCTCCCCTATGCTACGTAACAATAAGCAATGTATGGGTAAATAAATGTATAATAATATAGGTTATTCAATGTTTTATTGTTCAGTTTGTTCTTTACCTTTTTAATAATGCCTATGCGCTTAGATATTTTATTACATATGAACTTTATATGGCCACTCCAATTGATTATATTATCTATTATCAGTCCCATAAATTGCGTATGATTAAAAGTGTCTATGTAGAAATTATTACATCTCTTTTTTTACACTGGGGGTATTACTAAAGGCCATTATACATGTTTTTGTATATTCAATTATAGTTTATTAGCTTCAAGCCAAAGTGACATTTTTATTTCAATGTTGACATGTTTTTTTCCATTTTATGCAGATATTTCCCTTGGGTAAATATGTTAGTATAATCTGCATACATAATGGGAAAGGTGATCTGAGACACAGCATCTAAATAATGTTTATATACAAGAAATAGTAAAGGTCCTAATATTGACCCTTGTGGTTATTTTTCTAAGAACAGAATTGATTCCATTAATTTTTACTGTTTGTTGTTTTCCATACAAATAACTTTGAAACCACTGGAGCGCTATTCCTCTGATTCCACAATGATCTAGGTTTCTTAATAGGATGTCATGGTTAACAGTATCAAAGGTTTAGTGAAAATCTAAAAATAATCCAATTATATGTTTTCTTTTGTCTATTGCACTAGTTATATTGTCAGTTAGTATTGTTAAAACCATAATATTATACATAGACTATCCATTTTTAAATCCAAACTGGGAGTTTTACAAAATATTGTGTATAACAATATATTAAGTTAATTTATTATATATTAGTGTTTCAAAAATCTTTGAAAATGCTGGCAATATAGAAATAAGGCATATATATTTTAATTAGTGCAGCATCACCTTTCTTTAAAATGGGCACTACATTAGCTATGTTTAGTTCATCTGGCACATATCCTTTATTAAATGATACATTTAGAATGTAGATTAATGGCACAATCATACCAGAGTAAATTTGTTTGATATTATTTAGTTTTATATCATCCCAGCCAGAACAAAAAAATTTTAATTTCTCTATAATTATCCTTACTGTATTTCATCTATGGTTGCAGGCGCTAAAACATAGTTTTTTATAAACTCCAACTGATAATTGGTATTTCATTACCTAATTCTGAGCCAATTGTCATGGAATACTCATTAAATTTATCAGCTACTAATTGCTCGTCTTTTTTATATGAAGATGCTGTTCGCTTTTTTATATGATTTCCCTTTTCACACGCCAAGCTTTTTTCAAGTTGCTATTGTGCTTATCAAACTCCGTTTGATAGTGATAACTTTCTGCTATATTAATAATTGGCCTTAATTTGTTTTTGTATATTTTATAATTTCGGAAAATACATACTTAGTTTGTGTTTTGTTTTTATGGAATTCCTAAACCCTTTGGTGATCCATGCTCCATGTTTCCCTTTAATAACAGTTTTCTTAGCTAGGGGGAATAATTTTTCATAATATGCCAGTGAAATTGTCTTTAAAAATGTAGTATCACTTTTTGGGGAACTTCAGATGCATAAACATAATTCCAGCATATTGTATTTATACTACTTCTGAATAAGGTAACAATGTGATCAGTATATACCCTGGTCTCTATATCATTACATCATCCAATATTATCATTATTTAGCTTAGTTAGTGGAAATATTGGTAAATGATCAGAAATATCTGTATAATATTCCATGCAGTTGATTATTTTCATTAAATAGGCCTATATCATTACCGAATATTTTGTCTATTAACGAGGCTGTAGTTGGTGTTATTCTAATGGGCTTGGTAATTTGAGGTATTAGTGAATTTTATAACAGTGTAGCTATATAGTAGTGAGTTTCCATATGGTGATTATAGTTTAGTAGATTAATGTTAAAATCATTAATGTTTGTATTTGGTGGTCTGTAAACTACACCAACCAATATTTTCCTTTTGTGGTTTTGGACAGAGACTTGATTTCAACAAAAAGGCATTCTATGTGTGCAGTCATAATATTAATGTCTGGCCTTTCTACATAGTCATATGATTGGTGAATATACATAGATAATCCTCGTCCTTTTTGGAGGGTCTCATAAGATAGACATTTCTGTATTGTGGTAGTTCTGAGGTTTCATTATTTAACCATGTTTCACTTAAACCAATTATTGAAAATTGTACATCAAGCAATGGTAGGTATAGATTCTCTGCTTGTCAATATTTGTTGGTATACTTCTAATATTCAAATGCTTTAAGAAAATCATCTAGCATAGTTATCATTGCATTTTATGATTTCATTGATATCACTTTCAATGTAGTATTTGGTAGTAAGTGCATTAATTGTTGCTTGTTGCAAGGAAATTGTAATCAGGATCTATAAGCCTCACAGGTTAACATTACTGTTTTCATAGTCAGACTCATCATCTGGAGATGATGCAATTCTAATTAAGTTATTTATTTGAGTTATTATTAATTCTATGTATGCATATACATATACATATACATATACATATACATATACATATACATATATATATATATATATAATAGTCAGACTCATCATCTGGAAATGATGCAATTCTAATTAAGTGAATCATTTTAGTTATAAGATATGATTATAATGAAATAAATAACAATATAATTTGATAGGGTACAAGCAAATGATTCCCAGGAGCAGATTATCTTTTAACCTATTAAATGTGTAACATCAGAACAATGTCAATGTCATTTCATACTAGTTTCAGTTGAGAATTTGTGATTAAGTTACACAGAGTAAATATCTAGACTGTACGTCTACACTTGATCTTCAACATGTACAACAGTACGTGTGATGTCACAACGAGACCATCTGCATCGATACACGTGTACGACTACTCATGCCATGGGCATGGACATGGTAATTCATAATGTGATGTCACTAACGACAGTTTTACTAGACCGCTGCCGCGCGCACATGTGCGTGCGTGCGTTCGTTCGTTCGTTCATTAGTCTAACTCCTTCGTTACCTCAAGATTAAGCTGTTTGGAGTATAACTACTTGAGACTTGAGACAGAAATGTCAAAGTTATAAACCATGCAAAAAGCGCACTGGGGGATTAGCTCAAATGGTAGAGCGCTCGCTTAGCATGTGAGAGGTACCGGGATCGATACCCGGATTCTCCAAGATTTTTCTCTCGTAAATATCAATTTATATAAAAAAAATCCTTTGATGACATTAAACAAGAAGCTTTTAAAGAAGGGCTGATATTTACATCAATCACCTTTTGAAAAAAGGCATAAAACGACATAACAATACTGTCACTGTCCGGTAGGTGGCGCAACCCGAGCGTATTTGTGAACTTGATAACTAACGGTGGCGCCGCATCTCGGAGTCACAAGGCTAAAGGGAAATCTCTATTTTCGCCCACGTGCAATATATCGTAATCGGTGTAATGTTAATAACGTTTTGCGTGCTCGCATATGATACATGGGACTGAGATAGACGAATGAAATGGAAGAGGTACCATGTATGTTGCCTATGTGTTATTGACTATGTCTACAAGACAGTGGCGGCAAACAAGGGTAGTAGTGATTATCGCTGTCACCGACTCTTCGTTAAGTTCGTAGCGTAGTCGTCGCTGTAGCCTGGCTGTAGCAGTGTAGACGTAGGCAAACAAATTCGCCCCGCTCTTCGTCTCTGGGGCGAAAGGCCCGAGCGGCATTTGCTAACTCGGCGATTTGGCAGTTCCGTAGCCAAATGGCTACGGAACTAATAACTTGAGTTTTAAAACCGATACGCACTAACCGTTTCACATGTGTATTCTGTGACATACAACCGACAATTGGGCGTCAATAAACTGAAGAAATGTGCTCCAAATAATTACTTATGAGTACTTTTATCGGTGACATAGAAAACATTTCACAATTAGCCGCCATACTGTGCACGTGATGTTACCTTTGGGTCACATGATCTAACGCGATCTTGTGTTGGGTGGCGGTGGCCGCGTGAAGAATGAGGCCATACGCATGAAAAAGAATAAAAAATGGCTCAACTAACACTGCGTTCCCGTAATAATAATGTCTCGAACGACGGGTTCCAGTGCCCAGAATGTAAACCATAGCTTGATCTTCTGTTGACGCACGAGAATCCCGAGTGGTAGTCTCGCTCACAAAACATCCGGTTATATACAAACTTTGACAAGCACATGCGTTCTGACAAAAAAGTAATAATTTCACACTTTTACATGGTTATTGTCAGGTAACTTTAGTGATATACATATAAGAATGCATACAGACACGAAAGACGTGTTTATTGCTCTGTTTATGGCGTTTTTGTAAGGTTTCACGTTTCATGAAAATACTTACGTTTCGGCCCTACGAGATCTTCGCCGTATAGTAGGAACAGCCAGTTAGAAAAACATTGTACGGCGATTGACTTTGCCTATGTAGACGTAGCATGTCATTCCCCTCGAAGTCATATCGCTGTCAGAAATTAGGTTTTAGAACCCATCATCCACCGATTCTGCCATAAAAAATCAGCAGTGTCAGTACATGACAGTTTGCTTAAAGTTAAACATAACATTTACTTACGTTACGATTTAAAACTGACATGCACTAACCGTTTCACATGTGTATTCTGTGACATACTTGATACCATAGCATAGATCTCAAGAAGCAGAAGAAATATGCTCAAAATAATTAGTTATGAGTATTTTTGTAATTAGTGGGCGATATTTTCTTAAATCAATCTGCGCTTGACATCACGTTATAAAGAGCAAGGCAGTATAAGCCAACTTTATAACTTGTAATATGTAACTATAGTAAGAAGTTGTTTATTGATCGCTGTGGACACACTGCATGTCCATCTCTCTGGTGGGAAGATTATTAAATGATTATCCATTTTTCTTAGTGGACAGCGTCCAGCAAGGGGAAGACGTTCCAATCAGGTCACGTTTTTGTGTCCTCGGAAGGGATTTGACTTCCGTCAAACTGGATACTTGAGGATTAACATAGATGTACATTAAGATAAAACCTAATGAATATATTAACTTGTGTGTGGGTAGAATCAATAACTGCTGGATGTTAACTTGATGTTAATGTATGAGAAACGTCTGCTATAAAGGCAACTAATCAGATGTATTCTAGGAGAACGAGGGAGAACGGGAGAGAACAGTGGGAGTAGTACTAGGAGATTGGTAGAAGAACTGTAGTAGTGTAGTTGTAGTATAGATGTATTGTGTATGGACTTCTACCAATAAAGCCACATTGTGGTCGACCTGAGATCTTCTGGTAAAACAATGTGAGTTTTTCGTTGTCGCGTCCTGACGGTCCTGAACGAAGTAGGGATAGTGTCTTGACATGACATGGTAGCTTGTACAACGTGATGTACAACGTTTTCGTCACAAAACGTTGTGATTTTATATTTATTATGCATGGTTATTGTCAAGTAACTTGGTTATTGTCAAGTGATACACATGTAGTATTATATATTATTATATAAAAATGAATAAGGGTGTGAAATACATTTTATTGTTCTGCTTATCGACTTTTTATTAGGTTCTAGATTGGCTCCAAAAATTTTTATTTTGAGCAGGGCTGGGGTGAATTCAAAAATAAATTGGAATTATTCAATTCCATTCCTGAATTTGAACAAAAAAATATTGAGTAAGTTGAGTTGGAATTTGAATTTGAATTGAAAGAAAATTAGTTGAACCTGATTTTCTAGTGCTGGTGCGATTTGGTTTTATTTTCAATGTGATCCTCAATCCAACCCTAGAATTGTATATGAACTCAAAGTCTTGTAACAGCTAAACTTGTAACAGCTAAACATTTGTACACCATTTGAAGATCTGAGGTGAGAACATTTGTAAAAATTTTAACAAAGGGTCTGCCAAATAACTCAGAAATTATGCTCAAATCAAACTATGATGCGCTTATTTTGATTTCAATACTTTTTTGTGGCTCCTGCTCTAAGATAACATGTGTTGCCTGCCTGCACATATATGAAACCATGCCCTTTGTGTGTACTAGGAATGCCTGAAGCCATAGCCACCCCAATGGGGTACCCCAACAAATAAGTAATTGTCTTGCTTTTCCTGCATTGTTTAATTTTATTTGTTTTATTGAGCAGGTATTTCTGAAACCATAAAATGACCAGCCAACTGGTCTTTTCATGTTGTTTGAATAAGGGCTCAGCCATAGTCTGTACATTGTTTATAATTACTAGCACTTGGAATAACATGCAAACAAACCTGATATTTTGTAAATTTGCAGCAATAGATGTAACAGAAAAGTAAACTGTTATCTATTACTTTAGGATCTATTACTATTACTTTTGAAAAAAATGTTTTAGTGATGATCAAGCCTCGAAAATACTCTAGCCACATTTATATCTGGCTAACATAGAGTTGTGAGCTTACATGGAGGAAGAAGAAGTAGTTCATATATTATTATTACATAAACAAATGTCTATTACATATTACTATTATCCATTGCTTTGCTTTTTGGAAAAAACTCCCATACAATTAATTCTGAATTTGATTTGAATTGAATTTGAATTGAAAGATTTGAGCTGGAATTTGAATTGAAATAATTTAATTGAATTGGAATTGGAAAAAAAATACTGGAATTGATTAAATTTAATTGAAAGGAATTGGAATTGATTAAATGGAATTGACCCCAGCCCTGGTTTTGAGCGAACACAAATCTCACCTTTCATTGTTGCGCTTGCCCTTGTGCTTGTGCAAATGCAAGACGTCTGTATTTCTTCAAACTTCAGACACTTCAAACATAATCCTTTTATTATACTTAATTCATCACCATTTCTCTGAGTTTGTGTATCTGACTGATTTATATTGCACTGTTCTCTACAGCCATTGCAGATCTCTATTCGGGACATCAACCCACATATTGTGTGTTCCTTGTGTGCTGGCTACTTCATAGACGCCACAACCATCAAGGAATGTTTACATACATGTGAGTATTAATACAGAGTTATATTGGTTATATATAATGACTAAGTGATGCTTACGTACATGTATGGATATTCTGTAGATGGAGTGTATAAGATCTGGTAAATTTGTAAGATCTATGTAAATTGCAGACTTTGTAGTTGACACTTAAATATAGTTTTGTTTAGTTAGTTAGTTTATCAGGTGCAGCATTAGATGAGGTTTCAAATGATGTATAACTTATCATTGTGTGATAATTATATAAATCACAGAACTTTTAATTTTTAGTGAAGGCTTACCTCCATAGTAGCAAGTTTTGTCCTCAACATGGAGATTGTTTGTTTATTGTTGCAGCCTGCAGGAGCTGTATTGTGAAGTACCTCCAGAGTAACAAGTCCGTTCCTCAGTGTGGAGATTGTTGTTTATTGTTGCAGTCTGCAGGAGCTGTATTGTGAAGTACCTCCAGAGTAACAAGTCCGTTCCTCAGTGTGGAGATTGTTGTTTATTGTTGCAGTCTGCAGGAGCTGTATTGTGAAGTACATCCAGAGTAGCAAGTCCGTTCCTCAGTGTGGAGATTGTTGTTTATTGTTGCAGTCTGCAGGAGCTGTATTGTGAAGTACCTCCAGAGTAGCAAGTGCGTTCCTCAGTGTGGAGATTGTTGTTTATTGTTGCAGTCTGCAGGAGCTGTATTGTGAAGTACCTCCAGAGTAGCAAGTCCGTTCCTCAGTGTGGAGATTGTTGATTATTGTTGCAGTCTGCAGGAGCTGTATTGTGAAGTACCTCCAGAGTAGCAAGTGCGTTCCTCAGTGTGGAGATTGTTGATTATTGTTGCAGTCTGCAGGTTGGAAGCCATATCACCGTCATATATATATATATATATATATATATATATATATATATATATATATATATATATATATATATATATATATATATATATATATATATATATATAAGTTAAATATATATGTATATATATATATATATATATATATATATATATATATAAGTTAAATATATATATATGTGTATATATATATATATATATAAGTTAAATATATATATGTGTATATATATATATATATATATATATATATATATATATATGTATATAACTTAAACATACATCAACTAATCACGCTGATAACCAGAACACAGACGATGTATTCACTATCCACACTATGCTCGTCCTTCGCCCTTCCTAATGACCAAATATATCCCCGCACATTATAAGAACCTGTATTACCTACTAATTATGGGGTTAATTAGGTTAATGTGGTGTCATTCTTAGTTAATAAATTTACACTGGTTTGTGATTGAAGCAGTAGGTCTAATTACACTGGGTATTCATATTATCAAGCTATTTACATTAACAATTACAACCAATCACACAAACACCTAATACATACATATTAGCACTGTTAATTTTACTAATTGTATAAATTACCTTAACTACACGTATCATATTAAATATATACGATTTTTGCGTGACTGAATGAGAAACCGTCTGAAGTTGACCTATCATATTAATGTAATCCATATATTAACCAGAACCAGTAACACGATTTCTAACTCACGATGTTGAGCTTCATGTTGCTTGCACCTGTTTGCCGTTTCGATGGGATTATGACTGCATCACCTGTCAGTTTGTATAAATATGATATGTCCTATTCACGAGTACAGTGTAAACATCGTTAAGCATAACATTTGACACAGTTCAACATAACAGTGCTTACCAGAGTTGTAGTACTTTGGAAATTACACCCAAAAACTCGAAACGTTTCACTCACTCGATGATTCGAAGTAGGAACAAGTGCAACTTAAAACATGTCGGTTACAGTAAGTATGACTATAGTTCCCCTTCCTTTTCACCAAACACGTTAATATTACTTTTGTCATTATTGTTGTATTTGTCAAACATGCAAACATGTACACATACAAATATATATATATATATTTATATATATATAAATATATTATATATATATATATGTGTGTGTATATATATATATATATATATATGATGTGTATATATATATATATATATATATTTAAAATATGTATGTGCGTGTGTGGGAGAGGGAGAGGGAGAGAGAGAGAGACACATATATATATATATGTATATATATATATATACATACATGTTTATATATATATACATATATATATATATATATAGAGAGACAGAGCGATATAGAGAGAGACAGTAAGAGAGATAAAGAGAAATAAATATGACATACAGAAAGACAGAGAGAGAGAGAGAGAGAGAGAGAGAGAGACATAGAAAGAGACAGGGATAATATATATATATTTTATATATATATATATGTATATATATTTATATATATATATATTAATATATATATATATGTATATATATATATGTATATATATATATATATATAATATATATATGAATATATATATATATGAATATATATATATGTGTGTATATATAGCGGGAGCGAATGCTTGGAGAAAGGTATAGGGAGTCATGTTGGACAGAAACATTTCGGGTTCGTCAAAGAAAAAAAAAAGAGTATGGACAGAAGAAATATGAACGACCAGAGGAAAGAGGTTGGAATGCAATGCAGCCTAACAGGAGAGAAGAAGGATGAGATGGGCAGGCCACCTGGTAAGAATGGATGCAAGCAACCTAGCAAAGAGAGCAGAGGTGGAAAAATATCAAGGACGCAGTAAAAGGGGAAGGCCACAGCTGAGATGGGAGTACTGTGTGAGGAGTGACATCAGAAAATCGGGGAAGGATGAAAGACGGAGAGAGGGGTGGCCGATAGAAAACTATGGAAAGAAAGAACAGAAAGCGTGGCTCGACAATACTTTACCTGACCCTCACCCCTGTTCAGCAGGGAACAAGGAGGAAGAGCAGAAAATATAATAACATTTCATTGTAAAAAAAAAAAAAAACCTGTTTAAAAACCATAGCTTCTCATATATTGTATTGTATCGAATACACGTAAACGCACAGGCACGCTTCGTACACACTCAGTACAAACTTAATAAACACATATATATATATATATATATATTATTTGTAGTGTTAATGATATATAAATTACCTAAACTACACGCATATCATTTCATATTTCCTGATTTTTGCTGACGCAATGATAACCATTATATACTTAAGCCAATACAGTAACATGACTTCTATACTCCTTGTAAAGAAAACATAACAGTGACATTGTTTGACAGTAACTCTCTTACGATATTGAGCTTCATGTTGCTTTCCGTTCTGACTGGAATGACCGGATGAGGGAAAGCTCATTTGATTTTTCACACCCTCCACGTAGTAATGATGGAGATCAAGTTACACTCATTCTTAATAGCAACACAACTCAATCTTAAAAGATTTAGGAGTAGCATTAACTGCTGTATTAAAGTTCAAGGGTAGTCTGGTATAATAGCGTGAAAGGATGATCACATTTGTGGATTAATTAAGAGAACTATAACACATCAGAAAAAAGCTAGCTATTTGTACCTTTGTATAAAATAATAGTTAGGCATTATTTCGAATATTGTAAACAAGCTTTGAGATCATATCATAAGAAGGATATAGATAAGCTAGAACGAATACAGAGGAGAGCAACTAAGCTGATTCCAGAACTCAGAAACTGTAGTCATGAAAGGCACCTAGTAGCACAAGCCATGATTTCTTACAAAATTATAAATAATATTATTGAAATTAGCTACCCCTCCGGGCCTATTAATCCAATCACGAAACTGGGGACACTACTCAGGCTATAGGGTCCGTATAAATACTGTTCTAAATACTCTAAATTTAGCATCTGGAACTGGTAATGAACTGATATCCTTTCTGGTAAATACCGAACTGACTTTTCTATTTAGGTCTTCCGACATAAAAAAGTTATGATATTATATTTCCCGTACTGTTCTTGTGGTTCAACCTTGTCTCGTACGTTTTGTTTACGCCTGATATATGCATGCTAACTATTGCTAACATTGTTGTTATGTTACATGAAAACGGTTTTCATAGCTTCGTTTAGATTTTGTCATTTCAGTCGTAGCTGCATTAAGTGCCTCTTTTTAAGTTATGTAGTCTTCATCCTTTCTGGTAAAGCTTACGCATAGTTTTATTGTGCGCAATGTTTGTAGTAGCTTCTTCTACCTCAATCTCCCTTCTCATCCATCCAAGACTGGCCCCACAACCAACACCGGAGAGTATAGGAAGGTAAGCATTGTGACGTTCGCCTTTCTAAATCGCGATCCAACTCAGTCGAACAGGACAATATTCTCAGCAATCTTCTACGCCAAGAAGGAGAGTGATACCTGAATATGTCCGTCTCTCTCCGTCTACCATTCCTTTCGGATCACAACAAACTGGTCGACATCACAACTGGAGTAGTCGCCGATCCGTATGTCAACTGTGGTATTACTTTCGAAGTTGGAAGAGCTGTAGCAGCACAACTGGTCGGGGTGCCTTTAACAGACTTCAAGATGAAGAGGGGTGAGTTTTCAGCATGGCTGCGCGGGCTCAGGAATTTACCTTACTCTTCGATGCCAGCGTGTAGCAGCTAGTTCAACAGCGCAGCTTTCTCGGGAACCCAAGTTACCTAACCAACAAGAAAAGCCTCACCTCAATCACTGCACAATATATGTTAACAGTTATGTCCAGGCAAGCAGGCTGAGGGACAGGCTGATTGTCTCAACAGACCAGGAGCTTTCCAATCCAGACCCCGTTGTCGCCACCGACACTCTGGTAATGCAGAAGAACCAGGCAAGTGGTACACAGGGCGGCGTGTACATGTGACGATGGTGGTTCCTGTGTCAACGTTCTCGATATCCAGGAGAGAATCGGAGGGACCTATGCCTGCTACTCAGCCATGCTGTATGTCGGTGAGAATATAATCGCCTTTTCCCTTTATATTTGCCCTTACTACAGTAAAAAAAAAATACATGTCAATATATGATGGTGGAAACCCTTCCCTAGACACCAATATTTGCTTTCTAGTACAAGTGGTTCAGAAGTTAGGTTATTAATCAACCGGTTGAAGCCATATTCGACGCCATCTTGAATTTTGCGTTTATTTCAAGGTGGATTCATGGGGATTTTTAATATGTTACTCGAGACCTTTCAGGGATCTATAGTGCAAAAATCTGCTTTTTGCATCGTTTTACCTAAAACGCCTGGAATATTCAGTTGTACAATTAAGGTAATTAGCTCAAAACAGTATTTATGAAGTTATAAGTACAAATATGTCTACATATCTATTTTTTCTGTTATAATGATGTCTCGCAGAAGGTGAATTTCTGGTCTCACATAAAAAACTCGGCATTTCAGTTTATCGGTAAATACTCAATCAATAGACCTTAATCCACGTGTAGATTAGGAAAAGATAAGTATAAAATATGAGTATGGAAACTTTACACGGTGTCATGCCGTACTCAGTATAGAACGTTAAGCTTGTTGGTTATCCATACGGAGACACGGTTACGCTTTTGTCGCTGTTTCTTGTCCGAATGCTCCTAGCAAGTTATCACCGATACCGTGCTTTCTGCAGGTAATACATTGCACGAAATACAGACCTGACACTTTTTTAAATCCGTGTTTTTAGTTGAAACTCTTAAACAATCCGTAAAACATATGCCTTTGGATAATCGGTCTATAGCATTCCTATTCCAATCGAGCGTCGTTATCTATCAAGAATATACCGTGTGAAATTCGAGCATAAAAACGTAGTGAAATTTGTTTTTACGCACAGTACGTTAAATAACTGACATGTTCCGTAGAAAAATATACATTTTGCATGCTATGTGCCCCATTACTCTACATTTTGCATGTTAAAAAGCCGGCCCGGATTCTAGACAAGTTCCGATGTCAGTGATGTGGTGTATAAATAAAATAAAATATCTATGATTAAGAAATTCGATGTAGTGTGTGAATAGCTTATGTAATATCCGCATATTCGTGTTCAAATCATCGAAACATTTCACTTTAGTCGTTAGATCTGGTAAGGCTCAAAATAGTTATGTAACCATTTTATGGAGTCAAGGCTGATCATGGGCGTGACTGCCATCCTATCGCCGATCACATGACAAAATTATCAAATTTCACTAAGGGCGAAATTCGTGTGTTTCAGTATTTTCATTTTCACTTCAATAAATTCTGCATACAGAACTAAACAATATAATAGTGTGACTGATGATTTCACAACAATTATATACAACTATCGCAAAATTAGCTTGCATGTTGTGGTGGATATATGTATAACTTTAAACATTTATCAAAGCCACCGACTAGTCGCCCACCTGCAGATGATAGCCAATTTAATTTGAAATATTAGAATGCAAGGGTTACATGGGTGGATGACTTATACATCAGATACAGCTGGTGGTAGTTTGTGAGTGCCCACGTAACAAGCTGGAAATATAATTTAAATATAGCCAACTGTTTTGATAACTCTCACAACATTTAACTGATTACTCCTTCACATGGTCTGAGTTAGAGCACTGTCGCAAGTACTCGGATGTGCTGGTCGTCCGGTCAGATTTCTCTTAAGATAAACACAGCTCATTCAGTGCAGCCTGTTTCGTTCTGGTTGTCTTGTTCTGGTACTGGTACAGCTTGCGTTGTGCCACCAGACGCATTTGCAGTGGCAGAAGTGACGCCTCACGGAGTAGCGTCTTCAAAAGTAGGTATAAGTTGATGCGATCGTGTGGAGCGCCGTGGTTTAGTCGACAGTGCCATCCTTCTGCGCCATTATTCCTCATCACAGATGTTTTGAATGTCGACCATGAAGCAGGGGGTCTACTTTACAGATGTGCTCAAATCAATCTATTGTATTGTATTCTACTTTGAAGTCCATAAATGTTTTAACTTGTGCTCAAAGTATTGACAGCAACTGGTTTATCCATTCTGTTTGTTAGGAATGTGTGGAAGCTATATACTGGGAGGTCAAACAGGGAGTAATTGGCTTTCTAATCACAAAGTTGTTTCACTGAGCAGGTATTGAGCATGTTTTTGAGTGAAGCCATTAAACTACCAGACACCCGTCTTTCACGTAGTTTAAGTAATGATTAACAACTGTTTGTATATATATATATATATATATATATATATATATATATATACATATATATATATACATACATATATATATATATATATATATATATATATATATATATACGTATATATATATATACATATATATATATATATATATATATATATAAACATATATATATATATATATATATATACATATATATATATATATATACATATATATATATATATATATATATACATATATATACATATATATATATATATATATATATATATATATATATATACATATATATATATATATATATATATATATAATATTATGATTCACTTTGAACAAATATTATATACAATAAAACACACACACACACACGACCGCACACACGACCGCACACACATGCACATGCACGGTTACACAGAATAACATATATATATATATATATCATTCGCCAGTTGACGCCACTGCAGCCGAACTCCCAGCATGAGCTTATGTGCTAATACTGTGTAACCGTGCATGTGCATGTGCATGTGCATGTGTGTGCGGTCGTGTATATATGTATGTATATATGTATATATATATATATATATATATATATATATATATTTATATATATATATATATATATATATATATATATATATATTTATATAATATATATATATATATATATATATTTATATAGTATATGTATACATACATGACTATATATATATATATATATATATATATATATATACATATATATATATATATATATATATATATATATATATATATATATATATATATATATATATATATATATATATATATATATATATATATATATATATATATATATATATATATATATATATATATATAATATTATGATTCACTTTGAACAAATATTATATACAATAACACACCCACACACACACTCACGCACACACGACCGCACACACATGCACATGCACGGTTACACAGAATAACATACTAGTATTAATAAGCTCATGCTGGGAGTTCGGCCACAGTGGCGTCAACTGGCGAATGACATGAACACTGAAACTTGAAACAATGACGGCCATGAATTCGGGTGTCCGGACGCATATTTTTTTCCTATCGACGTTCTGGGCAATTAATGTCATGGTTGGTCAATGTGGTGGTTCCGCCAAGTGACAATGTCTGGCATTAGTGGTCTTTGGAACCAGCCAATAGGTGGTGATATGCTTGGTAATTTTTTTACTCTAAGTTCTACGCAGCAGGTGTAATCCCATTTTTTAACATAAATATTTTCTTCTAATTGTTTATACTTTAATCTACATACATGTCAGTCAAGCAATGGATACGGTTATAGGAATGTCAGTTTAGCTCACTGTACACACAGTGGGCAGAGATTTTACAAAAATTACTGCGACGGATCATCACGTGATGTGTAATCCGCCGAATGTGACGCGTAATCAGGTGACGCGCATTCCCTTCGAAGATGGCGGGTTTGTGCGCGAATCGATCGTTCGCATATATAACTTTATATATTTGCACATTACGCACACACGATCGCGCCCCCCATACACGTACATGCACACGCACACAAGCTTACGCGCGCGCGCGCGCACACACACATACGCACACACACACACACGCACTCACACACACACACACACACACACACACACACACACACACACACACACAGTTGTATAAGTTTTATAGCTTCAGTTTCCTGAATGTTATTGTAAACTTCTGACGAACATACAAACAAGAACGCTTGTATATAGGCCTATCTATGCATGTAACATATCATTATTACAATTATGTAGCGAACACACGAACACACGTGCAATGTAGCAGAGGATTATTCTTTATAGTTCTAGCCTGGCCCATGTTCTGCTATTTAGGGCACTCGCGCTGTCGCTCCTCTAATCTAGCATCGTCGAGTAATCTCCGCCAACACACGTGCAACGTAGCCGACCATTATTATTTATAGTTCTAGCCCATAATATTATTCTGCTTAGGTCACTCGCGCTGTCGTTCAACCAAGCATCATCGAGTAATATCCGCCCATTTGTGTTAATAGCCCGGAACGTTGATAGGAAAAAAAAATACGCTCTCTTTGACATATGGTCCACGGTTTGTGACATAAGCGACCTGTGACATAAGCGTCAATAATTCACCCAGTCAATGACTATATTTGACAATGTTTTAGGAAAACATTGTATAAAAATAAATCTGGAAAGATATTGGAAATACCTTTAACACGGTGCTTAGATATTTGTTCTAGGGTGAATACTAAGAAATATGCCAATTTAACCACAACGTATGAACGCTGTGTTTCACACATGAAGCCTAGCGTACTAGTTCATAACCATTACTTTAACAAGACGTGTCATCCAAGCCATATACCCAGATGGCAAGTGGAAAAGAAAGCCATTAGCTTTACGAGAGTCCAACAATGTTCATATATGTGAAAGCCCCCTCCTGAGATGTGTATCAACTTTCTTTTTAAACATATTCACGTTGCTAGCATTTATACAATCTGTAGACAATGTGTTCCATTCATTTATTATCCACTGTGAGAACGAGTACTTCTTGATATCCAATCTAACTTGGGGCTTTATTAATTGTACCTCATCTTATGTCCTCTAGTCCTGCTGTTTTTCTTGAGTGAGAAAACATATTTCTATCAATAATTTCATAACCTTTCAATATCTTTAAAAACCAATCTGATCTCCTCATAACTTTCTTGACTCTTGGGTTGTTAAACCACATTCTCTCAGGCATTCTTCATAATTAAGGTATTCAGTATTCTAAATGAGGTATAACTATTGCTTTGTACATATGTATAATTAGCTTTTCTCCTTGTATGTTATGTTTCTCCTATTCAACATACTAATTTGAATACCCTTTAAAGCTGCAAAACCACATTGCTCTGAAACATTAGTATCAACGCTTATTTTAACTCCTAAGTCCTTTTCTTTTACATTAGTACACAGAACAGTATCTACCATTTAAATAGTTTACCTTCTCCTGTACTGCATATACAGGCATTTAAATTTCCCAACATTGAGCAACATCTGCCGTTTCTCAGACCATTTCATTAAATTGTCCAGATCGTTTTGTAAATGTTGATTATCATCATCAGTGTTAACCTTTCTAAACACTGTTGTGTCATCCGCAAATTTCAATACGTTACTTGTTATATTGCCGTTGGGAGTCACTGGATATGAGAGTGTATTGCAGAAGGAACACTAATTTTAGATTTCTGCATTAGCAACAATTTCGCTGTAAAGAATACATACTATTTGTACTTAGATGCCTATAAATGCACTTGGTATGGATTGAATACAGTTCAATCATCTTAGGACAAACAATCTAAAATTTATATATTCTTATCATCTTACAAAACAATAACAAGGAATGAGAAAGCTAGACTGTCCATCTGAATTCAGATCATATTCTGGGATTAATAACAACTAAATACAAAGTGCAAAATATTACACCAACTTTCAAAATAAAACGAGTAGACCGATTATTACAGTCTACGAAACACAAAACCATTACACGAGAAGCTAGGAAAATAAATTGCAAATATGGTCTCTACCATGCAACAAAATGAGGATGTAGAAAAGGAGTGGGACCTTGAGAGTGTTGAGACCATATAGGAAACAAGGTCTCTACCATACCACAGAGCACACACGCGCACGAACAAACACACACACGCACACTGTAAATAAACAGTTCTGTGTTTGTGCGTGTTTACGTGCGTTTGTGTGAAATCAATATTGGTGCATGATAAATCCGTACACACACGCACACACGCGCGCCCGCAAGAACAAGCACACACAGTAACGTTACTACTGTATTCCTGGTAAGGAAAACACAAAACTGACACAGTATAACATTGACTTGACTCACTTACGACAATGAGCTTTATGTTGTTGACCGTTCTGTCTCGAATGGCCTATGGAGGGAGAGCTAAAGCCTTTAATGCAGTTCGACTCTCATACAATCTTTCACAAGTACAAGGTAAACATCGTGAAACATTTAACTGTTCACACCTTCTATGTTCTAAATATAGAAATAAAGCTTAAAAAAATTGTATAGCAACTCAACTTTAAAAGGACTAAGGAGTACCAATTAATGAGTGCTGTTTGAAAGTTTCAGACCAGTGTGGTATTTCAGCTTCAAATTGTGATCAAACTCGTGGGTTGATTAAGAGAAATATAACATATCAGATAAAAAACTAATTTTACCTGAGTATAAAACAATAGTTAGACTTCGTAGAGAATACTGTAAATAAGCTTGGGGACCAAATCGTAAGAAGGATATAGATACGCTAGAACGAATACAGAGTTGAGAAACTAAACTGATCACACAAATGAGAAACTGTAGTAATGAATGCGCCTATTAAATAAGCCACGACATGCCAAGCCATTGTTATTAATTATGGGCCGGGCTGGGCTTCAAGAATTTTTGCGGGCCTGGGCCGGGCCTGGATTCTGAATGCTAATTGCGGGCCGGGCTTTGGCTAAAATTATTAGCCTATGCAGTTCACTAAATATATATATATATATATATATATATATATATATATATATATATATATATATATATATATATATATATATATATATATATATATATATATAATATATATATATATATATATATATATATATATATAATATATATATATATATATATATAATATATATATTTATATATGTATTTATGTATGTATGTATGTATGTATGTATATATATATATATATATATATGTATTTATGTATGTATGTATGTATGTATGTATGTATATATATATATATATATATATATATATATATATATATATATATATATATATATATATATTAGTGCCCTTGGGTTCAAATGCTAATCAGCGCATTTAAATGCAATTGTTTGAAATGATTCAAACGCAAATACAAATGCAAGTTTTTGATATGATTCAAATGCAAATGTAAGTGTTTGTTATTATGCAAATTAAACTACAAGTTTCTAAAATGATTCAAAAGCTAATGGTAATGTTTGTGATGATTCAAATGCAAAAGCAAATAGTTGTGATGATTCAAATACAAAAGCAAATAGTTGAGATGATTCAAATGCAAATGCAAGTTTACATCAACTTTATTAAATATAGTTACATAAAACATATGCTTTAATACTAAATGAGAAAAAAACACACGAACATCTACGACATAAAACAATAGCTGATGGGCCAACTAGGCAACTACTACATTCACGTTGTGCTTCTAGTGAATCATTGATGCGCCACCAAATGTTCACATAATGTGTGTGTTCACGTGCACATGGCGTAAATGCGCATCAGTCATTCTAGCACGGGTCAGGTCGAAAAAATGTGCCTGCCGTGCTAACAATTCTCTCTACCTGGGCGGAGGAGGCAGTCACGCTGAGGAACCGCTGGGACAGCCGAGCGAGACCCGGGTTCCTGCGTTCATTGTCCTGCCAGTAGGTCAGTGGGCAGGCACTGCTAACGATGCACATCTCACTAAACATAAACATTAACAGTAAATAAGAGCCTACTGATTTGTCTCAAAGACATAACAAAACAAAATAATTATTACAGATACACATTTTCAGTCAAAAGAAAACAAACTGGTAACAATATGTTTACATAATCGAGAGATTGTGAAGGCCAAAAATACTTGTGATAATTGTGATCATGGATTTCAAAAGGCTGCCTGAACTTCACTGATTGCATTTTACAGATAAGCTTAGCATGCATATGAGCACACAAAAACTACAAACTGGGGTGGGCCGGTCATTCATGCAGGCAGGAATTGAAGGGCCTTCTATAATAACATGTCAATTGGTAGGGAAATAAGTTGACTGTTAATCATGGCTGCAAATCTGTTTAAAGTAAACATTTGGGACTGCCAACTTGCAGCCAAGTGAGCAATTTGCATCTGTATTTAGGAAATGGTAAATGGACAACTAGACAACTACAATTATACACCCGGACAACTAGACAATCTCTGTGTTGCAGGGAGATTGATAAAAACGGTTTTGGGGTTTATTTTTTAAACATTTGGGGCTGCCAACTTGCAGCCAAGTGAGTAATTTGCATCTGTATTTAGGAAAGGGTAGATAGACAACTAGACAACTACAATTATACACCCGGACAACTAGACAATCTCTGTGTTGCATGGAAATTGATGAGAACGGTGTTGGGGCTTATTATAATATAATTCAAGTGGACAAGAAGGAAAGGCACAATAAAACCTGCACAAAATTCAGAGCAAAACATTAGTTAGATCACAGTAATTATATATAATATTATTACCTTAATGTGATTCATAATATTATTGGTCACTTAGGCTGAACCTTTCATTTTGTGCAGTGTTTGCTTTGTAACTTCCTGAGATTTCACTGGGCACATCTTAACGGTAAAAAGCAGTAGAACGCTTGGGTGCAGCCCGTCTTGAATAACTCAATGTCGGAAATGATTACTGACACGTGGCAGTAGATTATATATAGTTAAAAGCAATGCATAATAGATGTTATACGCTGAACAGCTCCAATGAAGAACTCTGTTTGAAACGTATTGTTATTTGTTAATGACACAGTATGTCACAGGTTAAACAAACCATCGATGCACTGCTTAACAGAGTCAATGCAGAACACAAACTGTGAGTGATCATAGCGACGGTGTGAATCTGGGTTCACAGGTTGCTTCAAAGTGAATCTAGATTCACAGGTTACATAAAGGTGCATCTGGGTTCACAGGTTAAACAAAGGTGAATCTAGATTTACAGGTTACATAAAGGTGAATCTGGATTCACAGGTTACAATAAGGTGAACCTTGACTCACAGGTTACATCAAGGTGAATCTACATTCACAGGTTACATAAAGGTGAATCTGGATTCACAGGTTACATAAATGTATGTAAAGCTTGATTTGAAAGTGAGTTTGAATAATAGAAAAGGTGTGATAATGGATAAACACAGTCAACATTCAACAAGGTGTCTACCACTATCTGGACATCATTGATATGTACAAAGGAAATATACAAGACACTGTTCGTTTTATTATATACACAAATACACAAACTGCATTTAAAGATAATTTTAAATTGTTCGCATTAGCAAAATGCATTAAAGCCATCACATGTTTTTATTAAATTGTAAATGTTTTTTAATCAAGTACAAATGCAAATGGTTTGAATCGCAAACACATGCATCATTTATTCATCAAATGCAAATGTTTTGTAGTGCAAATGCAGCACAAGGGAAGACGCAGCATTTAAATGCAATACAAATGCGACATATATACATATATACATACATACATACATACATACATACATAATATTATATACACACAACTTATATATACAGTTACAACTATTGAAGTTAACATTATATTCGATGCCGATGTTCCACGCGTATTGACATTGGACTGGCCCTGGGCCTGGCACGGGCAACATTATATGCCGTTCTCAATTTACTCCAAATCGAAGCCTCCAACGTTAACTTTCACAGCCTGATATCACATTAATCAGAATGTGTTGGCATATTATACTGTCCGCCTCCTATCACCAGTATGAAGCAAATTGGTGTGACATCCTTCACAAATTGTCGAACACAACGATTCTCACAACTTCTTCCGCCATCTTTGTTTTGGTGCTTCTCTTGTATTCCTCAATATACTGACGTCATTAAATGTGAATCATCCAATAGGCATCCATGTTACAAATACCAGGGATTTCCCTTTCAAGTGCGGACCCCGCCTTTCTGTTGGCAGCGATCTGTCGCTGGCAAGGAAGAAGAAGCTTGCCACAACTGCATTTTATATCGAATTAGCACATATTAATAAGCATCACAAATACAGTCCGACCCAGTCGTTGCCGCCGGGATGAATCGGTGGGGTGGGGCCGATAACTTGCGCATTTTGGCCTTAATATCGAACACTGATATTACATATATATATATATATATATATATATATATATATATATATATATATATATATATATATTATATATATATATATATATATATATATATATATATATATATATATATATATATATATATATATATATATATATATATATATATATATATATATATATATATATATATATATATATATATATATATATATATATATATATATATATATATACACATATGTTGTTATTATATATTTACGGCAAATCTCGCACGTAAACGACCCGCGCTGACACCCGATACACTGCCGATGCGCCCACCTGCCGCACTGTACCGCTGTATTATTCCAATATATCTCTGCACATTATAAGAACCTATATAATCTACTAATCATGGGGTTGATTAGTATAATGTTCCATAATTCTTAGTTAATAAATTGCCACTAATTTGTTATTTAAACATGTTTGTGTGAGTGCGTGCGTGCGTGCGTACGTGCGTGCGTACGTGCGTGTGTGCATGCGTGCGTGCGGGTTTGCATTAATTGCATGTAAATTACCAATTTCCTTTCATTTAACATGTGTCTGATTATTGCTGAACCAACGAGAACAATCTCTATTTAATCCATCAAGGTGAAATGTATTCCAAGTAAGGAAACATAAAACTTATATAGTTTGACAGTAAGTCACTTACAACAGTGAGCTTCATATTGCTTGGACCGCCTTCTTGTGACAAACATGTCGACGGATTTGCACTACAAAACATTTGCATTTGATTTAATAAATGATGCACGTGTTTGTGATTCAAACCATTTGCATTTGTACTTGATTAAGAAACATTTACAATTTAATAAAAACATGTGATGGCTTTAATGCATTTTCCTAATGGGAACAATTTAAAATTATCTTTGAATACAGTTTGTGTATACATTTCAATTTTTTTCTATCGATTATGTTAACAATTTAACACTATGTTTCAAATAAAACGAACAGTGTCCTGTAAGTTTCCTTTGTACATCTCAATGATGTCCAGACAGTGGTAGACACCTTGTTGAATGTTGACTGTGTTTATCCATTATCACACCTATATATAATATATATATATATATATATATATATATATATATATATATATAGATATATATATATATATATATATATATATGTATATATATATATATATATATATATATATATATATATATATATATATATACATAATATATATATATATATATATATATATATATATATATATATATATATATATATATATATATATATATATATATATATATGTATATATATATAGATATATATAGATATATATATATATATATGTATATATATATATATATATATATATATATATATATATATATATATATATATATATATATACATAATATATATATATATATATATATATATATATATATATATATATATATATATATATATATATATATATACATACATATATATATATATATATATATATATATATATATATATATATATATACATATATATATATATATATATATATATATATATATATATATATATATATATATATATATTAGTGCCCTGCGGGCTTATAATTTTAGCCAAAGCCCGGCCCTCAATTAGCATTCAGAATCCAGGCCCGGCCCAGGCCCGCAAAAATTCTTTCTCATTTGTGTGATCAGTTTAGTTTCTCTCCTCTGTATCCATTCTAGCGTATCTATATCCTTCTTACGATATGGTCCCCAAGCTTGATTACAGTATTCTCTACGAAGTCTAAATATTGTTTTATACTAAGGTACAATTAGTTTTTTTATCTGATATGTTATATTTCTCTTAATCAACCCACGAGTTTGAGCACCATTTGAAGCTGAAATACCACACTGGTCTGAAACTTTCAAACAGCACTCATTAATTGGTACTCCTTAGTCCTTTTAAAGTTGAGTTGCTATACAATTTTGTTAAGCTTTATTTCTATATTTAGAACATAGAAGGTGTGAACAGTTAAATGTTTGACGAAGTTTACCTTGTACTTGTGAAAACTGTATGAGAGTCGAACTGCTTTAATGGCTTTAGCTCTCCCTCCATAGGCCATTCGAGACAGAACGGTCAACAACATGAAGCTCATTGCCATAAGTGAGTCATTGTCATACTGTGTCAGTTTTGTGTTTTCCTTACCAGGAATACAGTAGTAATGTTACTGTGTGTGCTTGTTCTTCCGCGCGCGCGCGCGCGTGTGTGTGCGTTTGTGTACGGATTTATCATTCACCAATATTGATTTCACACAAACGCACGTAAACACGCACAAACACAGAACTGTTTATTTACAGTGTGCGTGTGTGTGTTTGTTCGTGCGCGTGTGTGCTCTGTGGTATGGTAGAGACCTTGTTTCCTATATGGTCTCAACACTCTCAAGGTCCCACTCCTTTTCTACATCCTCATTTTGTTGCATGGTAGAGAACAACCGTGCTTCAATTATGGAATTGAACCTTGCCATGTTGCCACATCAACTTAATAAACTTGGTGCACTGCAATTCCTAGATCTTCTTATGACAACATCCACCTCGTGATCTCGTAAATATGTTCCACTACTACCTCTTTTCTTATTTGTTCTTTCTCGTTATCAGTTGGGATGTTGAGCAGTGTTGTGAAGTATTCCATCCAGCGATCTTTAATCTCATCTTGTGATGTTATGATTTTTTCACCTTCTTTGGAGGATATGGTGCACGGTTTTTTGCTTTTCCTTATCGTTAGGGAGTTAGCTAGTAAGTGTGCTTCTTTGTATGTTTAACATTTGCTTCCAGTTCTTCGCACAAGCTATTACATGAATCATTATGTTTTCACTCTCTCCTTCTCGTTCCTTGCCGCAACATAATTATTCTTGTTTTCCGGGGTCCTTGTTTCATTCGTAGCCTAAAAACACGATGTTCTTTTCCTTTACTTTCTCATTAATCTTCTTATTCCAACAAATTGTCTGCTTTTCTTTGGATATGGTACTCCACTGGAAACCCCCTGTTTCCTCTTCCTGTTTCCTCCTAAGCACTCTCTAGTCTCCCATTCCTGTCCTACATTATCACTGGGTTGTGTGGTAGAGACCTTGTTTCCTCTATGATCTCAGCACTCTCAATACCCCACTCCTTTCCCACATCCTCACTCTGTGGGATGATAGAGACCTGGCTTCTCGTGTAATGGTTTCCTGTTTCGTAGACTATAATAATCGGTCGACTTATTTCATTCTGAATGTTGGTGTAATCTTTTGAACTTTGTATTTAGTTATTATTAGTACCATAATATGATCTGAATTCAGAAGGCCAGTCTAGCTTTCTCGTTCCTTGTCGTTGTTTTTTTAGATGATAAGAATATATACATTTTAGATGGATTGTCATAAGATGATTTAGCTGTATTCAATCCATACCAAATGCATTTATGGGCATCTAAGTACTAATAGTATGTATTCTTTACAGCGAAATTGTTGCTAGTGCAGAAATCTAAAATTAGTGTTCCTTCTGCAATACGCTCTCATATCCCGTGACTCCCAACGGCAATATAACAAGTAACGTATTGAAATTTGCGGATGACACAAAAGTGTTTAGAAAGGTTAACACTGATGGTGATAATCAACATTTACAAAACGATCTGGACAATTTAATGAAATGGTTTGAGGAAGGGCAGATGCTGCTCTATTGTGGGAAATTTAAATGCCTGTATATGCAGTACAGGAGAAGATAAACTATAAAATGGTAGATACTGTTCTGGCTACTAATGTAAAAGAAAATGACTTAGGAGTTAAAATAAGCGTTGATACTAATGTTTCGTAGCAATGTGGTTTTGCAGATGGGTATTCAAATTATTATGTTGAATAGGAGAAACATAACATACAAGGAAAAAAGTTAATTATACATATGTACAAAGCAATAGATATACCTCATTTAGAATACTGTATACATTAATTATGAAGAATGCCTGAGAGAATGTGGTTTAACAACCCAAGAGACAAGAAAGTTATGAGGAGATCAGATTGTGTAACTGCTAGCAACGTGAATATGTTTAAAAAGAAAGTTGATACACATTTCAGAAAGGGGCTTTCACATATATGAACATTGTTGGACTCTCGTAAAGCTAATGGCTTTCTTTTCCACTTGCCATCTGGGTATTTGGCTTGGATGACACATCTTGTTAAAGTAATGGTTATGAACTAGTACGCTAGGCTTCATGTGTGAAACACAGCGTTCATACGTTGTGGTTAAATTGGCATATTTCTTAGTATTCACCCTAGAACAAATATCTAAGCACCGTTTTGAGGGTATTTCCAAAATCTTTCCAGATTAATTTTTATACAATGTTTTCCTAAAACATTGTCAAATATAGTCAGTGACTGGGCGAATTATTGACGCTTATGTCACACGCCGCTTATGTCACAAACCGTGGACCATATGTCAAAGAGAGCGTAATTTTTTTTCTATCAACGTTCCGGGCTATTAACACAAATGGGCGGAGATTACTCGATGATGTTGGGTTGAGCGACAGCGCGAGTGACCTAAGCAGAATAACATTATGGGCTAGAACTATAAATAATAATCGTCGGCTACGTTGCACGTGTGTTGGCGGAGATTACTCGACGATGCTAGATGAACGACAGCTCGAGTGCCCTAAATAGAAGAACATGGGCCAGGCTAGAACTATAAAGAATAATCGTCTGCTACATTGCACGCGTGTTCGTGTGTTCGCTACATAATTGTAATAATGATATGTTACATGCATAGCTAGGCCTATATACAAGCGTTCGTGTTTGTATGTTCGTCAGAAGTTTACAATAAAATTCAGGAAACTGAAGCTATAAAACTTATACAACTGTGTGTGTTTGTGTGTGTGTGTGTGTGTGTGTGTGTGTGTGTGTGTGTGAGTGCGTGCGTGCGTGCGTGCGTGCGTGCGTGCGTGCGTGCGTGCGTGCGCTTGTGTGTGTGTGTGTGTGTGTGTGCGCGCGCTTGTGTGTGTGTGTGTGTGTGTGTGTGTGTGTGTGTGTGTGTGTGTGTGTGCGCGCGCGCGTAAGCTTGTCTGCGTGTGTATGTACGTGTATTGGGGGGGGGGCGATCGTGTGTGCGTAATGTGCAAATATATAATGTTATATATATACACACACCAGTGACGTGCATACGATTCAAACGATCGATTCGCGCACAAACAACCCGCCATCTTCGAAGGGAATGCGCGTAACCCGATGACGCGTCACATTCGGCGGGATTACACATCTCGTGATGATCCGTCGCAGTAATTTTTATAAAATCTCCTCCCATTGTGTGTATAGTGAGCTAAACTGACATTCCTATAACCGTATCCATTGCTTGACTGACATATATGTAGACTAAAGTTTAAACAATTAGAAGAAAATATTTATGTTAAAATATTTATGTTAAAGAATGTTAAAGATTACACCTGCTCCATAGAACTTAGAGTAAAAAAATTACCAAGCATATCACCACCTATTGGCTGGTTCCAAAGTCCACTAATGCCAGCCATGGTCACTTGGCGGAGCCACCACATTGACCAACCAAGACATTAATTGCCCAGAACGTTGATAGAAAAAAAAATATGCGTCCGGACACCCGAATTCATGGCCGCCATTGTTTCAAGTTTCAGTGTTCATGTCATTCGCCAGTTGACGCCACTGCGGCCGAACTCCCAGCATAAGCTTATGTGCTAATACTAGTATGTATGTTATTCTGTGTAACCGTGCATGTGCATGTGTGTGCGGTCGTGTGTGAGTGAGTGTGTGTGTGTGTTTTATTGTATATAATATTTGTTCAAAGTGAATCATAATATTATATCGTAAAGAATAATTTATATATATATTATATATATATATATATATATATATATATATATATATATATATATATATATATATATATATATATATATATATATATATATTTATATATATATATATATATATATATATATATATATATATATATATATATATATATATATATATATATATATATATAGGCATGTATGTATATATACTATATAAATATATATATATATATATATATATATATATATATATATATATATATATATATAGTTGTTAATCATTACTTAAACTACGTGAAAGACGGGTGTCTGGTAGTTTAATGGCTTCACTCAAAAACATGCTCAATACCTGCTCAGTGAAACAACTTTGTGATTAGAAAGCCAATTACTCCCTGTTTGACCTCCCAGTATATGGCTTCCACACATTCCTAACAAACAGAATGGAATAACCAGTTGCTGTCAATACTTTGAGCACAAGTTAAAAACATTGATGGACTTCAAAGTAGGCACATACAATAGATTGATTTAAGCACATCTGTAAAGTAGAACCCCTGCTTCATGGTCGACATTCAAGACATCTGTGAGGAGGAATAATGGCGCAGAAGGATGGCACTGTCGACTAAACCACGGCGCTCCACACGATCGCATCAACTTATACCTACTCTTGAAGACGTTACTCCGTGAGATGTCACTTCTGCCACTGCAAATGCGTCTGGTGGCACAACGCAAGCTGTACCAGTACCAGAACAAGACAACCAGAACGAAACAGGCTGCACTGAAAGAGCTGTGGTTATCTTAAGAGAAAGCTGACCGGACGACCAGCACATCCGAGTACTTGCGACAGTGCTCTAACTCAGACCATGGGAAGGAGTTATCAGTTAAATGTTGTGAGAGTTCTGAAAACAGTTGGCTATATTTAAATTCTTTCTGCACTAATTATATCTCCAGCTTGTTACGTGGACACTCACTAAATACCACCTTCTGTATATGATGTATAAGTCATCCACCCATGTAACCCTTGCATTCTAATGTTTCAAATTAAATTGGCTATCATCTGCAGATAGGCGACTAGTTGGTGGCTTTGATAAATGTTTAAAGTCATACATATATCCGCTACAACATGCAAGCTAATTTTGCGATAGTTGTATATAATTGTTGTGAAATCATCAGTCACACTATTATATTGTTTAGTTCTGTATGCAGAATTTATTGAAGTGAAAATGAAAATGCTGAAACACACGAATTTCGCCCTTAGTGAAATTTGATAATTTTGTCATGTGATCGGCGATAGGATGGCAGTCACGCCCATGATCAGCCTTGACTCCATAAAATGGTTACCGAACTATTTTGAGCCTTACCAGATCTAACGACTAAAGTAAAATGTTTCGATGATTTGAACACGAATATGCGGATATTACATAAGCTATTCACACCTACATCGTATTTCTAAATCATAGATATTTTTTTTTATTTATGCACCACATCACTGACATCGAAACTTGTCTAGAATCCGGGCCGGCGTTTTAATATGCAAAATGTAGAATAATGGGGCACATAACATGCAAAATGTATATTTTTCTACGGAACATGTCAGTTATTTAACGTACTGTGCGTAAAAACAAATTTCACTACGTTTTTATGCTCGAATTTCACACGGTATATTCTTGATAGATAACGACGCTCGATTGGAATAGGAATGCTATAGACCGATTATCCAAAGACATATGTTTTACGGATTTTTTAAGAGTTTCAACTAAAAACACGGATTTAAAAAAGTGTCAGGTCTGTATGTCATGCTATGTATTACCTGCAGAAAACACGACATCGGTGATAACTTGCTAGGAGCATTCGGACAAGAAACAGCGACAAAAGCGTAACCGTGTCTCTGTATGGATAACCAACAAGCTTAGCGTTCTATACTGAGTACGGCATGACACCGTGTAAAGTTTCCATACTCATATTTTATACTTATCTTTTCATAATCTACACGGGGATTAAGGTATATTGATTGAGTGTTTACCGATAAACTGAAATGCCGAGTTTTTTTATGTGAGACCAGAAATTCACCTTCTGCGAGACATCATTATAACAGAAAAAATAGATATGTAGACATATTTGTACTTATAACTTCATAAATATTGTTTTGAGCTAATTACCTTAATTGTACAACTGAATATTCCAGGCGTTTTAGGTAAAACGATGCAAAAAGCTGATTTTTGCACAATAGATCCCTGAAAGGTTTTGAGTAACATATTAAAAATCCCCATGAATCCACCTTGAGCTAAACGCAAAATTCAAGATGGCGTCGAAGATAGCTTCAACCGGTTGATTAATAACCTAGCAAATGTTGGTGTCTAGAGAAGGGTTTCCACCAACATATATTTAATCGCCACCATTAACACTTCATAGAGTCACCGTAATATGAATTTTTTTTTTTTACTGTAGTAAGGGCAAATATAAAGGGAAAAGGCAAATAAATTCACACCGACACACAGCATGGTTGAATTGCAGGCATAGGTCCCTCCGATTCTCTCCTGGATATCGAGAACGTTGACACAGGAACCACCCTGGTCATATGTACACGCCGCCTTGTGTACCACTGGCCTGGTTCTTTAGCATTGCCAGAGTGTCGGTGGCGACAACGAGGTGTGGATTGGAAAGCTCCTGGTCTGTTGAGACAATCAGCCTGTCCCTCAACCTGCTTGCCTGGACATAACTGTTAACATATATTGTGCAGTGATTGAGGTGAGGCTTTTCTTGTTGGTTAGGTAACTTGGGTTCCCGAGAAAGCTGCGCTGTGGAACTAGCTGCTACACGCTGGCATCGAACAGTAAGGTAAATTCCTGAGTCCGCGCCGCCATGCTGATAACTCGGTCACCCTTCTTCATCTTGAAGTCTGTTAATGGCACCCCGACCAGTTGTGCTGCTGCAGCTCTTCCCACTTCGAAAGTAATACCACAGTTGACGTACGGAGCAGCGACTACTCCAGTTGTGATGTCGACCAGTTTGTTGTGATCCGAAAGGAATGGTGGACGGAGAGAGTCGGACATATTCAGGTATTACTCTCCTTCTTGGCGTAGCAGATTGTTGAGAATATTGTCCTGTTCGACTGAGTTGGATCGCGATTTAGAAAGGCGAACGTCACAATGCTTACCTTCCTATACTCTCCGGTGTTGGTTGTGGGGCCAGTCTTGGATGGATGAGAAGGGAGATTGAGGTAGAATCCAGTCACCCACAAGTTGTCCAAGTTGACACCGCTTGTAGAGAGGTTCAGGAAGACGAAGGGGATGGAACACCTGAATGGCTCGCTTTTTGTAGTTCTTCAACGGAATCTCGCTACAGCTGCCACTGACTGAGACTGCCTCGACCTTCTCAGGATGGTGAAGTGGTACACCTTCAAATTGGAATGGAGATGTTGTCACTGCTGACGTCATCACTGTCGAAGGCAGTGTGCGACATGGGAGAGTTGTCCTTCCGCTGTGTATGTTCCAACTCACCACCACTGTGTATGTTCCAACTCACCACCACTGTGTATGTTCCAACTCACCACCACTGTGTATGTTCCAACTCACCACCACTGTGTATGTTCCAACTCACCACCACTGTGTATGTTCCAACTCACCACGACTGTGCATGTTCCAACTCACCACCACTGTGTATGTTCCAACTCACCACCACTGTGTATGTTCCAGCTCACCACCACTGTGTATGTTCCAACTCACCACCACTGTGTATGTTCCAACTCACCACCACTGTGTAGCTCTCAGCTAACCCAAAGCGACGTGGAAATTCCTTATCCCGTACATATTATAATTTTAGTCCCCACTTCTTAAGCAAGTTGGTGACCAAATGGCCTTACCAATAGCTATTTAATAATTTAAAAAAAATATACATGTTTACAAGTCCAAAGCTAAATGTGAATTTTCCAATAATAAACCTATATTCTTTTTAAACTCAGTTTCAAAAGGATATTGGGAAAAGTTGTGCATATATGGACTTATGATTTCTACATAAAAAATTATATATTTAACATTAAAAAATACGGTTTTCGTGAGAAACGTTCAACCACCAATGCCATAACTTGACTGTTGATGAAACAAAAGCAATAGAAAAAAAGACTATTATATATAGATTTGTCTTCACAACATGAAATAGTGGACACTGTCAAAATACATGAAACTTTGGGAAACAATTATCTACATTTTGACATCAATGTAAAATCAAAAAGTAAACAAATAAAACGAAATACAGGAGAAACTCTTACAAAAGTAAGTATACAGATATGAGAAAATATTTTGCAAAACTACACTGGAATAGCACGCTGAGGAATAAAACACCAGTTGAAAGTTTGAATATTCTAAAATATGAATTTGAGAGTATCATTGAATTTCTTCACTCGAAAAAACAAGGAACACCGTCTAAAAAGAAACACTTGTCAAAAGAAGCTACTACAAACATTGCGCACAAGAAAACTATGCGTAAGGTTTACCAGAAAGGATGAAGACTACATAACTTAAAAAGAGGCACTTAGTGCAGCTACGACTGAAATGACAAAATCTAAACGAAGCTATGAAAACCATTTTCATGTAACATAACAAAAATGTCAGCAATAGTTAGCATGCATATATCAGGCGTAAACAAAACGTACGAGACAAGGTTGAACCACAAGAAACAGTACTGGAAATATAATATCAGAATTTTTTTATGTCGGAAGACCTAAATAGAAACGTCAGTTCGGTATTTACCAGGATATCAGTTCATTACCATTTCCAGATGCTAAATTTCAGGAGGCTAAATTTAGACTATTTAGAACAGTTAATTGTACCTCCAGAAATGGTCGCTAAGAAAATTAAGGCAATGAAGGATAATAAATTACATGGAATTAATGGATCCTAATAGAAACTGTAGAACAAATTAGTATACCACTTGCAAGAGTGTACAACTTGTCATACAACTATGTTATTTTGTAATCTGCACATTCTTAAAGTGCCAGATATAGTGGAATCAAAAACTGCAATTATTATGTTTAAAGCATTTCACAACTTATTACCATTGAATGTACAGCAGTTTTTCAGTATATATGAATCAGTTTATTCAAACCGACAGGAATGTAATTTTATTAAAAAAAATATGCACGTAACAGTTTGAAAAACATGTGTGTATATATGTTAAAGGAGCAAAACTGTGGAATACTCTCGATAGTTCATTGATTAGTTGTAGAAGCATTTATCAGTTCAATAAGTATTATGCAGACAAAGTATTGAATAGTTATGTGCTAAGTTCTTAACCATTTCTTGTAGAAAATTAGTAACTTCAGTTATTGTGTTTTTCATCTTAGTGTAAACTAAATTAATGATAAGTAGAATGTATACATGTTAGACGTATTGTAGATTTTTATTTTAGTGTGTTACTAAGGTTTTAAAATCATGTTCCAATATTTTCTTTTGTCCTGCTATGAATATACATGTAAATTGTGTTGTTACAATTTGAATCTTGACAATAATGGCACTTTAATGAATACATTAGTTATACGTTCAATCAAGTATTATTCTAGATACGTTAAATTACAAAAGGGAAAACATTATAAGTATTACACTTCTTTTTACCCTTTTTCGACAAATTCAATTAGTGGTATGTACTGTATGAATTACGCAAATGTATGTTTTGTTGAATAAATCCAATCATCCGTTCATTAAAAGAGGGCGTGGTTCCTTTTGAATGGAAAGAAGCAAACATCATACCATTATTTAGAAAGCGAGTTCATGCTTAACAAATAGTTTTTTTTTAAAGAAATCACAAAGTGCGTAGACGACGAATCACCAGTAGATATCATTTACTTAGATTTTTAGAAAGCGTTCGTTGCATAATCGACTGGATAGAAAAATGTCTGACTAACAGAAGACGGCGTATTGCAGTAAATGGAAAAAAATATTTTAAACTAGAAATAAATGTTGAGTGGGGGTACCACCAGCATTAGCACCTTTATTATTCTTAATAATATATCTATGACTTGGAAGATAATATAAAAGTAGTGGGCGGGATAAATCAATATATCCATAAACATGTGTATTACGTGGTAAAGGCACCACATTTGGCACACATGTAGACACTTACATTATGAACCGATATGGGTATTGAACCATCCCAAGTTTTGCCCCTGGCGGCGGTTACTGTTATTTTGTATACTTGCTCAACTTTGGATCGGCATTGGCAATTGTCTTCGCCGAAATGGTCCTCTACATTGAAGAGACCAGGCTAGATGAGGAAACGGCACCGGTGTTTAAGTCGCCCAGCTCTACTAGTCCATAATGGAACAATTAAAAGTCAAGCTCGACACGATGGTCCAATACCCACCACTCAAACAGTTCCCTGACATGCGGACGCACAACAAGGGGAGACGCGTCCTGATGACGTTTGAAGAAGACGTCGGTGTTGCTCTCGCCAACGCCTGTGAGCTGGGCAGTGACAACGATGCAGCCCATCTTGCATGTTCCGCATAGATCGTGCGCCGCCATATGTTTGGAGATGCCAAGCCCCTCAATGGAATCCATTCAATGGATGGGCAGTATAGCAGTTCCAAAGTGGGGACAAGCACTGGGGAATGCGAGTAGACACACGTCATCAAGATCAGACACCAACTGTGCTAACCTCATTCGCCAAAGATGTCCGCTCTCTTGTCAGCTTGATAGAAAAGCTTTGCAACCCCTTTGAGGAAGAGAGTATGGTTCTTGTTGTCCTTGACACAAAGGAAATGGCAGGTCCTGCTGCGGTTGAGACTCTCAACTTGAGTGTCCGGAATTTTAGGAGGATTTGCCAAGACCAGATCCAGGCTTTCCAGTGCAGCTTTTACATAAATACTTACACATAGGTAAATTATCAAATGGGAGATACTGCTCTATGTACTACCGTAAACGAAAATTACACAATTTTACAGCAATTCAACTTTAGAAGAACTAAGAAGAAACAGTATGTGCTGATATGAAAGTGTCAGAGCAGTGTGATATTGCAGCTTCAAAGAGTGATCAAATTAATGGGTTGATTACGATAAATATAACATATAGAAAAAAATAATTAATTATACCTCTGCATAAAACAATTGTTAGCCTCATTTAGAATACTGTGTGCAAGAATGAAAATGATATCGTAAGAAGGATATATACACTTGAACGAATACAGAGGAGAGCAACTACCTTAGCTATGAAGAACGCCCAAAAGAATATGGTTTAACTATAAAAGAGAAAACGAGGTTAAGAGGATATCAAATTGAAGTTTTCAAGATACTGAATGGGTATGAAAATATTGATAGACATATATAGTTCTCACTCATGAAAGATAGCAGAACTAGAGAACATAAGGTAATATTAGTAAAGGATCAGTGAAGATTGTATATCAGGAAGTACTCTTTATGTCATTACTCGCATTTTGTAGACAGTTTTCATTAATGAGTTTATTTTAGCGTTAGCCAATTTTTGAATATGTTTGATTTGGTGCTTGGAAACTGTCTCTATAACTCCTTACACTCCGTAGACAGTTTCGATACAGTAGGGACAGTATCCTTACTGCATGTGTTTTTAGAGGCAGTTCAGATGAGTGCGCATGGTGAATGGGAGATTCATGATTGCTTCTTCAAGCGATTTGTTTTATTTCAGTATTATTTGAAGGGATCATATTCCATATGCGAATTGTGCGAAAAAAAACTAAAATACTACCGTATTTATACGGCCGCTATGGGCTGGATAATGTCCACGGTTTCGTAATTGAATTAATAGGCCTGGAGGTTAACTAATCTAACTTTTATTTATAATTTTGTCATGGTATTTATATTAGGCGCCTTTCATGACTACAGTTTCTCAGTTCTGTAATCGGTTTAGTTGCTCTCCTCTGTATTCGTTCCAGCGTATCTATCATCCTTCTTACAATATGGTCTCCAAGCTTGTTTACAATATTCTAAATGTGGTGGTTTGTGCGGTTGCATTGTGAGTAGGACTGCGTGAGGAGGTATATGAGAAGATCGGGGGAGAATGAAAGATGGAGAGGGGGAGGCGGGGGTTGCAGATCGAAAACTATGGAAAGAAAGACCAGAAAGAGTGGATCGACAATACTGTAACTGTACTCGACCCTCACCCTTGTACCCTCACCCCTGTACCCTCACCCCTGTACCCTCACCCTTGTACCCTCACCCCTGTACCCTCACCCTTGTACAGCAGGTAACAATGAAGAAGAGAACACTTGTAATATGTAAGGTAGTAACAATTTTGTGTGTGTTTAGACGGTTCCTGTCGTTATTCGCATCCGGTAGACAGTTTTCACACATTAGTTAATGTTAGCATTAGTCAATATTTTTAATATGTTTGGTTTGATGCTTGGAAACTGTCCCTGTCATGTCTCACACTCCATAGTTCCCACACACTAGACTCAGCTTCCTTACTGGATGTGTTTTTATAGGCAGTTCTGGTAAGTGGTGAGCTTCATGATAGCTTCTTGAAACGATATGAGATTTATTTTTTCAGTTATATTTGAATGATCATATTCCGTATGCGAATTGTGCGAAACAACGAAAATACTACCGTCTTTATACGGCCCCTATGGGCTGAGTAATGTCCACGGTTTCGTGATTGGATTGATAGGCCCGGAGGGGAGCTAATCTAAATAATGTTATTTATAATTTTGTAAGAAGTCATAGCTTGTTTACTAGGCGCCTTTCATGACTACAGTTTCTCAGTTCTGGAATCAGCTTAGTTGATCTCCTCTGTATTCGTTCTAGCGTATCTATATCCTTCTTACGATACAGTTTACACTATTCGAAATTATGCTTATATATTGCTTTATACAAAGGTACAAATAGCTAGCTTTTTTTGATGTGTTATAGTTCTCTTAATTATTCCACAAATTTGATCACCCTTTCAAACTGCTATACCAAAATACTCTTGAACTTTAATACAGCACTCAATGCTAGTCCTAAATCTTTTAAGATTGAGTTGTGTTCTATTAAGATTGTGTGTAGCTTGATATCCATCATTATTACATGGAGGGTTTGAAAAGTCAAATGCTTCGCTATGTTTAGTTTGTACTTATGAAAGAGTTCATCATAGTCGAACTGATTTAAAGGCTTTAGCTGTCCCTCATTAGGTCATTCCAATCAGAACAGAAAGCAACATGAAGCTCAATATCGTAATTGAGTTATTGTTATACAATGTCACTGTTATGTTTTCCTTACAAGGAGTACAGAAGTCATGTTACTGTAATGGCTTAAGTATATATGGTTATCATTGCGTCAGCAAAAATCAGACAAATGTGAAATGATATGCGTGTAGTTTAGGTAATTTATTAACATTATATAATAGTACATATGTGTTTATTAAGTTTGTACTGAGTGTGTACTAAGCGTGCTTGTGCGTTTACGTGTATGCGATACAATACAATACAATGCAATAGATGAGAAGCTATGTTTTTTAAACAGGTGGGTTTTTGGTTTACAACGAAATGTTATTATATTTCCGGCCGACTAAGTTGGTTTACAACGAAATGTTATTATATTTCCGGCCAACTTAGTGCTAACAGGAATGTTTTGGTTTGTGCGTGCGAACCAGTGTGTCTGCGTGTTTGCGTGAGAGCGAGTGTGCGTGCCTGTTATATTATTACATTTCCTGCCGACTTAACGCTAACAGGGATGTGTATGCGTGTGTGTGTACGCGTGTGTGTGTGCGTGTGCGTGTGCGTGTGCGTGTGTGTGCTCTTCCTCCTTGTTCCCTGCTGTACAGGGGTGAGGGTCAGGTAAAGTATTGTCGAGCCAATCTTTCTGTTCTTTCTTTCCATAGTTTTCTATCGGCCGCCCCCTCTCTCCATCTTTCATCCTTCCCAGATCTTCTCAAGTCATTCCTCACGCAGTCCTCCGATCTCAGCTGTGGCCTTCCCATTTCCTGCGTCCTTGATGTTTTTCCACCTCTGCTCTCTTTGCTAATTTGCTTGCATCCATTCTTACCAGGTAGCCTGCACATATCATCCTGCTTCTCTCCTGTAAGGCTGCGTTGCATCCCAACCTGTTTCCTCAGGTCGTTCATCCTTCTTCTGTCCACCCTCTTTGTTATTGTTATTCGACGAACCCAGTTGTTCTCACAAACTTTCAACTTCTGTTGTTGTTGTTCTGTCAACGCCGCAGTCTCCAGACCATACAGGCATGCCGGTGCAACACACGTTCTCAATATTTTCCCTTTCAACTTTTTCGGCGCACTTCTGCCGCTGAATATATATATATATATATATATATATATATATATATATATATATATATATATATATATATATATATAGAGAGAGAGAGAGAGAGAGAGAGAGAGAGAGAGAAAGAGAGACATAGAAAGAGACAGGGATAAATAAATATGTGTGTGTGTATATATATATATATATTTATCTGTCTGACTGCCTGTATCTCCGTCTGTCTGTATATATATCTCTCTCTCTTTGTTCGTCTCTCTGTCTGTCTGGCTCTCTGTATCTCTCTCTCTCTCACTCAATCACACACTCACTCACCCATTCACTCACACACACACACACACACACGCACGCACGCACGCACGCACGCACGCAAGCACGCACATAGTCTCTCTCATTATTTATTTTGTTATCTCTCTCCCTCCCCATCTCTCTTTCTCTTTCTATCTCTATGTCTCTCTCACTCTCTCCCTCTCTCTTAACATATATATATATATATATATATATATATATATATACGTATGTATATATATACATTATATATATATATATATATATATATATATATATATATATATATATATATATATATATATATATATATATATATAAATATATATATATATATATACATTTGTAGTGGTATGTGTACATGTTTGCGTGTTTGACAAATACAACAATTACTTACTGTAACCGACATGTTTATCTTGCACTTGTTCCTACTTCGATTCATCGAGTGAGTGACACGTTTCGAGTTTTTGGTATAATTTCCAAAGTACTACAACTCTGGTATGCACTGTTATGTTGAAAGAGAATGGTGTCAAAAGTTATGCTTATCGATGTTTACATTGTTCTCGTGAATAGGAAATATCATAGTCATACAAACTGCAGTCATACTCCAATCGAAACGGCAAGCAGGTGCAAGCAACATGAAGCTCAATATCGTGAGTTAGAGATCGTCATATTATATCTTGTTCTGGTAAATATATGGATTACATTAATATGATAGGTCCACTTCAGACGGTTTCTCATTCAGTTACACAAAAATCGTACAGATTTCATATGATACGTGTAGTTAAGGCAATTTATACAATTAGCAAAATTAACAGTGCAAATATGTATGTATTTGGTGTATGTGTGGTTGGTTGATATTTTTTAGTTTGTTTGTCTGTTTGTATGTTTTTGTATTCTGGTATATTAGGTTTTTAATCCTTCGTCTTGCATTGTGTAATATATCCTTTGATAATTGATGCTATTCATGGCAAGTTGCATTGTTTGCTCTCGTCAATAATCAGAAATATGTAAAATAATGTTCGTGTACTTTAAGAAATGTATGTATTATACAATGTTGAAATGAGGGAAAGAGGAAGGGTGATGGGATAGATACATATATATCGGAAGCTAAAAGGGAACTTGTATAGCTCCTATATAACACCAGCCTATCTATACGGTTTTGAGACCATGACGATGACAGGAAAACAACAAGAGAAACTATAAGTTTGCGTGAATAACTGGGTGATAAGAATTGCATGAGTGAAAAGAATAGACAAGCGAAGAATGGAGGAGCTGAAGCAGGAAGCTGGTGTGAGAAAGAATCTCACGCAGAAGCTGGTGAGGAGCCGGATAAAGTGGGCTGGAGAGAAGACGTGCTTAGAGTAGATTGTGTTGGGGCATGTTACGGAACGTTACCAGGGGTAGTTTATGTGCGACAACCCTGTTATTTAACATTACCTAGGCTTGCATTTCGTTCCACAAGCTCAACAAATTATTTTGATCGGTATATAAATTAGTAATGCACTTCTCAATGTCGGTGTTCAAACCATGGATTAAAGGTCGAAATCACGACTGAGTGATAATTTGTTAATTTTCGTAACTTGTTTATGTGCGATTTATGGACACGCTCCTCGCGTTGAGCTAGTGGCAGCATCTCAACATGGACATATATTTACTGGACTGCCAGCTCCGCGCTATGCGCGAACGAGTTCGATTTTGCGCCCGCCGCGGACACATTGAGTTGTTTACTTCCGGCGTCGCCGTTTGAATGTAAATGGCGTTCGAGTTGCACAGATCAAAATGTCAAAAGGCGTCGGCAGCAATTGCTGCATAGTCAATTGCGCTTGCACTAGTGCAAAATGCAGAGGATTGTCTTTTCATTGTCTACCGAAGGGAACCGAATGGAGAGCCCATTTGCTGCATGTCGCCAATAAGAGTCGACATCAGCTTCAATGACAATGGCTATAATGCTGACAATTCCAAGATCTGCTCCAGGCATTTCACAGACACAGATGATCCTTTCAAACATGGTAAGTTTCTTGGTAGTGTAATTGATTGATTAATAACTGCTCAGTGATGTTGCAGATTTACATATATACCGGTTAAAGAGCCTGAATCTGTGAGTAACTGTGTCACTGTGTGTAAAGTTCTGTAAAGCTAAGCCTAAGCTAAGTAGGCCCTACAAGTATGTCTGTTTTATATGTATAATAATATCACAAAGTGTCTGTCTTCGCTTACTCTAGCTGCAGATAACTATATGAAATTATTTTCATAATCAGGATTCTTCACAGGCACATTTTCGAGGGTGGGGTGGGCGAATAATAATACAAAATGACAATGACAACAATGAAACAATAGCAGTAAGAATAGTAATAAGTGTATGATATATATATTTATATAAATAACACAAAAAAGGAACTTTATTTTTTGTACAGGTCCAAGTGGAACTCGCAAAAGATTGATACCTGGAAGTTTGCCAACCCAATGGATGCCTTCAAAGTATGTAGGAACACCAGAAACAACCCAGCGGGAGCCTGTAAGTGTTGCTCAATTACTGTTTGCATATTGAAGTTATCCTGTCTTAATCAAATGTGTTTACTTTTACTTCTTTCTGCTTTGAATATTTATCTTTTTTTTTCCTTTTTTTTAATTTGGTATATTTGATTGTCTAATCTGTGATTTTCCCTTGGGAAAATCAGACACTTCCTCTGAGAAAAACCTGTTGTGACAGCTACACACTACCTAGTCTACTAAATAATTCCTAAGGAAGGTATTTTTTTCATAAACCAATCCTGCCAATATTTATAATCAAAGTGGATCTGGAATTTATTTTTATATGATTATTCTTAATTTATTTTCCTTTCATTTTGCTGTTGCTCTTTGCTAGATATGTATGGATGCATGATTTGTTTATGTAATGTAATATAACTGTGTTTCAATACTTTTGATGTAGTAAGCATATATACATCATGTATGCATATATTTTTGTTTTAATGTTTGGTCATGATATTTGGTAATTGTTTAAATATTACTATTGTTATTATTGTAAATGAAAATGTTTAATCAGTTAATGTAGACCCCTCTTCCCCTCAAACTGTCCACTTGAACTGCATGTTTACTACATGGGTAGGTGTGCCTCATAAGTGGAGTTATTATTATTAATGTTGTTATATTATTTAATAATATCATCATTATCTAACTCAGATGCCTTATGACTTGGAGTAAAAAGTGTTATGGTTTATACTTTTTCTTTTTAATTTCCATTTGCAGCATTCTTCTTTGTTGTTGTTGTTTTGTCTCAATCGATTAATAATTGGATTACATATTGGTGCTAAGACAGTAGTTTTGTCGTTTTCATGTTTCAGTCATACAGAGAGCCACCACCAGAGTTTGATCGTGTTGCCATACTTCAGCTTTGAAGACATTCGCAAGGATCTTGTCAAGGTTCGGCTTCCATGGTGCATGACAGAAAACTCTGCAAAAACTATTAAACTTGTAGTTGTTTTGGACAGTGTTGTCAAGCTGCAAGTTACTCTTTAAAGTAGCACTGGTATGGCAGCTTCAGTCCATGTGTTTGGGGTACCTGCTCCACACCTCTCCACTGACCTTGAACGCGTGAGGTTAAATACCTTTCTTCTTGACTTGCATGAAAAGTCAGTGTTTACTGGACTAACTGTAGATGCTCAAATATATTGAGAAAAAACCATGCTGCATTTGCAGGAGACCTTGTTCTATTACAGACTGCATATGTTTCAGGTACTCTATATGATAGTTGCTCCATGCTTTTTCCCTTGCATAACTTAAAAATTTGGTTTTGGGTACAAAACACTCGTCCATGAACTTGACCTTGTTTAACACATCATCTCCTGTTGACAGAAGCATTTCATTAGTCAATGCCCGCCTTTTATGTTTTTGTTTAAAGTGTCTATGACACGTTTCTCGCAGTGATAAAAACACTGTTGAATCAAGAAACCTCTACTTAGCAATAAAAAAACGGTTTATTTTTAACCACAACTGTTATCTAGCAATATGTGTTTGAAGTTGTGATTTGTCATGATACAGTTCCTTTAACTAACAAACATGCTCACACATGATGGGTATACAAACAAAACACTCATTAGTGACCCCCCCACACACAAATTGTGGTCTGGAATTTGCACGCATTCCATGATACGAAAAGGCATACACATTTGAAGCAAAGTGAATAACAAGCCCTCGAAGGCTCAATGCTGGAGGTCTGGTACTGGGTGGACAGCTTCCTGATGTCTTTGCACAGGGTCTTGTCCTTCACCAGCTTCTCGAGTGTGACTGCAGCTTTGGAAGCTTAAACAAATAAGGTATTCAACATCAGGAATTAAGTATTCAATGTTCAGCATTACTCAACAGTATTTGTGCAATTAAATGAAATATATAATACGCTTTGTAATAAAACATTACGTAATTATATATTTTTAGTTAAATCTTAAATTACTTTATTAATGAAAAGATTGTGTACCATGTGATGACAGTTGTTAGAACATACGAATGCACGCACATATTAAAAGTAGTAGTATTCATCAGGCATGATAATAGGGTTGGTGGTTTTTTTAAAAGTCGTTCACCTAAGGGTAGTTGCACTTGATGTGGCCTATGGACAGAATGAATCAGTTATTTTACAAAAGGTAGACATGCATGTTCAGATTACCCAGAAGCAGACAAAATCATATTATACAGAGGCAGAGAAAAATGTTGCCATAACTCTTGTCTCTCTACTCCTTGCTAACACAAACAAACCCTTAATACAGAACATGCCATCCAATTCTTGGGATACCCATCCACCTTAATTTTCCTGCACACACAGAAGCTAAATTGTCATATCTTAAGGAATAAGTCATTAAATTCCTAAACTACTATAGCATATTAGCATATTACTCAAACGCTGGCTGAGTCTGAGATGTCCCCTGCTGAAAATCCCGCCACTTCAAACGCATATCATTTAATAAATTGGCACATTATTTTCTTGAAAGAAAGATATAGTCCATGCCTAGAGGTGCTTTGACTTAAAATGTAAACTGTATAACAAAATCAACATTTAACTTACCGCAAGAATCGCATCGATGTCAAGCTCCATGTTGCGAAGTGAGACCGGAAGTAAACAATACAAACTGTCAAGCCCAAGAAGCTAACACAAACTCCACCAGGGGCGCAACGCATGGCACGCGCAAAGCTGGCAGTCCAGTAAATATATGTCCATGATCTCAACTTAGGTGGGTTCATGAAGCGGGCGCGTTCTGATATTTCCGTTACACAGTAACACTGTGGGCTAGTCTGTTGATCATGAGGGGTTAGTTGCTTAGTGTAGTCTTGGATTGGGCTCGGTCAAGCGTTACGGCGCGTTCCAGGGGTTTGGGATGCCGAATCTCAGAGAAGAAAGCATTAGTATTTTTAATGCACCCCGCATGCAAACAAACGTGCATGCACGCACGCACGCGTTCGCAAACACACACATACACACAATAATATTTTGCCATTATGAGTAATGTTGACGACGACGACGACAGCGACGACATGACGACCAATCCATCAGTTGCCAACACTAATATTCAACATATTCGTATACTTTCAGATTATGATCCTTCTTGCAACGACTTTGCTGGCGAGATCGTGTTCCGGCGGGAAGTCTTCTGCTGGAATCCGCATTTACCGGGCGTGCGTACAGCAGTGTATGACCAACTACAGGGAGTGCATGGCAACTTGTTCTAAGAGAAACATTAGTGAATGCAAAGGCACACTGGCGAAGTGCAAACAACAATGCAAGAAACTGTCCCAGTTGGGCAGGGCCGTAGGCAGTAGAAACTAAAGGGGTTCTGGCGATACTCCTATTAAACGAACCCCCCTTTTCAGGAAAGATCCCCCGTTCACTATGTTTAACGAACGTGTTGAGTTACGAACACCTCCGTGGATCAGCCATATGAAATGACTGAAAGATGTGACCGAGTAACTGTCCCGAAACGTGTTCCAAGGTCTACACAACGAACGTAGCGCCCGTTCGCACATTGAAACGTTTACATAACTATATACGTGCATATACATATAGGATATTCGCTAGATATATGGCGTGAGCCAATTCGGGACAGTGTTACTATAAATCCATTCTAACATTATGAATTATATATTATTTTTTGACGTTCCACATTTCCTGCTCGGTACAAAGGCTTGTTTTATTAATGTTGGTTGTCTTTACTATATTCTACAGTGTGAGTATTTTTTGTCGAAACCAGCCATTGTATCCTAATACGATGTGAGTATTTTTTGTCGAAACCAATAATTTTATCCTTATAAAAATAAAACATATTGATTATCATAATTTAAGCCCCAAATCAAATTTGACTTCTTGAATGGATGTTGCTTTTCTAGATGCAAGAAGAACGAAGGACGGAAAATTGTTTTTAATAATTAACTCACGGTTTTGTATTATATGGCAAAGGTCGGAAATCTCACGCATATTTTCATAATCTTTATCAATGATTTTAATTAACAAAATGTCCCCTTATTGCGAAAATTAAACACACGATATATTTGTGTTTTTCGCAAGCGAAGGCCTCTTTTAATTTTACCAGTAATATCCACCTTTTACAGAATAACTTTAATAATTTTGAAACGAGGTCAGTGCTTGGTCAACAGCTGAACATCAACCAATGAGATTTCCTGTTGGAAACCTGTGTACGCACGTGTTGAAGACGAACCTTTCTTTCTTTGATGTTACTATAAACAGCGTCTTCAGAGGTCTCAAAATACTCTTGAAATCTACTGAAGTCCAGCAGCCCCTGACTGGGAACATATCTCACGCCTAAGAACCCTCCCAGGGCTGACAGCTATGCAACACAGGGGTGCATTTATGATGTTCTGACCACACGGGTGTGTGCTTACCACGGAACTATTTACAGTCATCGAGTTGAGGGGCCAGGAATTTCAGAGTTACTTCACAAGCCAGGAAATGTAGCAGTTTCGCAGTCCCCAGCCATGTCAACGTGTCTGGACGATCCGGTCACCGATGAACTGTCATTCATAATCGACAAGTTCTCCGGCGACATGTCTTTATTGGGGTGACACCTTTACTATCAACTGTGCATCTTCAGACCAACGCTTTCGAGGCCTACGCCCGTGCGTCGCGGTGGCCGTTCGTGTTGAACGCTTGAACATAATTTATAGTGAGACTCAATTTACAACCTTTTCCTGCCCTTGTAATGGGTAACGGCGCCAGGCAGGGTACCGGAATGGGACCGTAAAAGATGACATGACAGCTAAGTTAAATTAAAATTAACGACAAGAACGCACAAGGGAACCTTACGAATATATCAAATGCATGATTGGAAAAGCCAGATACGCATTTAATCACCTGAGAAACAATATTTAGGGGATACAACATATTTGGCTGCGTCGGATCCATACAAAGAATGCAAGATAAAATACACAGAGTGGTGGCAATACAAAAAGCAAGCCCAGCAGAATTAGTTATGTGATTGTTCACAAAACTAATAATATGAATGTTCACAGTATTGGTTAAGTGAATATACTGTCCCCAGAATGATGCCTCGAATTAACAATTTAAAAACAGTAACAACCAGTCCCAAACTGAAATTAGATAACTATGGCCACCATAAAATGTATCGAAACTTAACAATAATGCTAGATTGATAACATTATGACACTGATTTAAAGTTCTGCCTTAATCAAACTTGTTGACTCGAGTTGTAACGGCTGACTCGAGTCGCACTCGTAAAATTGTGACAGGCCGAACCGAATACAATAATTATTAAGTACTTAGTGGGGGTTGGGCCACCACCTGCACACAGGTGGGGCCGGGGGGTTTATTCCCCCACTTTTGTGTATATCATTGTAAATACTCTAGCTAGCACTATATACATATAATTATGTATGCTTGTCGGCACATAGGTATTTTTTCCCTCTTTGTATGCTGTCGCTTTGTTTAAGAGCAGCAAGGGGTTTTTGGTAAAGACTGTCTTCGGCAGTTGCTAGCTACAGTAGAAAATATCAATAATGTCAAATCTTATCTGGTATTGTTTACTAATTGATCATACACATCAGCTTAATGCAGGCTGTGCACAATTTGTGGCAGATTTAGTCACTATTAGTGTGTGCACAGCGGCAATCCTTGTTGTGTATGAATAAAATTGGATTGCCCGTTACCAACCTACCAAGTAGTTGGTGTATTTATACAAACAGAGAAAGGTCTGCACAAGCGTGTCCCCATTTCATTGTAAACACAAATACACCGGGAGTTGACGGGGTATCGAGCTGCGGAAAACACACGAAACAATAATTATTAAGTACTTATTATAATTGGCTAATGTTGTGGCCGGACAGCATCCGCCTAAATTTCTCGCTAAACATTAACGCAGACAAACCACAATAAACATGGAGATTGGTGAACCCAGGTGACTTGGAACACGACTTCAAA
>OY759264.1:32773709-32803709 GCA_963662155.1 Lamellibrachia columna | reverse complement strand
GTAAAGGCAGTTAATTTGGTATTAATTGATATTTCAATTAAATGTCACCCAATGGTACTGACAACCAGTGGCATTTCCAGCAGGCTTGTAGTCACTAGCCTGAGGCAGATCAGGTTCAGACGTGTGAATTAGTACATGTGTGAATGAATCAGTACTGGGGAATGGGCAGTTGCCAGTGGGCAGGTCATTCAAGCAAGCAATATTTGGAAGGAAGACAATAGAATGTCCACTGGTAGGGTCAAAAGGTGGTTAATCATGACTTGGTTGCCTCTGCAAATTTGTATAAAGTAAATATTTGTTGCTGGCTACTTCCTGCCAAATGAACTCATGGGGCCATTATATCTATGTAAAAGGCTATAATATGCATATGTAACATATGTATTATGTATGTACTGTGCAGTAGTAATATGCACTGTGTAATGTGTGTGCTGTGTATGCAGTACTATGCTTTGCTATTATATGAAATGTCTCTATTAAAAGAATGCACATTATTAAAATTATACCATTGGAAGTCCCATTGTTGAAAAAGGTTAAACTATATTCTAATATGTAAAGCACGGGTGCCATTTATAATTCCATGCAAGGTCTCAATTTGAAACTATGTAATACTAAAGAAATAATTTTAGGCATTCATTAACCGGAAATACAATTTATAATCAGTTTTTTTATTAACATTAAAATAAAAAATGTGTATTTTGTATTAATATTTGTATTAAGTCCAGGCCCAGCCCAGGCCAGGCCCGGCCCGCTCACACTAGGCCCAGTCCTGGCCCAAGCCTTGTGATGTATCTTCCAACCTGTTAAGTTTCCATATCAAGATTTAATATATTCGTATTCTTTCAGATGATGGTCCTGCTCGCTGTGACTTTGCTGGCGAGGTCCTGTTCGGGCGCCAAACACACTCCGATCCACCTTTACCGACTCTGTCTGAATGGCTGTAACAGAAGCTTCACGACATGTATGAGAGGTTGCCGTGAATCTCGCGTAAAGCAATGCCACAGTAAATTGAAGAAGTGCAACGAAAAATGCAGGAGGAAGTGCCAAGTGGTTTCAGTATAAAACGTAAGCCAAACAGAGTTGTGTGAATGGGTACTATTTATACATTGAAAGGTGTGAACTTTTTCGGAAATGCTTCTGCTAAATCTGCTAAATCTAGTGATATATTTAGGGGGAGGGATATATATATATATATATATATATATATATATATATATATATATATATATATATATATATATATCCCTCCTCTCTCTCTCTCTCTCTCTCTCTCTCTTTTTCTCTATCTCTCCCTCTCCAATATTGAGAATGCGCATACTCCTTGCAATATGTCGTAGATGGTAGACAGCACATTGCAATCACATGCAATTCCGTCGTCATCATCCTGACAAACAAGACTGTAAGATCCACACTTTGTGAGTCGCACATAGACCAAATGACTTTCTACGTGAACTGCAGGTAGCTCGATTTTCTTCAACTTTTGGGCGGATTAAACGATGACGACTTCCGTTGTATCGTCCATATCACCGGCATGTCCCCTTGCAAGGTTCGGAGCTCATGTCTCAGGTGTTCTGTATGACCCCGTATATATGCAAGGGGACACGCCGGTGATAATGTGGACTGGGTTGTCATAGCTATGACATGAGCTATTCCGACTACATCCCTTGAAAACCTTCGCAGCAGCAGTTCTTAGTGGACGACAATGTTGCGTGCAGTCTATAGATCAAGCAGAACCACGATGTTTTGTTTGCCCATTGTTAGCAGGATTTCGTTCTGCAAACATAGAAGAACCGTATCTACGCAGTGATTGGGCATGTAGTCTGGCTCGATGATTATGTGCTCTGACGTGCAATTCGACACTGATTTAATTATTCAAGACAGCTTTGTCCAGGCTATTTTTCTTAAGAAATGGTCCACCGTGAGCTTGTTCTACGCCGATGTTAGAAGAAAGGTTAACAATTGCAGTGGGAAAAGATAATATTTCATCCTATACATTTCCCCAAAATGCGGTTTGATTATCTTAATCTTAATTGTGTTAAGGACCCATGAATGATGGGCTGTGTATTTATTTACACTTTAATACCTAAATCATCATGACGACAATTGCACCTGCACTATGCTGACCAAGTCCACAAATTTCATTGGGTCAAGCCCCCGTTTGGCTTAAAGTATTGTGTTCTTATGCAACCTGTTACGCCACTACCAGGTAGCGTGGTAAACTAATGGGTGACTAAGCTGATTCCCCCCTCACAGTTGGACCCCCTCTTTGCGAGATCATAAATACGCCAGTGACGAGCTCAGAGGGGTCTACGTCAAACGACGCCCTTTGCTTTACTGGTCAGTTTCCATGATTGTATTATATGATACGACCCGCATTTGCCAAATGGCATGCAAATAAAATGTCATCAGCTCAAAAACCGTCCGAAGAGCGATTGTCGTGACTATTTTAGCGGCGATCAGTTAGATACGCTGAAATCTTCCGAGGCCTAACCACTAAATTGTAGTTTGCACGGTGAGCTTCTTCAGAGGGGAATTGGATAATCAATCAGCTCGTTTGCTATCTTACGAATATATGCTACCAGTCTCGCAGGTGTGCAACAGACATGATTGACTCCTATGTATGTCGAATGCTGCCAAACAACAAACATTCAGTATCAGTTGTGCATCTAGGATGAAAGAGGAGGCCAAAAGCGAGGGGGTGGGGGTTAGGGGGTGGGGGAGGGCAAGCTTATGCACCCTTTATTTTACTATATTACCATATACTAGGGCAATAGGTTACATACGGGAAAACAATAACATATTAAGCAAAAATTAAGCGCCTATATACGCCACTGTTCAATGTGACGAGGTAGAGACAGAGAACCGTTCTCTGTCAAAATAAATAGTCACGTACACTCTTCACCGTACGTGCCAAAGGTCAAGATGCTGCAAGCAGCGAGAAGTGCGGATGTAACACTGTACAACAGAGAGCACCGTGGTCGTTGGCCGTTAATACATTTTCCATAGAAGCACATTTGTGTGTGTTATTGTATTAGTGTGTTTATTGTGCTGCGGGTGTGTCTGAAAGTCCATGCAAAATTTTTTTTGCGCGCGACCTTCGCCATATTTACCGGTATCCTCGAAAAATTCGACCGGATTGACACCTATGCAACATGTGCAAATGGTGGAGCTGAAGCACGGAATCCCCCACTTTTAGAACACATTCTGCGTAATACACTAGCGTGATGTTCTTCATTTTAGTTGCACATGGTTATTTCGTATGATCTCTTTTAGGTGCATAGCCCTATGACTTTTCATTTGATTTAAATGTTCCCATAGTTCTGTGTTCAGTCTCTACACTGTTCCACTCAGCTCAGGTATCACAACTTGGATCATCACATATACGCAGATGGTACATTGATCTACATTTATTTGGCTATTCCGGACACAAATCACTCACTAGGCTATGTCAGGGATTGTCTTTATGATATCGTCCAATCGATGTCTGACATCAGATTAACCCTAAAAGTCCCTACATAATTCGTCTGTTCCGCTCGTCTCATATCAAATTAATCCACTACGAAATGCTGTCTCGTTTGTGCAACGTTTCTATGTATTTTCTGTGTGAAATCGTCGGACATACTATTAAATCATGTAATGTTTAATTCAGCATTAATTGAAGTGAAAATGGAAACGCTGAGAATTCAGGAATGTCGGCCTTGGTGAGATGTCACAAAACTGTCATGTGATCGGCGAGATAATGGAAGTCACGCCCGTGATTAGCCTTGACCCCATAACGTATTTACCGTTTTGGATATCCACTATTTTGAATCTTACCAGATTTATCGACAAAAAGTAAATTATTTCGATAATTTCAATACAAATAAAATATGCATTATTTTATTACCGACTGCGGATATTACTTAAGCTATTCATACACTGCATATTTGGACATCAACAAACCAGATTCGCCATAGGCTAAAATCCGTTTAAGGGGGGAGTTTTAAATGCAGATAAAACATAATTTATCCTTATTGGTCAACAGATGCAGCGCAACAAACTTAACTGTTTATTCCCGACGCCTAGCCTGAGCCAGTATTTCTCACCAGCCGCCTCAGCACGGAATTTACGAGTTACCTTTGATAACAATTAAAATTTTAGACAACATATTTATTCAACTTGTGCTGCTTTTACCACATTCGCGACCTTCGCCAAATTTACCGGTATGTGTCTCTTTTTGTTGCTAAACCAAGTACAACTGCTCTTGTTAGCTGTTTACTTCTGCAGTTATTGTTGTTCACACTATTGCCCCCAATGCGTAGGTATGACGTATTTATTAATTTATTTTTATATGCCCACTTGGGTGAAGGGCCTGGTCGGATTATGCACAATCTTGCAGCGGATCGAATAATAATTGCTCCGTCGGTAGAAAGTAGTGCGCGGGCCGCGTGTTGCCGACCCCTGTAAATCATTACAGAAAATATGATTTGGACGACACCGCTCAAATATTTTCAAAATTATATCATTACATTATACTAATATGATAAAATTGATGTGTTTGTTTTTTTGACAAATAAAAATGGGTCTAAATTAGTCAGTTGTCCCCGGATCCCCCAACAGAAAAACTGATTTACTCAGAATGTAACCTACAAGTGGTTGATTCCGGTCATTTCTCCGGTTGACTGAAGGCTGACATGCCAACCAGCGAGACCGATAAGCGCATGCGCAGATCTATGAAACTCGGGTAACCTAGACTACGAGTTACGTATTAAGTGAGGTCGGCATACACAGAACCAACGCAAAGTCTCAACCAGTCGTGTTATTCTCCCATAAAGAGCACCAGTTAAGTAAACAAAGGCCAAAATATGTTCCAGTTTGGACACAAACAGCACGATCATATCTGTTATATTCCCCGAACTGGTGTGAACACGGTGATGAAAAGGAGGTAGCCAGGATCGGCTTGGTCAACTACCCCCTTATGCCACGAATACCTTAGACTTAATAAAGCCGATAGGTAGCATAAGGACACAGTGAGAACGTCAACGAATTACACGAATGCGTTTGCACGCGGCATAGGCCTCCTGGCAGAAGCTCTTTATTAAGATCGGACAATACACTGATCAGACAGCCAGGCCATTAAAACTGCCATGTCATAATTATGGTATGTATAACACAGTATTACAGTACGTCAGCAACGTAGGCTTAACATAGTGGCATTCAGATTGTATGTGAAACATAGAACATATACATTCTACAAATTAGCTATATAATATATTACGATATATTATAGTACGGTATAATACGATAAAGTAAACATAATAATCTACACGATAAATGTTCAGTTACTGCCGACTAGTGTCGCCATCTTGCGGGTTATCACTAAACATTACATCCCTCTTTTCATAGGGTAATGTTCAAGCGCAGTATTTGATGGTCGGCTTGTATACTGGCCATACCTGCACGGTTACGGTGGGCCTTTCTTCTCGGGTGGCGCTACACGGATGTCCGTCGCAGGTAGTTCGACGTGTCGATCCGGGTACGTCTCGCTTGATGTATCCGTCGCAGATGTCACGGGTAGTTCCGGCGCACCTTGGACTCTGTACGGCGGGACTTTGGGTATGGCGGTGCGAGGCAAGTCGCCTCTGTAGTGTGTCTTGTTGAGGTGTCGCCTGGTGCGTCGGTACAGCCGCATCGTCCTTCGCCTGAGCGTTATATGATCGTGGCGTGTTCGCTTTCTCGGTGACGATGGCAGGCTGGTAACCTCCCCCGTTTTTCCTCAGCAGTACTTGGGCTCCGACTGAGATGCACGATCGAATTTTGGAGTATCGATCGTAATACCTCCTTTGTTTCTTTTGCTTCTTAAAGCGGTGGTGAGTGACTTCCGGGTATACGGGGGCAGGTTGTAATGATCTGTGTGTTGCATACAGGATGAACCTCAAACGTTTGCTTATCAGCAACTGCGCAGGTGACTTTCCGCAATCTAAGATGGGCGCCGTGCGAATCTTGTGCGTCGTGCGGGTATCGGGGACTTTGAGGTCGAGTGGAAGAATTCCCATGCAGCATTCTCTGTAGCCCTGGTGGCGCACAAGCTAGTGGTTTGTTTTGTGGCCTCCAGGGGTTTGTGGTCTGACTCAACTGTTATGTCACGCCCGTGTGTGCATTGATGAAATCGTTCGCACGCAAACACCTTCACGAGCAGTTCCTTTTCGATATGCGCGTACTTCTGCTCCCCGTTGGTCATACACCTTGATGTGTAAGACACTGGTCTTCGCTCCTGTAGCAATGCAGCTCCAAGGTCGAAGTAGGCGATAACTGAACCTGACTGTTTGCACAACAGCTGCTTCATGTCTGTGTAGGCCTTGTCCCTCACTGCGTCAAAGATGAACTTGTTCTCCTTCTTCATCAGGTCTCTCAATGGGGCAGTGATGTCCGATAAGTTTGGCGCAAACTTTCCCAATTACGTAGGCATTTCAAGTGTTGTCTCCAGCTCGTCCCTTGTGGTCGGTGGTGGTATCTCACGAATGCCTTGGGTCTTCACCGAGTCAGGTCGTATTCCGTCGGCCGATAATATGAGTCCCAAGTATATGACTTGATGGGTACTAAAAACGCATTTATCCGGTTTAAATCTGATCCCTTGTTGTCAGGTCCTGCGTACCTGCATACATCTTGGCGTCATGGTATTTTCTGTTGTTGCCATACACCAAGATATCGTCCACGATCAGGACCACGCCAGAAAATCCTTCATATGTAAGGTCGATCTCTTTCTGGAAGAATGCATTCCTAATGGCAGTCGGGTGAACAGGTATCTTATCCAGCTTAACCTGCCATTGTCCGCTTGTTGCATCGATAACAGTGAACATCTGCGCGCCATGTAGGTAGGCTGCGGCGTCCTCAACGGTCGGGCAAGAGTAGTGGTCCCGTTTGATTGCCTTGTTGAGGTCGCGAGGATCTAGGCAATTGCGTAACGATCCGTTCTTCTTCTCCGCGATCGTGATGGAGTTCACACAGTCGGTTGGCTCGTCAATCTTCACGATTACGCAAAGGGATTCGTTTTCTTCTTTACCAGTCCCATGGCTCTGCCTGAGTCAAACCCGATAATAGGTGTCGCGTTCGTATCCGCGACGAAGAACTCAATGGAGTGCATATTCCCCCTGAGGAAGCACTCGACATTGCAATAAATGTTCAAAGTGACTGTCGACTAGTGTCGCCATCTGGTGGGTTATCACTAGACGTTACAATATCCTTTTGGCAAGTATAGGAATAGGTGTATACAAATATATTTTCATTTGACGAGCGAACGTTCCTAGACTGCCCGCTCTCGTGACATAGAGTTATCTGTTAGGATGTCGTTCCCTTGAAAATAAGAAGCTTTGTTTTCAAACAAGGATTTCGTACTAAACCATTGGCATGATATAATATAGTATAGTAAGCGTGAAGTTCACGTCTTTGGTGAAGACGAATGGGTATACAAATAATACTTACATGTTAATGTTGCGCTTGTGACTGACAACCATCGAGTGAGACGAAAGGAGTTTCGATACAACGTATGACATGCGCGACAGGAACGGATTTGCTTTCAATGTATGTGATCTCAATCCACGAGTAACTAAACTCCAAAGAACCCAACTTTGGGCTAACGCAGGTGGTTTGAGCGGATGGGTTGTGGGTAGTTTATGCAATGATTAAACGTCTGGGTGAATAATGTAATGGTAATCAAAGTTGGGTTTGTAGAAACGGTCCCTGTCATTACTCATATTCATTGAAGGGATTATATTCCACGAAAATATATCGTATCTAGACGGCCCCTATGAGCTAAGTCCACGGTTACTTGGTTGGATTAGTAGGCCTGGAGGTGGTAGGCTGATCTCAATAATGTTGTTTATAATTTTGTAAGACGTCATGGCTTATTTACTAGGTGCCTTTCACGACTGCAGTCTCTCAGTTCTGGAATCAGTTTAGTGGCTCTAATCTGTATTCGTTCTAGCGCATATATGTCCTTCTTAATATTTGGTCTCAAAGCTACAGTATTCTAAATGAGGTATAACTACTGTTTAATGCAGAGGTACAATTAGCGTTGTTTCCTTATATACTATATTTATCTTAATCAACCAAAGAATTTGATCACCTTTAGAAACTGCTCTGAAACGTTCACACATCACTCGTTGTTATTCCTAAGTCTTTTATAGTTGAGTTGCTATTAAGAGTGTCGTTGCTCTTCTTTTTATCCATGTAGTCCGGTGTGAGGCTGGAACTGATACCGGTCGTAAATGTTTGTTTCCCCCTTCTACTTTACATTTCACTGCCGTCGCCCCCATCCCTCTCATTCTCATTCTCCACTCTACTCCTTCTCTCGAATTCCTCCCATCTGTTCACGCAGACCACCCATCTCAGTCCCGGCCTCCCTCTTTGTTCCTTGCTTTATGCCTATCTTTAGAACGTGGAGGGTGTGAACAGTCAAATGCTTAGTGTTGTTTATCTTGTTCTTATGAAAGACGACAACAGAGTCGAACTGCTTTATATGTTTTAGCTGTAGCTCTTCAAGAAGTGAGCAATGAATATATATATATATATATATATATATATATATATATATATATATATATATATATATATATATATGTTGTCTGCTTGGGTGACCGTGCTATACAAGTAATTGTGCGTAACTTTAAACATATCGGACAATGAGCCAATGCAGTGATATTAGAATGGCACTTAGTGAGAAAAATTAGAAAATGACACCGGGCTACCAACAGGAGATCCGCAGTCTGGGTAAAGACTTCTTTGCGGGTTTGATGCTTCATAAATCCAGTTACCTGTTCTATTTCTCTCATACCACCAGGTGTCGCCAATAAACAGTGAAGTGCTCTACACTGCGGCTGTGTACCAATAAGGAGAAATTATGTTATATCGGCATCTAAAACTCCATCCTCACCTGATTTAGCACATACCGAATCCGGTTGATGTCCTAACATGCAGAGTGTGCATAGTCTAAGTAATATCTGCTATTTGTATTAAAATCATCGAAAGAATTGACTTTAGGTATTATATTTGGTAAGGCTTACAACAGGGGATATCCAAAACATAATCCCGGGAACACGACGTGGTGTGGGGAATGCAGCTGAATATTTGATAACTTCACTCTTTGGTTTTGATCAGTTACATATGATGAACACCAGTCCAAGGACGTGCCACATATAGCACGCCACATTGACAAGCGCTTAGTAAGAATGCTGTGACCAATGGCATCAAAGGCGGCAGATAGATCAAGTATGGAAAGAGCTATTACTTAGCTATTAGTAGTTAAGGTAACGTAAATGTGTACTTGTAAGAGAGTGGTCTTTGTAAAATGAAACTATTTGTAAGCAGATGTGTGCAAATATATTTTCACTTGGCGAGCGAATTGTTTTAGACAACCCGCATTCGTGATATAATGGTTACATGACAGTATGATGGTTACATGACAGTATGATGGTTACATGACAGTGTAATGGTTACATGACAGTATAATGGTTACATGACAGTATAATGGTTATATGACAGTATGATGGTTACATGACAGTATAATGGTTACATGACAGTGTAATGGTTACATGACAGTGTAATGGTTACATGACAGTATAATGGTTACATGACAGTATAATGGTTATATGACAGTATGATGGTTACATGACAGTATAATGGTTACATGACAGTATGATGGTTACATGACAGTATAATGGTTACATGACAGTATGATGGTTACATGACAGTATGATGGTTACATGACAGTATGATGGTGCATGACAGTATGATGGTTACATGACAGTATGATGGTTACATGACAGTATGATGGTTACATGACAATATAATGGTTACATGACAGTATGGCGGTTACATGACAGTATAATGGTTACATGACAGTATAATGGTTACATGACAATATGATGGTTACATGACAGTATGATGGTTACATGACAGTATGATGGTTACATGACAGTATAATGGCTACATGACAATATGATGGTTACATGACAGTATAATGGTTACATGACAGTATAATGGTTACATGACAGTATAATGGTTACATGACAGTATGATTGTTACATGACAGTATAATGGTTACATGACAGTATGGCGCTGACAACGAAATTAAGACGACGAGTGTTCAACAACATTTCCCTAATTAATCACTGACATGATATTTTTAATTGCAGTTACAAAAGGTTATGTTCAGTAACTCTTAAAGTTTCATAAGCCCAAAACAATGACTTTTATTTTGCTTTATGCCAGTTTTCTGTTGTAGTAATGACAATGTTTGAAATAGATTGATCTTTCCGAAATATGTTGACACATTGCAATGTGCTTGTTGTCTGTGAAAGTTGCTGTAAGTGAACTAACTCTTGAGATAATAATCGATATATATATATATATATATATATATATATATATATATATATATATATATATGTGTGTGTGTGTGTGTGTGTGTGTGTGTGTGTGTGTTTGTGTGTGTGTATGTGTGTTTGTGTGTGTGTGTGTGTTTGTATATATATATATATATATATATATATATATTATTATTATTATTTATGGGCATGTTTGCGAGTGTGGAATGAAATGTATAACTCGCGTGATGTTCACGTGCTTGGTAAAGACGAAGGTTGTCATAAAAAGACTAGGAATTGTAAATCAACATGAAAGCCAACCAAATCACACATAAAATCGCGTTAAGACTTTCTCTCCTCTTTGGCAGTGATTGCTAGACCATCACAAAGACACTTGAAAGTTGAAATACTGCCACACACATGTAAGCCATATGAATAATACATGGTGTCATCAAATGGGCCCGGCAACACGGAGAGTAAGATCACCCAATTGTTAAGGTGATCTACATAGATAAATTGGGATTGCATTGTCATGTGATGAGAATATAAGATGATTCTGTCATAAAAAAATGGCACTAAGTATAAAGATGACTGGAAAGAGACCGAGATGAAGGCCCAGGTTACGGTGGGTCTAGAACATCAGCAACCACCTGGAAGAAAACAACTTCAGCCTCAAGGACGTAATAAGTATGGAACGGTATGCGAATAGAGTGAAGGAAGTTGATTTCTTGCCACACTGACTTGAGTTCCAGTGCCATTTGAATTTTCAAGTTCCTACATGGAGTACGGTGAACACATGAGCATAGTTAACATGTTAGTATTTTATCGCATTATGTTTAAATGGCAGAGGATATAGTGGGTGCTCTTTTTATGGACAAATTCCTTGAAATATATTTTATCCCAGTCATCATGAACTCTAATTCAATATGTGCAGTTAATGTAACTACCCACAACATATCATAATTATTTTTTTAATGTGTACATACCATGTGATATCAGGTCTAATGATGATATGTATTGCGATATTTTCAGTGAAATTATGAGTACACAATAATTAAATTACATATGCAAAAATGAATAAATTAAGCCATACATTGATGTTGAAGGGAATCAAGTTTGTAATAAATTTACTAGTCCTTCCTGTGGACAATGGTGCACATGTTATTGATCATTTCTTGTTAAATAATGGACTCATTGACCACATGTTGGACTATTATATTATGCAAAATGGTGTAAATTTGTCATCTCATTCGCAACTGTTTCTTACCTTGAGTGTAGATGTTAATTGCTCACCGTCATCATCTAGTGTTTATACATCTATACCCAATGACAAGAAGCTTCAGATTATGACCTAAGTGTAGATGGTAATTGCTCACCGTCATCATCGAGGGTTTATACATATATACCCAATGACAAGAAGCTTCAGATTATGACCTAAGTCAATACAGTACGGTCCTAGGAAAACTTGATGAACTATCTATACCACAACATTCTCTGAAATGTCCCGATACGCTGTATAATATACGTCAAAACAATGTAAGTCTAACAAAATGGCCTGTTGGAATGAGCACTTTACGCCATAAAGAGAAGCATAATTTTTCTGGCATAATATCTGGAACGATTGTGGTTCTTCTCGCAATGTTTTTTTTGCCGACGTTGTGCGTATATCACGCTCTCAATATCACAGAGATGTTCGTTCTGCGTAGATCACGCTCTCAATATCACAGAGATGTTCGTTCTGCGTAGATCACGCTCTCAATATCACAGAGATGTTCGTTCTGCGTAGATCACGCTCTCAATATCACACATATGTTCGTTCTGCGTAGATCACGCTTTCAATATCACATATATGTTCGTTCTGCGTAGATCACGCTCTCAATATCACAGAGATGTTCGTTCTGCGTAGATCACGCTCTCAATATCACAGAAATGTTCGTTCTGCGTAGATCACGCTCTCAATATCACATAGATGTTCGTTCTGCGTAGATCACGCTCTCATTATCACAGAGATGTTCGTTCTGCGTAGATCACGCTCTCAATATCACAGAGATGTTCATTCTGCGTAGATCACGCTCTCAATATCACAGAGATGTGCGTTTTGTTAAACCTGACAAAATAATGTAAAAAGGAAGGTATGGCTACAACTATAACACGATCCAACCTTTGGTAAATGACAAAAAAACATTAGCTAAATACCCTTATAAGTATGGAGTCATTGCTATGTGTGGTCCCCTGTCCAAACGATTTGCTTGGATTATCAAGACGAAAAGTGCTGATGTTTTTAAAACGGTGATTCACAGTTTGATTTTAAACCTCAGAGCTCTTCTGCTCTTGTACTTCTACGCTAAAGGAGACTGGTTCTAACATAATAAATATGATGTGTATTTGCTATTATTAGGTTATACAAGAACATGTGATAAAGTAAAGTATGCCACACTTTTTCATTTACTAATGGATAGAGGAATGAATCCCTTGCTAATTAGGTGTTTACTTTATATGTACACTAATCAACACTCGAACGTTTCGTAGAACAATTCCGTGTTAGGTTATTTATCCACTACCAACGGAGTGAAGCAGGGTGGGGTTTTGTTCCCTACTTTATTATTATTATTATATATATATATATATATATATATATATATACGTATATATATATATATATATATATATATATATATATATATATATATATATATATATATATATATATATATATATATATATATATATATATATATATATATATATATATATATATATATATATATATATATATATATATATATATATATATATATATATATATATATATATATATATATATATATATATATATGAACTGTTAACAAGAGTCAGCATGTCTGGATTTGTTCAATGTTTCTCTTGACAGTGGACTTGACAGGATTTTTGCTGATGACACCAATGTTAATAGAGAGGCGACTGGTAAAATAGGCAAACATATTATACTACAAGAAAACACAAACAAACTTATGCCATGGTCAGAGAACTGACAGCTAAACTTCGATCCAACGAACTGCACACACTTAACAGTACAGCAAGCCAGAGTACGACTCAGTGTACACAGTGACTATGATAGACGGAGGAGTGACATGTATTAACAACACGCTATGAAGAGACAGAACAAAATATTGTACGTAAGTTTGTTTTAATGCTTGATACGACCCGTATTTACCAAAGGACGTGGTATAAAAAACACCATCAGTTCAAAACACGTCCGAAGAACGATTGTCGTGAATAGTTTAGCGGTGCGCAGTTAGCTGCGTCAAAATCTCGAGAAACTCAACAAACGTATCTGCGAAGTTCTTTTGAGTATGCGCGGCACACGAGCGGAAGTAGATAATCCACGGGCTCGTTTGCTGTCTTATGAATATATCCGACAAGTCTCACAGATGTGCAACACACAGTTTGTACTGCGAGCTTCTTTTTCAGTAAACGCGGCAAACGAGCGGAAGTACATAATCCACGGGCTCGCTTGCTGTTTCACGAACATATGTTACCAGTCTCACAGGTGTGCAACACACATGATTGGCATATATGTACCAATGTCGACTGCTGCCAAAGAACGAACATTCATGGCCAGTTGCGTATCGAGGATCTCGCAAAGGGTAGTCCAAACGCGGGGGTGGGGGGGGTAAGGTTAGTCAAAAAACAAAAAAAACAGCCACGTACGCCCTTCACTGCACGTGCCAGACGTACAATGAAGTCTTACCAGCCCATCACCGGGAATAAATAGTGGATATCCAAAACGGTAAACACATCATGGGTTCAAGATTGTGACATACATCTTATCGCAGACCGTTTGTTCAACACATTAGTGTATAATCTGCGTATATGTGTTGATGCTAGTTGTGATAACTGAGCTGAGCAGAGTACTGTAGAAACTGAAAAATAATGGTCCTATACAAGAATCCCGGGAACACCACATGATGTGTGACGTGCTGCTGAATAGCGATTTGCTAACTTCATTATTTGGTGTTGACCTGTTAGTTATGATGAACGCCAGTCCACAGCTGTGCCACATATGACATACCACACTGACAAGCGCTTAGTAGGAATGCTTTGATCAATGGCATCAAAGGCGGCAGATAGATCAAGTATGGAAAGTGTTGTTAATTTAAACCCGTATTTAATGTAGAAGACTACACAAACTATAAAGAGGCACTTAACCTAGCTACAACTGAAATTAGAAAATCTAAAAGAACCTTTGAACAAAAATTGGCAGGTAATATAAAAAATGACAGCAAGAGTTTCTATGCTTATGTAAGGAGTACACAGAAAGTTCGAGATAAGGTCGGACCACTGGAAAACAACAGTGAAAACATAATTTCAGATGGGTTCCAAATGGCAGAGGTCCTGAATGAGTATTTTAGCTCAGTTTTTACCACAAAAGATATCAGCTCACTTCCAGTTCCATTGACTAAATTTGAGGGCAATAAATCAGAACATTTAGGGCAGTTATTTGTAACTCCTGAAATGATAGCAAAGAAAATTAAGAAGATGAAAGATAATAAATCACCTGGAGTTGATGGGATACCACCAAAACTGCTAAAGGAAATTGTTGATCAAATTAGTACACCACTTGCAAACTTATTTAACTTGTCACTAGAAGAAGGAATAGTTCCTTCAGAATGGAAAGAAGCAAACATTACACCGCTATTTAAGAAGGGATCGAGGAAGAAGCCAGAAAATTATAGACCAGTGAGTTTAACATCAATTGTATGTAAATTACTCGAAACATTAATTAGAGACCACATGGTGGAATTCCTCATAAAACATAAATTAATAAATACATCTCAACATGGATTCCTAAAAGCAAGGTCATGTCTAACCAATCTCTTATGTTTTTTAGAAGAAATTACAAAGTGGGTAGATGACGGGTCACCAGTGGATGTTGTCTACTTAGATTTTCAGAAAGCTTTCGATAAAGTGCCACATCAAAGATTGTTACTTAAACTAAAAGCCCATGGTATAGGCAATGATGTAATCAACTGGATAGAAAAGTGGCTTACACACAGAAGACAGAGAGTAATAGTAGATGGTAAGATTTCAAACTGGAAATCCGTTTTGAGTGGGGTACCACAGGGATCAGTGTTAGGCCCTATACTGTTTTTAATATATATAAATGATTTGGAGGATGACATATCTAGCAAAGTACTCAAATTTGCAGATGACACAAAAGAATTCAGAAAGGTTACTAATGATACAGATAAACAAAGTTTACAGGATGATCTAGAAAAATTAGTTAAATGGTCAGAAAAATGGCAAATGTTATTCAATTTTGGGAAGTGTAAATGTATACACATAGGACATGGAAATATGGACGAGGAATATAAAATGGGGGATGCTGTACTAGGTAGAACCACACAAGAAAAGGATTTAGGAGTAACATTTAATGCTGACATGAAAGTTTCAGAGCAATGTGGGATTGCTGCTTCGAAAGGAAATCAAATTCTAGGGCTAATTAGGAGAACTATCACGTATAAGGAGAAACATCTAATTGTACCCCTGTACAAAGCAATAGTTAGACCACATTTGGAATATTGTATTCAAGCATGGAGGCCATATCGTAAAAAAGACATAGATAAGCTAGAAAGAATACAACGAAGAGCAACTAAGATGATTCCAGAATTAAGAGACCTTAGTTACAAAAGTCGCTTATTACAATGTGGTTTGACAACACTCGAGACCAGGAGACTAAGAGGAGACCAAATAGAAGTGTTTAAAATAGTGAACGGTTATGAGGATGTTGATAGGAATATGTTTTCAAACTTAAAGAAGGCAGTAGAACCAGAGGACACAAAGCAGCATTAGTTAAGGAGCAGTGTAGGTTGGACATGAGAAAGTACTCTTTCTCACAGAGGGTGATAAATGAATGGAACAAACTGCCAAATGATTGTGTTAATGCTAGTAGTGTGAATATGTTTAAAAATAGAATTGGCAGATATCTGATAAGGGCGGGCTACACATAGATGAGAAAATTGTTGGACTCTCGATAAGCCAATGGCTTCCTTGTCCACTTGCCATCTGGAACTTGTTGTTCGAGATGGCAATCTTGTTAAAATCTTGTTAAATCTTGTTAATGTAACACCATTGTGCACTTCTAAGAGAGTGGTCTACGGACAATGACACTGTTTAAAAGCTGATTTTGATACATTATACATGCAATTTGAATCAACATGAGACGATAGACGGTTTGCATAGCTTTTTATTGTATTTTTGAAATAAAGCTTAACTTATAAATAGTTATATAGCTGCATAGGTTTTCGTTAGGCAGACACGTCTTCTTAAAAAAAGGTTGACTTGGTCCTGTTTGATATCGTCGGGAAACAAAGCAGAGCACGTTGATGTATCTATGATATTTGTTATTGGAGTAAGCAATGTATCAAAATAGGTTGTCAGTAGTATGGTCGGTAATTGGTCAGGACCACTTGGACATGATGGTTTTTTTTATTTCATAGACCAGGTGTAAGAGAATCAAGTAGAAAATTTACTTACTAAGAGTCCAATTTATAGGATTTAAAGTATGATCTGGAAAAAAATAATAAAACTGATTTTATCCTTGAAATGACTCGAGAACGAGTCAGATAGGCAGAGACGGAGCAAGCACTGTGTAGACTTTTATTCATGCAGTTCCATAATTGGTGAGGATTTTCAAAGTTATTTGAGGCCACACACATACACACACACACATCAATATAAATATATGTATATATATATATATATATATATAATAATAATAATCCGATTTGTCTTAAAGTGAAAGACAAGTCTTGATTTGGGAGCTATGCACTGAAAGGAGATAACAAAATATAATTAATATATAATTAATATATAATACATTCTCTAAAAACACACACACCCCCGCCAATAAAAACGATACAGGCGTGGTTATGTATTAAAATTCGATGGAAACGATACATCCAACTTCTCGCAGACCGCTTGATCATCACATCGGTGTATCATTTGCGCATAGATGGTGATCCAAGGTGTGATAACTGAGCTGAGTAGAGCAGTGTGGATACTAAAAAAGAATGAGCCCAGAACATAATCCCGGGAACACGAACGTGGTGTGTGGAATGCAGCTGAACAGCGATTTGCTAACTTAATTATTTGGTGTCGACCTGTTAGTTATGATGAACACCAGCCCACAGCTGTGCCACATATGACATACCACATTGATTTGACAAGATTTGCCATCCAAGCCAAAGGCCCAGATGGCAAGTGGACAAGGAAGCCATTGGCTTGTCGAGAGTCCAACAATGTTCATCTACTTATAACCCGCCCTCCTGAGATATGTGTCAACCTTGTTTTTAAACATATTCACGCTGCTAGCAGTTACACAATCTGTAGACAATTTGTTCCATTCATTTATTGTCCTCTGTGAGAACGAGTGCTTTCTGATATCCAATCTACATTGATCGTTTACTAATTTTACCTCATGTCCTCTAGTTCTGCTATCCTTCTTCAGTGAGAAAAACATATTTCTATCAATATTTTCATACACATTCAATATCTTAAAAACTTTAATCTGATCTCCTATTAACCTCCTTGTCTCTAAAGTTGTTAAACCACATTCTTTCAGGCGTTCTTCGTAACTAAGGTCTCTAAGTTCTGGAATCATTTTAGTTGCTCTCCTTTGTATGCGTTCAAGCGTATCTATATCCTTCTTACGATATGGTCTCCATGCTTGTATACAGTATTCTAAATGAGGTCTAACTATTGCTTTATAAAGAGGTATAATTAACTTTTTTCCCTTGTATGTTATGTTTCTTTTAATAAATCCAAGAATTTGATTACCCTTTGAAGCTGCAATACCACACTGCTCTGAAACTTTCATATCAACGCTTATTGTAACTCCTAAGTCCTTTTCTTTTACAGTAGTACCAAGAACAGTATCTCCCATTTTATAGTTTATATTCAAGTTCCCATGTCCTGTATGTAGGCATTTACATTTCCCAAAATTGAACAGCATCTGCCATTTCTCAGACCATTTCACTAATCTGTCTAGATCGTTTTGTAAATGTTGTTTATCACCATCAGTATTAACCTTTCTAAACAGTTTTGTGTCATCCGCAAATTTCAGTACGTTACTTGTTATACTGTCATCCAAGTCATTGATGTATATAAAGAATAATATAGGTCCTAATACTGATCCTTGGGGTACCCCACTCAAAACCGATTTCCAATTTGAAACTTCTCAATCTACTACAACTCTTTGTCTTCTGTCAGTCAGCCATTGTTCTAAAAGTATATATTATGTGTTTATCAAGTTTGTACTGAGTGTGTACTAAGCGAGCTTGTGCGTTTACGTGTATGCGATACAATACAATACAATATAATACAATAGATGAGAAACTATGGTATTTAAACAGGCGGGTTTTTGGTTTACAACTAAATGTTATTATATTTCCGGCCGACTTAGTTGGTTTACAACGAAATGTTATTATATTTCCGGCCGACTTAGTGCTAACAGGAATGTGTTGATTTGTGTGTGCGTGCCAGTGTGTCTGCGTGTTTGCGTGACAGCGAGTGTGCTTGCCTGTTATATTATTATTATTACATTTCCTGCCGACTTAACGCTATTAGGGATGTGTGTGCATGTGTGTGTGTGTGTGTGTGTGTGTGTGTGTGTGTGTGTGTGTGTGTGTGTGTGTGTGTGTGTGTGTGTGTGTGTGTGTGTGTGTGTGTGTGTGTGTGAGTGTGTGTGTGTGCGTGTGTGTACGTGTGTGTGTACGTGTGTGCGTGTGTGAGGGTGCGTGCGTAGGAGTGTGCGCATGTGTGTGTGATGATCACACACACACAAACACACACACACACACACACACACACACACACACACAAATGGACGCATACACACTCACACGCATTATTGAATACAGATATACGAATATTCGCTTCGTGCTCATCGTCATCGCAAAGAACATGCAGTGACGACGACTCCGTCGACGCGACGGAGACTACGTCGTCATGACAACCACCTCTTCGAGTCAGTTGCCACACTAATATTTAACGTATTCGTATTCTTTCAGATCATGTTCCTTCTTGCAGCAACATTGCTAGCGAAAAACCGTATGCTTCGGGTTTGCTTGAAAAGGTGTGATTCCAATTTCAACATATGCACAAGAACTTGCGGTGGGACAAACATTCGCAAGTGCGAACGAATTCTTGAGCAATGCAAGAAGGAATGCAAGACATTTTTTTAAACGACCAAAATATAAGACAGATGAAATTGAAGGAGTTTGCGCGAACCCCACTTTTAACGAACTACCATAAGTAAGAAAGCACCTGCGCACAATGTTTCACCAAACTGTTGAGTTCTCCCTACATAGATCAGCCATACGAAATGGCCGATGAATGTGTTTTGGTCAGGTAACTGTTCCGAATCGTGTTCCAAGGCCCACACAACGAATGGAGCGCCCGGCCGCACCTTGATACGTTTGCGCATCTTCATACAAACATATACATATAGAATGTTCACTAACTCTACGATACGAACTAGACTTTTATTGATTGAATCAAGCATTAGCGATTATATTGTGACGTTTCTCAACATGTCCTGCTCGGTACCTAGGCTTGATTTAATAACTTTGTTTGTTTTTATTATATTTTACAATGTGTGAGTACTTTGACGAATAGTGTACAACTAATTCATTATCGAATATCACACGCTGTCCAATCAAGAGAGGTCATTGTTTTACTTCCGCATTCTTGTCATACGAATAAAGTGTCAACGAGTAAAATGTTCACGCGATCATCCCTTGTTGGCGTGTATAAGGTTTCAACAACATTTCAACAACAATGACACAACACATAGCCAAACATAAAATATAAGCCACAGTCTTGATGTTGAAAAGGGCAAGAAGAAGTGTGTCACTTGTAGCACTTGTCCAATTACCATAAATATAACAAGAAGCAAATAATTACAGTATGTAACATGCATGATTACTACTTAACTATTTACATTTCAATATGAATAATGAAATATTTGTGTTTAGACTAGATAGTCACCGTATCGTTGTCCAAGAGTAACATGTAAAGACCATTATAAACAAAACAATTATTTTTTCAAGCTACAATATTTAAACATCCTAACTTGGTATATTTATACTACATAGCTAACCAAAATGTTAGCAGTGTATTTTTTGAAACGATGAACGTTTGTACAACTTATTAAAGAGCTGTCAAGAGAGTTCCATAGTGCACTCCAAACAACTTGTTTCATTACACTCCAAAAAATGTGTTACAGTGAACTCTATATAAATTTTTACAGTGCATTCCAGATAACGTGTTACAGTGTAGTCCAGGTAACTTGTTACAGTGCACTCCAGATAACTTGTCACCTTACACTCCATATAACTATTACAGTGCATTCCAGATAACTTTTTACAGTGCACTCCAGATAACGAGTTACAGTGCTCTCCAAGAAATGTGTTACAGTGCACTCCAATTAACTTGTTACAGTGCACTCCATGTAGCTTGTTACAGTGTACTCCAGATGAAGTGTTACAGTGTACACCAGATAATGTGTAACAGTGCACTCCAGATAACTTGCACTCGCTTAAGTCCGTGTTCTCTTACGTCGGGTCTTTTTACTCGGTTCCGTCTCTCTTTGTGCTTTGTGTAAAAAAAAATTATCACACGCACGCACGCACGCACGCACGCACGCATGCACGTGACCAGCCATGTTTATAGCATAGAACTGAACCTTTTTCCAATTGCTACGACAACTTAATTTATCATAAGGGTTGCTACTGATTTTGTTGATTAACCGTAACATGAACCTTCATATCGGTCTCTTTCCTGTCACCTTCGTGTGTAGGACCCTTTTAAGACAGAATCATCTTCTCTCTTGTCATCACATGACAATACCCTCCCAATTTATTCATCTTGATCACTTCTACGATTGGGGTGATCTTGTTTTCCCCGTTGCCTCTCCAATTCAAGTATATTTGTCAAGGTCCAACCATCTTTGCTAACCAGGCAGATCAACACATTGAAACGTAGAACTTTAGGTTTATCCCACGCCATGTGTGAATGTAGGTTGAAGCATTTGTACTTCCTTATACTTCATGTATTGATAGATGTCTTTATGTGAACTAGATGCGCCCCGTCAAACTTCAAATAGCGTGTCCAGCAATACCCCTTCGACAAACGACGACGGATCCACTGCAGATTAAAGTTAAGTTATTTCCCGAACATTACACGAAACATCGTCCACGATTGGCTATTTCCCAAATGCCCGAAAGTGTTATGGACGTAGCCCCTTCGTTAACGCTGCAACATGAATTTCCACGAATCAACGGTTTATCCGCAAGGGGTACGTTTGTACTCGGGCGGCGAGGAGGGCTACAATATCCACTGTCAAAGAAGAGAATATATCTTAAAATGGTATTGTGTATAATATGTTTACAATATCTTCCACCTCTGCTTTTGCGGTCTCGTAAATATGTTCTACTACTATCTTATTTCGGATTTGTTCTTGCTCGTTATCAGTTGGGATGTTGAGTAGTGCTGTGAAGTATTCCGTCCAGCGGTCCTTGGTCTCATCTTGAGATGTTAAGATTTATCTTGGTATATCTTGGTTATCTTGGTATATTTAACATTCGCTTCCAGGTCATCACACAAACTATTATATGATTACTTCTTTGACTCCACTTTCACTCCCTCGGTTTTGTTCCTTGCCGCAACATAATTTGTCTTTAACAATTTCATTCCACTACATGACCTGCCTACTTTTGGACATGACACTCCATGGTCTCAGGATTTTCAAGTCACCCACTTGTTTTTTACATCCTCACTTGTTGATATGGTAGATACCTTTGTTTGTAATTTCTTTTGCTAACTTCTCTTGTAATGGTTTCGTGTTTCGTAGATTGTAGTGATCGATCTGCTCATTTTATTTTGACTGTTTGTCTAATATTTTGCACTTTGTATTTAGTTACTATTAGTACCAGTTTATGGTGTGAATAAAAATCTAGAGACGGGGGCATAGCTTTCCCCTTCCATTCACATTGATGCATGATCGAGTCTTTGCATGGAATAACATTATGATGTATTTGACGAGGTGGGTCGTGTGGTGTTTGACATTTATTGTCATGCATTTTCTTCCGGTCATGGACTTTGTCACCCGTCGTTCAAATTCCAACATGTCGCCTTCCTCACTCTCTACTAGGGCCGTTAGCTCCTACTTGATCTACGCCATTCAGCCTCTACAGGTTCGTCAACAACTGACAGTTCTAGTACTTGAAATTCATGTGAATAAACACGGGGCAAGAACAAAAAGAAAAACGCTTGATGGGCAGTCAAGGTGATGTCAGAGCACGATTAAGGCGACGTACAACGAACCCCCCCCCCCTTCCCACGATTGTTTTCGGCAACACACAGTCGATACGAAACAAGATGGACGAATTATACATAAATATTATATTCAAATGTTCATACAGAGAACCGTGCATACTAACTCATTTCGAAATTTGGCTTAACAGCAGCATTCCTGATAGTGATGTATAGTTGGATGGATAAGAGGTTTTTGAGAGCAGACAGGACAGGCAATTCAGATAAAAACAGAGGTGGAGGTGTGCGCCTTTATATTAACAAAATTGGCACACGTGACAAAGCATACAGCTAGATAGAGTCGTACCTTTCGCAGCGAAGGCAAGCTGTTAAAGTCGATAACCTTCTTCTTAACGAGCGTAAAACGGAAGCCGTCGTCATTTCCCTGGGCAGAGTCGCAAATGTGTTCAACCTCTTGTTGACCTAGTCGTTGATGTACGTGGCTGCTCCGTCACGCCGAAGCCATTTATCCGCGACATCGGGTTTTGTATTTGATGACACAATGTCAATGGCCGCGCAGGCATACTGTCACATTCGCGGCATCGCAACTATCAGGAAATGCCTTTCCACCACTGCTTGCAAAACAATCATTCATGCTTTAGTCATGTCGCGCTTGGACTACGGCAACGCTATGTTTTATGGACTGCTCGAGACGCAGCTGCGGAAACTGCAGATGGTTCAAAACTCCTCGACACGGCTGATTACTGGAACCCGCTGACGAGATAACATAACACCAGTTTTATTCAGTTTACATTGGTTGCCTGCACGTCAGCGAATTGAATTCAAGCTTCTTTTTGTGTTTCGCGTTGAGCATCCTCCCTGCCCAGTGCATCTGTCGTCGCTAGTGATTCCATACACACCCACCCGAACACTGAGATCCGCCGATCAACATCTATTGACTATACCGCTGTACCACCTCGAGCGGTACGGTCGTCGGGCCTTTTCTGTGGCAGGGCCGACACTGTGGAACGCCCCCCCCCCGCAATTAGGCAAGCCAACTCCGTTGCGGTATTCAAGTCACTCTTGAAAACACATTTATTTCGCGAAGCCTTCCGAACACTCTGTTGACATTTTAATAACTCGAACATTTTACCTATTTAACTTATTATTTATTTAATTTGTTTATTTAACTTATTATTTATTTAATTTGTTTATGTGGCACATTAAGCTTCAACAAGAGAGAGCCACCGATGAACGTATATGTTTATCTAATGTATCAACATAATTGTAGTTGTTTATTTAAACTTTTTTATTTTAATTTAATGTATTTATTTCTTTATATAACTCATTTATATAATTTATTTCTATAACTTTTTTATTTAACTTATGTTTACCTGTCTTTTAGCCAGCCACATTTTATTTTAGCTTTTCAATTTATTTAAAATTATTTAACATTATCTTGTTAGAGCAGGTTTTTAATCCGGATACACGGCGCATTATAAATGTATAACGCTAACAAAAAGAAATGGTGCACAAACTACACAGTTTGCTATAGCTCAGGGGATGACACAAACACCTCGCAGTGTCTCCCTCCCCTGGGGCGGGCAGATCGCATCATCGTACATTTCCTGCCCAAGTACCGTCAAAAGCTCAAACGTGTTCCACCTGTCAAAAGACAGGTCAAGGTACGGACTACAGACGCAGTAGAACAGCTGAAAGGCTGCAATGCCTGTTCATATTGGGGTTTCCTCTTCGAGGGCACTTATGACATAAAATAGCCTGTTGATATTCTCACTGACTACGGGAAGTTATGTCAAGACACTGGATCACGCAAAGTGTAAAGAAGGCAGTGTTCAACAAATACACAGTTTTCGAATATCGAGAAGCGGCTGCCATCCGGGAGGACTCAGGAATTCAGCTTTTCGAGACAAAGTAGAAAAGCATCATCAGACCATGAACACTCGTGACGCATTCAGAAATCTCATAATGGCCTGTGATGTCAGTGCCAGCCAAAGTACAAGATTAAACACACTGTCTAAGCAAATTGTACACACTCTTCGACAGCAAGGACTTTACACCCAGAGCTTCTAGCAATCACCCCCTCCCCTCCTGCTTCCAAGAACATAGGCCTCCACACACAGCCTGCCTCTCAGCTGACTGAAAACACGATGGTCAGAAAAGCACTTACCAATGAACGCCGCCCACACACTGAACACCGAGATTGACCTACTTACGTCTCGGAGACGATACTCCTGTCCAAAATGCTGAGAAAAAAACAGTTTCAAAAATAGTTTCGTTCCCCAGGCGTAAGGCTGTCTTGGGCAGTGCGTCTGATGACATTCGGCACACGTGCCCGAGCCATCTCCATCTTCGCCTCTTGATCAGTGTTATCATAATTGGACAGTTTTATTATAGGTCGACTATAGCATTAACGATGATACACTATTTTGTGATGTTCCACAACATTTCCTGCTCGGTAACAAGGCTTAGTTTGTTAATTTTAGTTGTTTTTATTATATTTTACAACGTATGAGAATCCTACCATTTATTGTTAAATATAAATCCACGTTATGTTTTAAGATACAAAGGCGAATAAGAACGTTGTTTATCTTGACCTATTCAACTATAGTATAATATTTAATGTTAAAGACAATGTAATTTTCAACTCTACATGCACATACGTTGTGTTTGTTTCTGCAACACGTGACTACTTTTGGGTAAATTACAAATATACACATCATACGCATAATATAATTATCACGTCTGAATCCGGAAGACTCCAATTACGGTTATTAACTAGCCGCTCTCATACCCTTTGTACAGTTAACTAATAATTCTTGTATATAACGGTAGAAAGACTAACACATTCTCAGGTGTAAAACATCACACGCAACTATGTCTGAATGACTCGTTAATGCCGTATCACACGCAAACCGTGCGGGAGTGGTCATTATTTTACTTCCGATTGTATACCATACGAAATAAAGTGTAATTAAGTAAAACGTTCCAGCGCTCAACCCTTGATATAGTGCACTCGATATATCTAGCATTTGCGTATGACGATGTTCTCTTGAGTCGACTCATTTTCTTCGGCCATGGCTTTGTTTGTGCTTTATTATGCTTTATTATGCTGTTTAGTCGAATTTTCCTATCGTCGATTTTATCCGCACACCCTTTTTTAATCGGTTAATTCGATTTCGTAAACGTATACCACGGAAGCACGGACGCTCGCACGCACGCACGCACGCACGCACGCACGCACGCACGCACGCACGCACGCACGCACGGAGTCGAATTGAGTAATTGTTCTATATACAGAATATATACAGAGGTTTGTGGCATCAAGTTTGAATTGTGACAATAATATGTTATGTAATTCAAACGTTTAGGCATATGTGAACCACTACCGAAACAAACTAGATGAACCAGCATATTCATACTGGCGCAACTGCATTTTAGGCAACTCTGCATAAAACGCACCATTCGATTCAGCATCTAAATTTGAATCGGGAGACATTACGCTAAGTATGGCTACTTATTGTGATGGGTGCAACCAGGTAGATTAGCACGTTTCCTGACACCATTGCGCCATGTTGTATAGAATTCATCTACATGTTTATTTTGCAAGTTCCAGAGGCATACACCATAGAAAGATTGGCGGTTTTTACTTTACTGTACCCAAAGTTAGCAGATAATGAATTGAAACGACATATGAAAGCATGACACATATTTGTAGCCACAGCCTAGTGCATGTTAGGACCAATAATGTGACCTAACTGCAACCTGTTATTATATATTATACTTGTATACCATCAGTAAAATAGGGAATCACAACCATTGCCATATTTAATAAGTTGCCATTTTGACGGGTTACATTTTAAATCATATGCGGATGCAAATTCTAGACAGATGTCACATATTTTGTTCAATGCATATATTGATGGAGCTATTAAAGATATAAAATCTGCATGGCTGATATCACCACAATACTTATGATCTATCATACAAACACACCTAAAGATACTGAATCTTGTTGACAGTTCATCTATATAATTATATAGAAAGAAATGAAATAGGGAACAAAACCCCACCCTGCTTCACAACATTGGTAGTGGACAAATAACCTGTCACTGAATTGTTCCATGAAACGTTCCAGTGTTGATTAATGTACATATAAAGTAACCACCTGATTAGCAAGGGATACCTCTATACATTCTTCATTCCCCCATACATCAGTAAATTAAACAGTTTGGCATAATTAACTTTATCACATATTTTTTTAGTTCTAATGATACCACAGTCTCATTTAGCACAAAAGTACATTTAGCTGAAGAGCTCTGAGGTTTAAAACCAAACTGTAAAAACATATGCATTTTCATCATGATAACCCAATTAAATAGTTTGGACAGAGCAATGGCGCGATACATATTATAGTAATTAGCCTATGTTCTCTTGTTTTTTTACCAAAGGTAGAATTGTGGCTATATTAAAACCATCCGGTGTGTACCCGTGATGCACCATTGCGGTGAATGACACAGAGGGAAGTCCTTGTAGTTTGTGAGGAGCATGGTTAATGTGCTTGTCGTATTTCAGCGAATTGCTATTATGTGAACTATTTTCCTGGATATGATGAGGTAAAGGTTAGAGTGTTTTTAGACGGATGTTTTAGCTTTTAGCGTCGCACATTATGGTAAATGGGGTGTTAACGTAATGGGACCGTCCGCAAATATTTATTAATTTTGATTGGCTAACGCCGACCTTGTGATATGGTGGAAAATTTACCAAGCGATGTGTATAAGAGGCGAAGTAAAGTGTATTCAAAAGAGAGGCCATAACACACAAATGCGGCATTAGAGTTCCAAAGATGATGTTCGGCAAGGCTCCGTATGTAGAGGGCGCGATTTATCTCGACGTAGCAAGACCATCTACATTGGTCGCGTTGACAACGGCGAGTGAAAACCCAGAAAATAAATGCCTCGCAAGTAATTACTGTTCAGCTACATATCCATGTACGACAACAGTGCGTCCGCATGAGCCATCTTCACGACACGTTCGGCGTCTCCACGTCATGTTGACGGCCGACTTACACAGCGTTCAGCCTACAGTTCAGCTGCCTTCCCCGCGCGCGCGACACCTGTGCGTCCAGCCGACCGTTCAGCTGTCTTCCCCGTGTGCAACATCAGAGCGTCCGCGTCAGTTGTCGTCACGAAACGTCGCCGTCGCCTCGATCCATTGACATCCGGCCTACTATCGTCCAGCAGACAACCAGCTCGACATCACTGCGGTCGAACAAGGCCCGTACCGCCTGCTTATTCAGCTGGCGGTGAGATCATGAGACCGACGGCCACATCGGTTATCGTCCTATTAAACCCAGTGGAGTGACGCCAAGGGCATTATTGATTTTGTGTGTCATGAGGCAAGCTTCTGTGACTATTTTTGTCTAGGGAACATTGTAGTATAAGAGTGAAATACGCCTTTATGTTTGTGACGTATTTATTAACACTGATGTCTGTGGTACGGTCTTCAAGGGGAATAGCCTCAACGGTGAACGTTAAAATAAACGTAGTTTTTTTATTTGGTTTAATACAATTCAAGGCGTCAACTACAGTAACAATATTTTCACAGTCACTACATTGTACATATATTGACTATGTATATCTTGTGACAACGAAGACATATCCTCTTCATTATAAGCTACTGAATTATACACTTCGTCATATTTAATAGCAAAGAGCTTAGATATAGTTTCGTCCCCTGTTACATCATCTACCAGGGTGGGTAACATATAATTTGTCTTATTAATTTTATTTAATAATAATAATAATTAATAACAATTCACTTATATTGCGCCTATACCCTCAGGATCCTCAGCTCAGAGGCGCAACAAAACATAATCATAAGCGTAATCGTGAACAGGGACGCGCAAAAGTCATTATCAAAACGAAGGACTACCGAAGATTATGGTGGAAATGCAATTTGGAATAAACAGGTCTTGAGTTTTTTTCTGAAAATAGCTATAGTTTATATGGTTAGTTCATTCCAGACTCTAGGCGCAGCGACTGTGAAAGCCCGTTTGTATTTGGTCGTTATTTGTACCCATAGACGGTCTGAATCCAGATAAAAAAAACGGGGGCATAGCTTCTCGTACATTATCATTGTTTTGTTAGACGATAAGAACATATATGTGTGAGACTCGTCGACATAAGTTAATTTAGCTGTATTCCATCATATCAAGTGCATCTATGGGCATGCACGTACTGATAGTATGTATTCATTACAGCGAGATTGTCTCTAGTACTTAATATTGTTTTTCCATCTTCATTCCGTTCCCATATTACGTAACTCCCAATAGTCTACTCATATCCGTCTCTATGATTTCTTTATCATTCATGTTGTTAACTGTTCCTATGTGAATTTCTTCGACGAATGCCTCGTTTTTATAATTCGGTCTTCCTTGCAGTTTTGCACTAAGTGTCACGAAAATAAGCTTTTCTCTCCAAAGTTAACCGTCATGTGAGCAATCGTGTTGTTTTCATTTCCAATATCTGGTGCAACTACTCCATATTTTTGGTCGGGCTCGGTCCATTTATCATATACATGTATTTGCTGCATAATACAACAGTTCTCAATGTTTTCTCCTTGTTTATGAAGAAATCATTATGTTGATGTTCTGGTTTGCATCAACATAACCAGGTATTCCTCTTTTCGCTTCAGTGTACGTACCTATATGCAGTATTCCAAGTCATTTTCGTTCTAGTTCATATTCCCGTGTATTCCTTCCTGTTAATGTTCGCCATGTCCTTGAACTGAAGTAGCCTATGTCTGTCCTTAATTACATTACGCACGTGTCTTTCGGATGAAACAATACAAGCCGTAGTTTCCTGCTATTTGGTGTATGTCAGTACTATGGAAAGATAAACGTGCCACTTTGGGGATATGTGTAACTTGGCATCGTTGTCGCTTATAACCTAATATTTAAAATATTCATGCACTAACCGTTCCACACGTGTATTCCGTGACAAACCATATGCACAGTGTCGTCAAGAGGTAGAATAATGTTATCTGTGTATGCACGATTATTTTCAAGACACTTTAGTAATATATGTATGACAATGATTATACCCAAAATACGTATATATCGTGTGTGTCTATTGCATTTTAATAATTGTTCAAATATCTTGGGCAGACACATGTAAAATCCGTGCAGTACATTAGCACTCGTCCTCATATTGCGGTTAACAATATATTGACATATATTCATATAACTGGTTGTCTGTACCATAAAAACACTTCTGGTTTGACGTTGTACAGTCACTGTAGACCTACGTTGGTGATTATAGGGTGTTTCATTGATGGTATATAATAA
>OY759264.1:32766209-32768709 GCA_963662155.1 Lamellibrachia columna | reverse complement strand
AACGCTGCAACATGAAGTTCCACGAATCAACGGTTTATCCGCCAGGGGTACTTCTGTACTCGGCAGTCCCCCTGGCGGCGAGGAGGGGTACACAAAAGAGGATAATATATCTTAAAACGGTGTTGTGTATAATATTTTCAGAACATCTTCCACCTCTGTTTTTGCGATCTCGTAAATATGTTCTACTACTACCTTATTTCAGATTTATTCTTGCTCGTTATCAGTTGGGATGTTGAGCAGTGCTGTGAAGTATTCCGTCCAGCGGTCTTTGGTCTCATCTTGAGATGTTAAGATTTATTCACTTTCTTAGGATGTTATTTTGTAAGTTTGTTCTTGCTGTTCTTCTCTTAATGAGTTAGCTACTAAATGATCATCTTGGTATATTTAACATTCTCACAAACTATTATATGATTATATCTTTGACTCCGCTTTCACTCTCTCTGTTTCGTTCTTTGTCGCAACATAACTTGTCTTTGACAATCTCATTCCACTACATGACCTGCCTACTTTTGGACATGGCACTACAATGTCATGGTCTCAGAACTTTTCAAGTCCCCACTTGTATTTTGCATCCTCACTTGTTGGTATGGTAGATACCTTTGTTTGTAATTTCTTTTGTTAACTTCTCTTGTAATGGTTTCGTGTTTCTTAGATTGTAGTGATCGATCTGCTCGTTTTATTTTGTCTGTTTGTCTAATATTTTGCACTTTGTATTTAGTTACTATTAGTACCAGTTTATGGTCTGAATAAACATCTAGAGGCGGGGGGGGGGCATAGTTTTCTCATTCCATTCACATTGATACATGATCGAGTCTTTGCATGGAAGAACATTAAGATGTCTGTGACGTGGTGGGTCGTGTGGTGTTTGACATTTATTGTCGTGCATTTTCTTCCGGTCATGGACTTTGTGACCCGTCGTTCAAATTCCAACATGACACCTTCCTCACGCTCTACTAGGGCCGTGAGCTCCTGCTTGGTCTACGCCACTCAGCCTCTACAGGTTCGTCAACAACTGACATTTCTAGTGCTTGAAATTTATGTGAATGAATACGTGGCAAGAACAAAAAGAAAAACGCTTGATGAGCAGTCAAGGTGATGTCAGAGCAGGATTAAGGCGACGTCCAACGAACACCCCCTCCCCACGATTGTTTTCTGCAGCACACAGTCGTTACGAAACAAGATGGACGAATTATACACATATATTATATACAAATGTTCATACAGAGAAGCGTGCATACTAACTCAATGCGAAAATGTGCTTAACAGCAACAGTCCTGATAGTGATGTGTAGTTGGATTGATATCAAGTTGTTGAGAGCAGACAGGACTGTCGATTCAGATAAAAACAGAGGTGGAGGTGTGCGCTTTTATATATAAAAAATGGCATACGTGACAACACACACCGCTGGATACAGTCGTACCTGTCGCAGCGAACGCAAACTGTTAAAATCGGTAAAGTCACCTCAAGAAGTGTTGATGTATGCTTTGGTGTACCGCAGGGTAGCGTGCTGGGACCCTTGTTTTACAATCTACTGTCTGGGGCTCAACCATGTCTTTGAACTCCACCAACTCCGTTACCACATGTATGCTGACGATACCCAGCTGTAGGTTGAATTTCCGCGTGATCAGCAGCGCATGCTACAACTGCCATTGACCGCAACTCGTTATGTACAGCCGATGAAAAGTCATGGATGGTGTCCCACAACCTTCTTCTTAACGAGTGTAAAATGGAAGCTGTCGTCATTTCCGCTGGGCAGAATAGCAAATATGTTCAACCTCCTGTTGACCTAGTCATTGATGTATTTGGCTGCTCCGTCACGCCGAAACCGTTTATCCGCGACACCACATTTGTATTTGATGACACAATTTCAATGGCGGCGCACATACGCCGTGTCTGCCCAGGTTGCATGCTGTCACATTCGCGGCATCGCAACTATCAGGAAATGCCTTTCCACCACGGCTTGCAAAACAATAATTCATGCTTTAGTCATGTCGCGCTTGGACTACGGCAACGCTATGCTTTACGGACTGTCCGAGACGCAGACGAGTTAACTGCAGATGGTTCAAAATTCCGTGGCACGGCTGATTACTGGAACCCGCAGACGAGTTCACATAACATCAGTTTCATTCTGTTTACATTGGTTGCCTGTTCGTCAGCGAATCGAATTCAAGCTTCTTTTACTTGTATTTCGCCCTGTGCATCACCTCTTCCCAGGGTATATGTCGTCGCTAGTGATTCCATACACACCCATCCGAACACTGAGATCCGCCGATCAACATCTGTTGCATATACCGCGGTATCATCTCGAGCGATACTGTCGTCGGGCCTTTTCTATGGCAGGACCGGCACTGTGGAACGCCCTGCCTCCCGCAATTAGGCAAGCCAACTCCGTTGCGTTATTCAAGTCACTCTTTAAAACACGTCTCTTTCGCGACGCCTTCCGAACGCTCTGTTAACATTTTAACAATTCGAACATTTAATTTATTTAACTTATTAGCTA
>OY759264.1:32696209-32761209 GCA_963662155.1 Lamellibrachia columna | reverse complement strand
CGCGCGGCAGAACTTCGTGGCCCCAACCACGTGTTGCCTGTCTTGTAGTTTTTCCTTATCAGTATGTTTTTGCTATGTTGAGCTTCAGCCCGATCTGTGGTGCTGTTGTGAGTTTGTCCATCTTTTCTTTCATATCATTGTACCTGCTACACAGCAGTGCGATATAATCTGAATAGTCCAAGCCTTACAGGATTGAGGTAAATGTACATCTGATGCACCCATTTCCATCATAGCAGTGGTGATTTATGTCATCAGCCAGTCAACGACGATGAACAGAAATGAAGAGAAAATGTACTCCTGCTTTTCTCCGTATTTGTTGCTGAAGCTGTCTGTCATTGTTTGAGCATCTTGATCACATTTATCATCTTTTATTTGATCCTGTAGTAGCGCAGTATTTTTCACATGTATTCTCTGTTAAGGCTTTCAAAGGTATTTTCAAAGTCACTAAAGGAAATGTAGATCGTACTGTTCCATTCCGTGCTTTGTTCCACAATCTGCAGTAACGTGAAAATATGGTCGATGCACGATTGCCTGTTCTGAACCTGGCTTGTTCCTGAAGGAGGTTTGTGTCAGATAATATTCTCTTCAGGATGATGCGGCTAAAAATCTTACATGTCAGTGACTCTGCGTCGACGGCGACGGCGGCGCCGGCGGCGGCGACGACGGGAACCGCGATGTCTTAACCGCCACTCAGTCAAGACAGTTGACCATTAATATTTAACGTATTCACATTCTTTCACCAGCGGAACCTGCCTGTTCCGGGTTTGCTTGGAGTAATGCGAGGCCGCTTTCAGAATGTGAATAAGGACTTGCCCCGACAGAAACATTGACCATTGCAAAAAAGACGAGGATCTGTGCAAGAAGAAATGCAAGAAAATGTTAAAAATTCGCAGAGCAAAGGACATGATTAGTTAAACTCCTTTTTATAAACACCCTCACACAATGTTTCATAAACTGTTGAGTTACTCTTCCATGGATAAGCCATATGCTATGGCCGTCGGATGAGTTTTGGCCTAGTAACTGTTCCGAAACGTGTATTAATGCCGATACAACGAATGAAGCGCCTGGCCGCACCTTGAGACGTTTCCATAACTACACACGAACATATACAATTAGAATGTTAGGTAGATGTATGATACGAGCTAGAATTGGAAATTTTTTATTATTGGTCGACTCAAGCATTAGCGATATATACACTATTTTGTGATTTTCCACAACATTTCTTGCTCGGTACCAAGGCTTGGTTTATTAAGTTTAGTTGCTTTTATTATATTTTACAACGTATGAGAAACCTTCCATTTATTGTTAAATATAAATCCGCGTTATGTGTTAAGATAAAATACACAGACGGATAAATACGTTGTTTATTTTGACCTATTTAATTATAATACAATATCTAATGTTAAAGACAATGTAATTTTCAACACTACACGCGCATATGTTGTGTTTGTTGTTGCAACACGTGATTACTTTTGGGTAAATAATAAATATACACATCGTACACATATCAGAATCAGGAAGACTCCAATTAGGGTTATTAACTAGCCGCTCTCGTACCCTTTGTACTAATTCTAGTATATAACGGTAGATATACTAACACATTCTCAGTTGTAAAACATCGTACGAAACTAAGTACGAATGACTCGTTAATGCCGTATCACACGCAACCCGTGCAGGGAGTGGTCATTATTTTACTTCCGATTGTATACCACATGAATAAAGTGTAATTGAGTAAAAATGTTCCAGCGGTCAACCCTTGATACAGTGCACTCGAGATATCTAGCATTTGTGTACGACGATGTTCTCTTGAGACGACTCTTTTTCTTCGGCTCTGGCCCTGTTTGTGCTTTGTTATGTTTGTGCTTTATTATGCTGTTTAGTCGAACTTTCGGATCGTCGATTTTATCCGCTCACCCTTTTTTAATCGGTTAATTCGATTTCGTAAATATATACCACGCACGCACGCACGCACGCACGCACGCACGCACGCACGCACGCACGCACGCATGCACGTATGCACGCATGCACTCGACCAACCGTGCTTTTAAGAGTTGAATTGAGTAATGGTTTTATATATTACAGAAGTGTGTGGCATCATGTTTGAATTGTGACAATAATATATTATGTAATTCAAACGTTTAGACATATGTGAACCACTACCGAGACAAGCTAGATGAACCAGCATATTCATACTGGCGCAACTGCATTTTAGGCAACTCTGCATAAAACGCACCATTCGATTCAGCATCTAAATTTGAATCGGAGACATTCCGCTAAATGTGGCAACTTATTACGATGGATGCAACCAGGTAGATTAGCACGTTTCCTGACACCATTGCGCCATGTTGTATATAATTCATCTACATATTTATTTTGCAATTTCCAGAGACATACACCATAGAAAGATTGACGTTTTTTACTTTACATTACCCAAAGTAAGCAGATACTGAATTGAAACGACATATGAAAGCATGGCACATATTTGTAGCCAGAGCCTAGTGCATATTACGACCAATAATGTTACCTAACTGCAACCTGTTATTATGTATTATACTTATGTACCGTCAGTAAAATGGGGAATCAGGACGACTACCATATTTAATAAGTTTGACGGGTTACATTTTAAATCATATCCGGATGCAACTTCTAGACAGATGTCGCATGTTTTGTTCAATGCATATATTGATGGAGCTATTAAAGATATAAAATATGTATGGCCGATATCAGCACAATACTAACGACCAATCATATAAGCGAACCCAAACATTCTAAATCTTGTTAACAGTCCATCTATATAGTTATAAAAAAAGAAATAAAACAGGGAACAAAACCCCACCCTGCTTCACACTATTGGTAGTGGATAAATAACCTGTCACCGAATTGTTCCACGAAACGTTCGAGTGTTGATTAGTGTACATATAAAGTAAACACCTGATTGGCAAGGGATTCCTCTATATATTCCTCATTCCTCTATACATCTGTAAATTAAAAAGTTTGGCATAATTAATTTATCACATATTTTTGTAGTTCTAGTAACAGCACAGTCTCCTTTAGCACAAAAGTACATTTAGCTGAAGAACTCTGAGGTTTACAACCAAACTGTAAAAACATATGCACTTTTCATCATGATAACCCAATCAAATAGTTTGGACAGGGGCTACAAAGAGCAATGGCGCGATACATATTATTTAGTTGATGTTCTGTTGTTTTTACCAAAGGTTGGATTGTGGCTATATTAAAACCATCCGGTGTGTACCCATGATACACCATTGCGGTGAATGACATAGAGAGAAGTCCTTGTAGTTTGTGAGGAGCATCATTAAAGTGATTGTCGCATTTCTGCGAATAGCTATTATATGTACTATTTTCCTGGATATGGTGAGGTAAAGGTTAGAGTGTATATAGACGGATAAACAAGTTACGTAATGATATCCAAGTGTTGTGAGGGAGCCCACATTGGAAGTTTATTGTTAGGTTATGCAATAATTGTACCTTGTATGTTTTAGCTTTTGGCGTGACACATTAGAGTAAATGGGGTATTAACGTAATGTGACCGTCCACAGATGTTTATTAATTTTTATTGGCTAGTGCCGACCTTGTGATGTGGTGGGAAAGTTACCAAGCGATGGGTATAAGAGGCGAAGATAAGTGTATTCAAAAGAGGGGCCAGAATGCACAATTTCGCCGTAGATCGGATAATACTTGTTCCGTCGGTAGCAAGCTGTGCGCGGGCCGCGTATTGCCGACCCCTGTAAGTCATGGCAGAAAATTTGACTTGGACGGCAGAGCAAATATATTTTCAAGATTCAATTATTATATTATACTAATGTGATCTAATTATATGTGTTGTGTTTTAACGAATACAACTAGGTTTAATTTAATACATTTCCCCGGTCCCCCAAGAGTTCAACTTTCTCTAAAAACGCCTTCCCCCCAGTACTGATAAAAAAAGTGTGGTTAAGTATTCAAATTCGTTGGAAACGGAAAACTGGTGAAGCTCCAAATATTGGATACCCAAAACGGTAAACACATCACGGGGTCAAGGCTGTGACATACATCTTCTCGCAGATCGCTTGAGCATCACATCGGTGTGTCATCTGCGTATAAGTGGTGATCGAAGGTGTGATAACTGAGCTGAATAAAGCAGTGTAGAGATTGAACAATTATGGTCCCTGACAAGAATCCTGTGAACACCACGTGATGCGGGGAGTGCAGCTGAATAGCGATTTACTAACTTCATAATTTGGTGTTGAACTGTTAGTTATGATGAACTCTAGTCCACGGCTGTGTAACATATGACATAACACATTCACAAGCCGTTAGTAAGAATGCTGTGATCAGTGGAATCAAAGGCGGCAGAAGGACCAAGTATGGAAAGTGCTATTAGTTCACCTTTACCCGTATTTAATGTAATACCATGGTGTACTTCTAAGAGTGTGGTCTATGGAAAATTACTCTATATGAAAGCTGATTTTAATACATTAGACATGCAATTTGACTCAACGTGAGACGTTAGACGGTTTGCATAGCTTTTTTGTATTTTATAAATAGCTATATAACTGAGTCGGTTTTCTTTAGGCAAATATTTCTTCTTTAGAAGTTGGTTGACTTGGGATTGCTTGAAATCGTCAGGAAACAAATCAGTGCACGTTGGTGCATTTATAATATTTATTATTGGATTTGGCAATGTATCAAAACATGATGTCAGTAGTTTGGTCTGTATTTGGTCACGATCACTTGAACATGATGGTTTTCTTCACTTCCTAAACTATGACAGATGTAAGAGAATGAAGTAGACAACTTACATGCGGAGAGTCCATTTTAAAAGATTTAAAGTATGATCTGGAAAAGCATAACGGATAAGACTGATTTTGTCCTTGAAATGATTGGAGAACGAGTCACATACATATTTGATTGAAACATAGTTAGGTAGAGACGGAGCAAGGACTGTGTAGACTTTTATTCACGCAGTTCCATAACTGACAAGGATTTTCAAAGTTATTTGAGGCCACGTATGTGTAATAATCCGATGTGTCTCAAAGTGAAAAGTCATGATTTGGGGGCAATGCACCGAAAGGAGATAACAAAATGTAATCATGTGCAAGTAAAATCAAGAATATCACGCAAGTGATTTATATAGAATGTGTTCTAAAAGTGAGAGATTCCGGTCATTTCTCCGGATGACTGAGGGCTGACATGTAAACCAGCGCGACAGATAAGCGCATGCGAAGTTCTATGCCAGGACTGGACTACGCGTGACGTATTAAGTTAGGTCGGCGTACACAGAACCAACGCAGCGTCTCACCCAAATGTGCTATTTTGTCATAAAGAGCACTAGTTAAGTAAACAATGACCAAACTATGTTACATGACTCCAGTTTGGGCACAAACAGTATGGTCGTATCCTACTGGCAAGCATAGGAAAAGGTGAATACAAAAATATTTTCATTCGGCGAGCGAATGTAGCTAGACTGCCATAGGGTTATCTGACATAGGGTTATCTGACAGTATATAGGGGCGCACTAAATTGAGACGGGGTGTGTTCAACAAGGTTTTGTAGTAAACCAGTGACGTGATATTCTTAATTGTAGTTGAATAAGATATAACACACATGATGTTCACGTTTTTTGTGAAGAACAAGGGGTACAAACATAGCACTTACAAAGTATGACACGCGTGACACGAACGGATTTGTTTTCGACGCATGTGATCTCAAGTTTCGAGTAGTTAAACTCCAAACAGCCCAACATTGGGCGGCTTAAGCAGGAAGTTGTGTTTGTTAGTGCGAATGCGTTGAGAGTATTTTACGCAATAATTAAACATCTGGGTGTACGATGTAATGGTAGGCAAAGATTGGTGTACAATGGTAGGCAAATATTGTGTGTGTGTGTCAAACGGTCCCTGTCATTACTCGCATTCCGTAGACAGTGTGCATTGCAGGAGATGTCAATGCACATAATGGAGTAGTGGTATCAGTTGAAGAGGAGAGTGTTTGCAGATATGGATGGGGAGCGCGGAATAGAGAGGGCCGAGCTCTAGGGAAGCTAGTGGCGATAAATGGTTTAGCAGTGGCTAGCACTTAATTCCAGAAATGAGAGAGCCACATAATTATATATAGGAGTGGACAGCACCAGACATAATTAGATTTGCTGATAACCCGGAAGTAGAAGCTATGGAAAATTATGAATTGTAATTTTGTGGCTGGAGAGCACTTCACGACACAGCACAAATCAGTGGTGTTCGTTGTACGTATGCAGAAGAAGAAACAGACTAAGTGATGGAGGTACAAAGAAGACGTCGCTGTTGAATACACGGAGCGACTGTCGGTTAAGTATGGAGAGCTCAGCGAAGTAGTTGGTCGTTTAGAGGAAGAAAGGAAAAAGTACAAAGAAGCATTTGTGGGACCTGCAGAGGAGATATGTGGACGAACATCAAGGAACGGGCGGAGTATCAATGAGTAGTAACCAAGGATGGTGAACTAGCGAAGTTGCAGAGGCAGTATGAGAAAAGAAGAAGACCGAGAGAGGAAACCAACCGGATTCAATGATGATGCACACATACGGGCAGAAGAAGAAAGGGGCAAAGAGAGCTGTTGATAAGGCGAGGAGTGATATGGGAGAAGACGTGTATAGCAAGCTAGATGAGGATGGTGGAAAGAAGACGATATACAAAATGGCCCGAGGCTGGGATGATAATAGTAAGGACGTGAAGGATGGGACGGTGATCAATGATATAGATGGGAAGTTATTGACAGAACAAGAGGCAGTGCTGAAGGTCTGGGAAAGCTTCTTCAAGGAGCTACTGAACCAGGAAAGACATAACAACGATCTGTAAAAAACATCTTATGTAAAGAGGAAAGTGGAGGTAACTGATTTTACTTACACAGAGATGCACACCTGGATGAAATGGATGAAGAAAGGGAGAGCACCTGTTATGAGATGCGTGTGGAGATGGTAATGGTAGCGGGGCAGAGTGGAATCGGATGGACAAAGAGGCTGCATAATACATGCATGAGGCAACATAAAGTACCAGAGGAGTGGCGGACAGGGCTATTTTCCCAATATGGAAGAGGAAGGGAGATGTGGAAGACCCAGAAAATACCGAGGCTTCACACTTCTAAATCACAACATGAAGTTGCTAGAGAGGATCCTGGATAGGAGGATTCGAAATAGAGTAGAGCACGAATTGGGTGAAGAACAACAGGGATTCAGAAAGGGGAGATGGAAGACTGAAGTGTTGTTTGCATTAAGACAGGTGGTGGAGAAGAGGTTGGAGATGTAAGGGAGAATGGAAGTGGGATCCGAGGGCGTGGAGAAGGAATATAATACAGTCCCAAGAGAGATGGTGACGGCAACAGTAAGATGGATGGGAATACCAGAAACAGAAGCCAGGATGGTGGAAGTAATGTATGAGTGAACAAAAGGAAGAGTTGTGGTTGGTTCTGAGTTGTCGGAAGAGTTTCCAGTTAACATCGGTTTGAGGCAAGGAAGTGCCCTTAGCCCTTCACTTTTAAATCATTGTGATGGAACTGATCTGCAAGAGGATCAGCACGAATGATGTTCTCAGGAAGGTGTGTTTGCAGACGACCTGGCCATAATAGCATAGAGCAAACAAGAACTACATGAAGTGTTGGAGGAATGGAAGGGGTGTTCAAGAAGCATGGACTGAAAATGAGCCTGGAGAAGGCAGAAATGATGCGGTTTGGGCACAAAAAAGAGGATTCGAACATCAGATTGGGTGGTAAGGAGATTCAGCAAGTGGATGGCTTTGTGTACCTTGAAGGAATGGCTACGAAGGATGGATATTCAGAGGTAGGGGTGCGACGTCGGATACAAGCCATAGCGAATGCCTGGAGAAAGGAAGAGGGAGTCATGTTGTACAGATACATTTCGAAAATAGCTAAAAGGAAAAGTCTGGAGACAGTGACGTTGACAGAACAACAACAACAACAACAACAGAATCTGCAAGTTTGAGAACAACTGGGTTCGATGAATAACAAGAACAAAGAGGGTGGACAGAAGAAGGACGAAAAACCGGAAAAGATGGGCAGGCCACATGATAAGGATGGATGCAGGCAAACTAGCAAAGAGAGCAGAGGTGGAAAAGCATCAAGGAACCTGGAAAGGGGACAGGCCACAGCTGAGATGGGAGGACTGCGTAAGGAGGGATATGAGAAGTTTTGGCGTCAGTTTAGTTGGTCTCCTCTGTATTCGTTCTAGCGTATCTATATCCTTCTTACGATACGTTATAAAAGCTTGTTTACAATATTCGAAATGAGGCCTAACTACTGCTTTATACAAAGGTACAAATAGCTAGCTTTTTCCTGATGTGTTATAATTATCTTAATTAATCCACGGATTTGATCACCCTTTCAAACTGCTATACCACACTGCTCATGAATTTTCATACAGCACTAATTGCTACTCCTAAATCTTTTAAAATTGAGTTGTGTTGCTACTAAGATTGAATTTAGCTTGATCTCTATAATTATAACATGGAGGGTGTGAAAAGTCAAATGCTTCGTGATGTTTAGTTTGTACTTATGAAAGAGGTCATCATAGTCGAACTGATTTAAAGGCTTTAGCTTTCCCTCATCTGGTCATTCCAGTCAGAACGGAAAGCAATATGAAGCTCAATATCGTAAGTGAGTTAGCGTCGTATTATGTCGCTGTTATGTTTTCCTTACAAGTCGTACCATAGCCATGTTACTGTGATGGTTTATGTGTACATGTTACATGTTACTGTGATGGTTTATGTGTACATGGTTATCATTTTGTCAGCAATAATCAGACAAATGTGAAATTATATGCGTGTAGTTTAGGTTATATCTATATCATTAATACTACAAAATAGTATATATGTGTCTATTAAATGTGTACTGAGTGTTTACTAAGCGTGCGTGTGCATGTGCGTGTGCGCGTGCGTGTGCGCGTGCGTGTATGCGATACAACTCAATACAATATATGATAAGCTATGTAGTTTAAACAGGTGGGTATTTGGCTTACAAAGAAATGTTATTATATTTCCTGCCGACTTAGTGCTAACAGTGATGTGCTAATTTGTGCGTTTGTGTCTGCGTGTGTGCATGCGAGCGAGCGTGCTTGCGTGTTCTATTATTGTTATATTACCTGCCGACTTAGCGCTACCAGGGATGTATGTGTGTGTGTGTGTGTGTGTGTGTGTGTGTGTGTGTGTGTGTGTGTGTGTGTGTGTGTGTGTGTGTGTGCGTGCGTGCGTGCGTGCGTGCGTGCGTGCGTGCGTGCGTGCGTGCGTGCGTGTGCGTGTGCGTGTGTGAGGGTGCCTGCGTAGGGGTATGCGCATGGATGTGCGATCATCACATATACACATTAACGCATACACACACACTCACACACACACACACACACACACACACACACACACACACACACACACACACACACACACACACACACACACTCACACACACACACACACACACACACACACACACACACACACACACACACACACACACACACACACACACACACACACACACACACACACACACACACACTATATTGTTTGTTTGCCATTATGAGTCTAAATAAAGCATTTATTGAATACTGAAATACGAATGTTTGCGACGTGCTCATCATCATCGCAAAGAACATGCAGTGACGACGACTTCGGCGACGCGATTGAGACAGCGACGTCACGACCACCACTCCACACTAATAGATAACGTATTCATATTATTTCAGATCATGTTCCTTCTTGCAGCAACTTTGCTAGTGAGATCGTGTTCCGGCAGTAAGCAAGAGTGGGCTAGAGTAAAGCGCACGCTTCGGATTTGCTTGAACAAGTGTGAAACCTCTTTCAACATGTGCATAAGAACTTGTGTTGGGAACGGCATTCGCCAGTGCGAACGACATCTTGAGCAATGCAAGAAGAAATGCAAGAAAATGTTCAAAATACCCAAACTAACCTAAGACAGTTGAAATTGGAGGAGTTTGCGCGGGCCCCCTTTTTATGAACTACCCTAATTCAGAAAGAAACACGTGCACACAACGTTTCACCAAACTGTTGAGTTCTCCCTCCATAGCTCATCCATACGACATGGCCGATGTATGTGTCTTGGTCGAGTAACTGTTTCCGAATCTTGTTCCAAGGCCCACACAACGAATGGAGTGCCAGGTTGCACCATGAAACGTTTGTGTATCTTCATACGAACATATACATATAGAATGTTCACTAGATCTACGATACGAACTAGAATGAGACACTTTTATTATTGATTGACTCTAGCATTAGCGATTATATTGTGACGTTCCACAACATTTCCTGATCGGTACCTAGGCTTGATTTATTAATTTTGGTTGCTTTTATTATATTTTACAATGTGTGAGTATTTTGACGAATGGTGTACGACTGACTCGTTATAGAAGTACCACACGCTGGCCAATCAGGAAAGGTCATTGTTTTAATTCCGCATTCATATAATAGGAATAAAGTGTCAGCTAGTAAACTGTTCAAGCGCTCATCCTTTGTTACAGTGCACTCCAAATAACTTTTTTTACAGTGCATTCTAGATAACTTGTTGTAGCGCACTCCAGATAAACTGTTACAATACATTCAAGGTATCGCGTTACAGTGTACTCCATATAACTTGTTATTTGCATTCCAGATACCTTGTTTGAGTGCACTCCATATAAATGTTTACAGTACATTCCATATAACTTGCTACAATGCACTCCAGATAACTTGTTACAGTGAACTCCAGACAATGTGTTACAGTGCACTCCAGATAACGTGTTACAGTGCACTCAAGATAAAACTTGTTACAGTACACTCCAGATAACTTGATACAATGCACTCCCAATAACTTTTTACATTGTACTCCAGAAAGCTTGTTACAGTGCATACCAGATAACGTGTTACAGTGAACTCCAGACAACGTGTTACAGTGCACTCCAGATAACGTGTTACAGTGCACTCAATATAAAACTTGTTACAGTACACTCCAGATAAATGTTACAGTGCACTCCCAATAACTTGTTACAGTACACTCCAGAAAGCTTGTTACAGTGCACTCCAGATAACTTGTTAGAGTGAACTCCAGACAACGTGTTACAGTGCACTCAATATAAAACGTGTTACAGTACACTCCAGATAACTTGTTACAGTGCAATCCCAATAATTTGTTACAGTGCACTCCAGATAACTTGTTACAGTGCACTCCAGAAAGCTTGTTACAGTGCACTCCAGATAACTTGTTACAGTGCACCCCATGTAACTTGTTACACTGCACTCCAGATAACGTGCTACAGTGTACTCCAGATAACTTGCACTCGCTCAAGTCCGTGTTCTCTTACGTCGGTTCTTTTTACTCGACTCGCTTTTTGTGCTTTACATGAACAATAAAATGTAATTATCCGTGTGAGTCGACTTACTATTTAATCGAATTTTCTGGTAAGTCGAATAAATTTTATTAGCACCCTCTTGTTTTTTTCCTTAGGTTAATTCGATTTCGTAAATATATATCACTATAGGTCGAATACATTATGTGCGCACCCATGTTTCAAGTGTAGAACTGAACCTTTCTCCAATTGCTATGTCAACTTATTTTATCATATGGGACACATTGCAACAAATTGTCTCAATTTAAATTGGTGTTCGAAAAATGCAAGGCATAGACCCTGTGTCCACCTGCTCACCGTCCTCCAGTTAGGTACTGGGGAATTCAAATGACACTAGAACTCAATGTCAATGAGGCAAGAAAACCAAATTCCTCCATTCCGTAGTGTTCTTGTTCCGTTACGTTATTCATCTTTGAGGCGGGAGTTCTTTTCCTCCAGGTGGGCTACTGATGTTGTCGATTCACCGTAACATGAACCTTCCTATCGGTCTCGTTCTTGTAATCTTCGTGTGTAGGACCACTTTTATGACTGAATCATTTTCTCTTCTCATCACATGACAACACCATCATAATTTATTCATCTTGATCACTTCTACGATTGGGGTGATCTTGTTTTCCCCGTTGCCGGTATCATTTGGTGACACTGTGTATCATTCATATGGCTTCAATGTGTGCGACAGTGATTCAACTTTCAAGTCTATTTTTCAAGGTCCAACCTTCCTTGCTAACCAGGCAGATAAACACATTGAAACGTAGAACTTTAAGTTTATCTCACGCCATGTGTAAATGTAGGTTGAAGCATTTGTACTTCGTCCCACTGCCTGTCTTGATCGACGTTTTTCTGTTAACTAGATGCGCCCCGCCAACCTTCAAATAGGGTGTCCAGCAATACCCCTTCGACAAACGACGACGGATCCACTGCCGATTAAAGTTAAGTTATTTCCCGAACATTACATGAAACATCATCCAGGGTTGGCCATTTCCCAAATGCCCGAAAGTCGTAAGGACGTAACCCCTTCGTTAACGCTGCAACATGAAGTTCCACGAATCAACGGATTTATCTAAATTTATACTCGGCAGTGTCCCTGGCGGCGAGGAGGGGTCCAAAATTCACTGCCAAAGAGGAGAATATATCTTAACACGGTGTTGTGTATAATATTTTTATCAAAACTTCCACCTCTGCTTTTGCGATCCCATAAATTTGTTCTACTACTACCTTATTTCTGATTTGCTCTTGTTCTTTATCTTTTTTGATGTTGGGCAGTGTTTTGAAGAATTCCTTCCAGCTTTATTTGATCTCATCTTTAGATGTTATGATTTCTTCACCTTTGGATGTTATGCTGTATGTTTTGTCTTGCTCTATTTTATTTAGGGGTTAGCTACTAAATGATCATCTTGGTATATTTAACAAACGCTTCCAGGTCTTCGCACAAGCTATTACATTATTGTTTCTTTGACTCCGTTTTCATTCTCTCGGTTTCATTCCTTGCCGCAACATAACCTGTCCTTTTTCTGGGGTCCAATTTTTTGTATCCATATCCTAAACATCTTGTTCTTTTCTTTTACTTTATCTTTTACATTCATTCCACTACATGGTCTGCCTTCTTTTGGAAATGAAACTCAATTTAAAACCCATTGTTTCCTGAGGACATTATCGCGTCCCCACTTCTTTACAACATCCTCACTTAGGAGATACATTGAACAAGAAAACGCATGAGGGCCAGTCGAGGTGGTGTTAGAGAACAAATAACGCGACGTCCAACGAACCCCCCGCCGCCCCCCCCTCCGCGATTGCTTTCGGCAACGCACAGTCGTTGCGAGACAAGATGGATGAATTGTACACGAATAACAGGTACAACTGTGCATACAGCGAAGCGTGACTACTTACTGTTTGCGAAACATGGCTTAACACAGCATTCCTGATTCCTAACACCAGCGATTCAGATAAAAACATAGGTGTGCCTTTATATCAACAAGAAATTGTGAACAAACTAAACAGTTTGTGACCAAGTGTGTACCCCAGATGTTGAACTACTCACGCTTTCTCTGAGGTCATTCTATCTTCCCAGGGAATTTACGAATACTATCATGTCCAGTGGGTATGTCCCGCCTAAAGCGAATTGTATCCATGGCATATTTTGCATAGTCTATTTCGTATAGTCTCCATGGTCTTTGTTGTGATTTTGCTTCCCATGTATACAAAGTACTGAACCTCTTCCAAGGCATCAGTGTTGATTATGGTAATCAATCATTCAATCAATCAATCAATCAATCAATCTTCAAATTTATAAGGCGTCACTCCAACAGTCGTTGCTCATTCAATATATTTTATTTTTTAAATGTGTCATTAACTGTGCTTTAAAAAACATCTTCTGAAAGCCCTGTTCATGTCAGATGTTGTGGCAACAGGTTCCGTAATGTCGGGGCTGCGATGCCGAAGGATCGGTCTCCGTTTAGTTCGCGGGACACAAAGCAGATTAAGTTCACTCGAGCGCAACGATCTAGGTGGCAGACGTCGGCTGACATAGTTGGCGACGTAGTCCGGTGCACGCCCATTGAGTGCTCTGTGTACGAGGAGTAGTATCTCGAATTCAAATCGCGCTGCTATCATCAGCCAGTGCAGCTCGCTCGGTAGCGGTGTCTCGCGGCAGAACTTCGTGGCACAAACCACGGGTTGCCTGTCTTGTAGTTTTTCCTCATCAGAGTGTTTATTGTGCTGTCGTTGCGCTTGCTAGATAAACGTCCGATAAAATCTGCACAGTCCACGCCTTCCAGGATTGAGGGAAGTGTCCATCTGATGCCGCTATTTCCGTCTATGGTGATTACTATTACATCAGCCAGTCAACGACGAGGATGAACAGAAATGTTGAGAGAATGCATTCTTGCTTTACTCCAGATTTGTGCTGAAGCTGTCTGTTAAGTGGCTGTTACAAGTGATTTGGCACTGGACGTCAGTGTAGAGTATCTTGATCACATTTGTCATCTTCTGTGGGATCCCGTATTGACGTAGTATTCTTCACAATGATTCTCTGCTAAGGCATTCAAAGGGCTTTTCAAAGTCACTGAAGGAAATATAGATCATACTGTTCCATTCCGCGCTTTGTTCCACAGTCTGTCGTAACGTGAAAATGTGGTTGATGCACGACTTGTCTTTTTTGAACCAGGCTTGTTCCTGACGGAGTATTTTGTTAGTAGCTGATAATATTTTCGTCAAAATGATGCGGCCGAAAATCCTGCATGTCAGTGATAACAAGGTTATGCTCCGCCAGTTGTCGCAGTTCCCCAAGTCGCCCTTCTTTGGTAGCTAGATAATTGTACCTTTCTTCCAATCATCCGTTGTGTCGTCTTCATCCCAAATCTTCTGGAAGATCTGGAGTAGGATTTTGGGTGTCTGTTGTCCATCTGCTTTCAGCATTTCTGGACAGACTCTGTCGCTACCTGGTGCTTTTCATTCTTCTGGGCTTCAATGTTTTTTTCTGACATATGCTTCTGTGATTTGGTCGAGGTTGGTTTCATGGTCATCTGCGTCCTTCGGAATGTCTGCAAGTGGGTGTGGGTGTGCGATTGAGAACCTGCTAGAAATGCTCCATCCATCTCTCGATCTTCTCTTTCTCGACTGTGATGATCTCTCCATTGCGTCTTTCAGTGGGAGATTCTGGTTTGGACCTGTATCTCCTTTCAACTTCTTGGTTATTTGGAAGCGTGTATCCTTTCTTCTTGCTGCTGCTTCTGTTTCTTCTTCGAGGTTTTCAATGTATGTGGGTTTTTCTGCTCTTGCACTCTTTATCACTTCTTTGTATTTCTGTAAATATTGTCTAGAAAGTTTTCCGTTGAGTCTTAGGAACTTTGTGGTGAGCAGTCGTTTCTTTATACATTTCCTTTGGCCTATTCTGTCCCACGCGGGTTGGTGTAGAAATCCACTGCTCTTTCTGAGCTTTTCTGTGTTCTTGGACTGTTTCCTTGCTGGACCCATGGCCTTATTGAAACTGTGTGTTGTCATCTCTATTTCCTCCAGCAGAATACTAAAACTGATTTTCGGAGCAATTGTGAACTGTTGTTTGGTTTCTGGGTTTTGTAACTTGGCGGTATCAAAACGTTGTTTCTTCTTTTCTCCTGTATTTGGCTTTCTCAGTGTCGGCGAGTTTCCCTATCAACACACTGTAGTCGCTGCCAGCATCAGCTAGTCTCCGTGTTTTGACGTATTGTAAAGAGCGTTTCCATTTTCCATTTTTAAGGATGTGGTCCATTTAACTCTCAATTCTGCTATCTGGGTATCTCCATCTCAGCGTATGCATTGTCTTATGTTAAGAGTGTCCCTCCAAACACGAGGTCATTCTCCCCATATATGTCACACAGTCTGCTGCCGTTATCAGTCATCGTACTTGTTCCGTGTTTGTCAGTGTTGTTGTTCTCAACTCGTGCATTGGGATACCCAGTAACACTAATACATCATGATTGGGGATGTCTTCCAGAGTTAACTGAAGACTGTCGACGAAGTTGTCGTATTCCTCGTTTTCAGTTTCCTCTGTGGGTGCGTAACAGGTTACAAAGGAGAGGTTGATAAATCTGGAGTTAAATCTAGCACAAATAAGTAATTACTTGTTTCCATTCAAGCAGAGTGTTGCTTTTCTCCGTCTGTGTGATCAGGGCTACTCACTAAAGGTGGTGGTTGTTATTTCTGCCTGACCAAAACATGAGATCTCCAATTGTCGTTTTCCAGCTCCAATCCATCTAGACTCCATGATGCCTAGAAGGCTGATTTTGTATTGGTGCATTTCCTGGAGAACGCCAGTTCTGCTGTTTGATTCAGTCTTCTCACATTCCAGCATCCGATGTTAATAATAGGTTTGGGTGTCAGGATATCTGCCTTCGTGTTGAAGATAGGCTGTCCAAAATTTAATTTGTTGTCAAAGGTAATTCGTAAATTCCGTGCTGAGGAGGCTGGTGTAAAAAGCTAGTTTAAGCTAGATGTCGGGAATAAATAGTCAAGTCCACTACGCTTGTGTGTACCATTAAGGATACATTGTGTTTTATTTGCATGTAAAACTCCATCCGCAACTGATTTATCGCATAGTGAATCTGGTTCGTTGATGGCCTAATATGCAGTGAGTAAATAGTGTAAGTAATATATGTTATTTGTATTCAAATCATCGAAAGAATTGACTTTAGGTGTTAAATCTGGTAGGGCTAAAATAGTGCAAATCCAAAATAGTATGCACTACAAGGGTCAAAGCTGATCATAGGCGTGACTTCCATCCTCTCGCCGATCACATCGCAATGTAATGACATTTAAACAAGGGCGAAATTAGTGAGTTTTCAGCGTTTTCATTTCCACTTCAATAAAGCATTAAATTATTGAATAGTTTGTCTGATGATTTCACACAACAAAATATACTCATAATAGATGCACAAACGAGTTAGCATGTCGCATTGGATGAATTTGAAAAGAGACGCTAATCTGATGTCAGACATCCATTGGAAGATATCGTTGAGACATTCACTGAACTGGCTTGGTGAGTGATTTGTGTCCTGGATAGCCAATGAAATGTTGATCTGTGTATCTTACTATTATCTGCGTTTAGGTGTTGATCCAAGTTGTGATAACTGTGCGAGTAGAGCAGTGTAGCGACTGAAAACGAACGGGCCTAGAACTTAATCTCGGGAGCACCACGTGGTGTGGGGAATGCAGCGGAATAGCGATTTGAAAGCTTCATTCTTTGCTGGTGAGCAGTTAGATATGATGAACACAACTGTGCCACATATTACATACCACATTGACAAGCGCTTTACAATAATGTTGTAATCAATGGCATCAAAGGCGGCGTATAGATCAAGTATAGAATGTGATGTTATTTTACCTTTGCCCATATTTAAAGTAACATGATAATTGTGTAATTCTAATAGAGCAGTCTATGTAGAATACAGCTATTTGTAAACTGATTATCACACATTAGACGTGCAACATGACTCAACATGAGATCTTAGACGGCTTGCATAATTGTTTTCATGAAAATAACCATGTGCAACTAAAATCAAGAATATCACGCCAGTGGTTTACTCAGAATATGTTCTAAAAGTGGAGATTCCGGTCGGTTCTCTGTTTGACTGTGCTGACGTGTTAAAATATGTTACATATCTTCAGTTTGGACGCAAACAGCATGGCCATATCATATTGACTAACATAGGTGTAGGCAAATATATTTTCACTCAGTGAGCGAATTTTGCTAGACTACCCGCACACGTGACATATGGTTATCTAACAGTATGGCACGGTCCACGAAATTAAGATGCAGTGTGTTCAAAAAGGTTGTCCTAGTAGACCACTGACGTGATATTCTTAATTGTAGTTGCAAATTTCTACGACTTCGTAACTCTTAAAGGTGCATAGCTCCAAAACCATGACTTTTGTTTTCCTTCTTTCCCTTTGTATGTGGCAGTAATGACAATGTTTGAAATAATGTGGCCTGTCCGAAATATGTTGATACACTTCAATGTGTTTTACGGTTATCACAAGAGCAATCCGAGGGGCAGCCATAAGTGGACTAACGCTTGAGTTAATACTCGATATGGATTATTTCTGTGCATGTTTGCGAGTGTGGAGTGAAAGGTATAACAAGTTTGATGTTCACCTGTTTGGAGAAATCGAAGGGGTACAAAGATTACACTTACATGTTCAAATTGTATTTGCAACAGCTAATCGTCGAGTGAGACGAATGCAGTTTATAATTGCAACATTTACATTGCATGAAGAGGCTCAAAGTCTCGAGTACTAAAATGCAAACAATTGCCCAAAATGTAGCTAACGCAGGAATGTGTCGTGGTTTGTTGTCATGCGTTGTGGGTAGTTCATGTAATAATTAAACATATCGGGGTATAGTGCAATGTTAATCAAACTTTTTGTTTGGTGTGTGAAAACGGTCCCTGTTGTTAATCACATTCCGTAGGCAGTTTTCACATACTCGGTTAATTTAACTTTAGCCAATGATTTGGATATGTTTGGTGTGGTGTGTGGAAACTCTGGATATGTTTGGTGCGGTGTGTGGAAACTCTGGATATGTTTGGTGCGGGGTGTGGAAACTTTGGATATGTTTGGTGCGGGGTGTGGAAACTTTGGATATGTTTAGTGCGGGGTGTGGAAACTTTGGATATGTTTGGTGCGGTGTGTGGAAATTTTGGATATGTTTGGTGCGGTGTGTGGAAACTTTGGATATGTTTGGTGCGGTGTGTGGAAACTTTGGATATGTTTGGTGCGGTGTGTGGACACTTTGGATATGTTTGGTGCGGTGTGTGGAAACTTTGGATATGTTTGGTGCGGTGTGTGGAAACTTTCCCTCCCTAACTAAAAAAAAACAGTTTCCACTAAACATAGTCAGTTTCCTTATTGCACGTGTTTTATAGACAGTTCAGGTGAGTGGGTATAGAGGATCGGAGCTTTATGATAGTTTCTTGAAACTATTTAGGGATTTTTATTTCAGTAATATATGAAGGGATCTTATTCCAAATGCTAATTGTTCGATGGAACGACAAGACTACCGTATTAATCCAATCACGTAACCGTGGACACTACTTAGCTCATAGGGAGCCCTATGGGCTAAGTAGTGCCCACGGTTACGTGATTGGATTAGTAGGCCTGGGGGGCCTGATTTCAATTATGCTATTTGTAATTTTGTCATGGATTGTTTAATAGGAACCTTTTATGTCTACAATTTCTCAGTTGTGAAACAGGATTAGTTGCTCTGCTATGTATTCGTTCTAGCTTATCTATATCCTTCTTACAATATGGTATCCAAGCTTGTTTATATTATTCGAAATGAGTCCTAACTATTTATATACACAGAGGCACAATTAGCGTTTTCCATATTCATATGTTTTAATCAATATCACACTGCTCTGACACTTGTATACCAGCACTCATTGCTAGTCCTTTTAGAGTTGCTACTAAAATTGTGTTTATCTTTGTCGCTATCTTTAGAACGTGGAGGGTGTGAAAAGTCAAATACTAAGTGATGTATACCTTGTGCTTGTGAAAGACGGCATCAGAGCCGAATTGATTTGAAGGTTTTAGCTGTTCTTCCACAGGCTATTCGAGGCATAATATGTATGTTTTATGATTTCCTAACCAGAAATACAGTAGTCATGCTACTGTGATGGCTTAAGTAGATATGTTTATTATTGCGTCAGCAATAATCAGACAAATGTGAAATGACATGAGTGTAGTTTATATAATTTATATATCATCAACACTGTATGATATTATATATTTGCGTATCAGGTGTATACTACGTGTGTACTGAGTGTGCGTACGCGTGCGCGTGACCGTGCGCGTTTATACAATACAATATAAATATACTTGTATTGCGCTCAGATCCGGTGACAGAAACTCGGCAGCGCACTAAAACAAAAGGAGTTAAGCAGTTTCTAATATAATTATTAGTAGTCCGAGTTGTTGTCAGTTGGATTGGTGTGCTGAGGAACTATGGAGATTAAATGCGTGTGTTTTTCATTTACGACGATTTGTTGTTATATTTGCTGCCGAAATAGCGCTATCAGGGATGTGTGTGTTTGCGTGTGCGTGCGTGTTTTTGCGTGTGCGTGTGTGTGTGCACGCACGCAGGCACGCCATATTGTTTTTGCCATAATGAGTCTCAACAAAGCATTTATCTAATTCTGAGGCACCCAGGAAAATGCAGTGACGACGACGACGACGACGACGACGACGACGACGACGACGACGACGACGACGACGACGACGACGACGACGACGACGACGACGACGACGACGACGACGACGACGACGACGACGACGACGACGACGACGACGACGACGACGACGACGACGACGACGACGACGACGACGACGACGACGACGACGACGACGACGACGACGACGACGACGACGACGACGACGACGACGACGACACGACGACGGCGACGGCGACGGCGACGACGACGACGACGGCGACGACGGGGACAACGACGTCGATGAAGACGACGGAGAAAACGACGGCGACGACGGCGGCAGCGGGGGCTGTGACGTCATGACCACCACTCCGTCAAGACAATTGACACACTAATATTTAACGTATTCATATTCTTTCAGATCATTATCCTTCTTGCAGCGACTTTGCTAGCGAGATCGTGTTCCGGCGGTACGCAGAGAGACAAGACTGGTAGCGGAACCCACAAGTTCCGGGTTTGCTTGGAGCATTGTGAGGCCACATTTAACATGTGCATAAGAACTTGCCCCGAGAGAAGCATCGAAAAATGCAGACGAAACGAGGAGCGGTGCAAGAAGAGATGCAAGAAAATGTTCAAAATTCGCAGAGCAGAAGACAGGATTAATTAAAGGGGTTTGCGCGAAACCCTTTTTTACGAAACCCCCTATATAGAAACAAACACCCGCACACAATGTTTCACCAAGCTGTTGAGTTACACCTTCATGGACTAGCCATATGATATGGCCGACGGATAAGTTTTGGGGTAGTAAATGATTCGAATTGTGTTCTAAGGCCGACACAACTATTGGAGCGCCCGGCCGAACCTTGAGACGTCTTCATAACTACATAAGAGCATAGGTCGACTCTAGCATTAGCGATTATACATTATTTTAGTTTATTATTGGCTTGGTTTATTAATTTTAGTTGTTATTACTATATATTTTACTATGTATGAGAAACCTACCATTTATTGCTGAATATAAATCCACTTTATGTATTAAGATACAACACGGGCGGATAAATGGATATACATACGTTGTTTATTTTGACCTATTCGACAATAATACAATATTTAATGTAAAAACAATGTAATTTGCAACACTACATGCACATACTTTGCGTTTGTTGTTGTAACACGTGATTACTGGGTAAATTACATGTATAAATATCATACACATATCATATCAGAAGACTAACTAGCCGCTCTCATACCCGTTGTACAGATAACTACTGGTTCTTATACAATAATAGTATATAATGACAGAAAGACTGACAAATTCTTGTTTGTAAAACATCATAACTAACTCTGTACGAATAACTCAGTTTTACTTCCGCGTTCATATTATACGAGTAAACTGTCATTGAATAAAATGTTCCAGTGCTCTACCTTTGATACAGTGCACTCCAGATATATCGCACTCGAAGTTCTCTTTAGTCGACTCTTTTTCCTCGTATCCGGCTCTCTTTGCGCCTTATTATGCCTTATTGTGCCTTATTGTGCCTTATTATGCCTTAGTATGCCTTATTATGCCTTATTATGCCTTATTATGCCTTATTATGCCTTATTATGCCTTATTATGCTCTTTAGTCGAATTTTCGGCTCGTCGATTTTATCCGCACGATCTTGTTTTTTCAATCGGTTAATTCGATTTCGTAAATGTATACCAGGGACGCTCGCACGCACGCATGTACGCACGCATCTACGCCCGCATGTACGCCCTCGACGAGCCGTGCTTTTAAATGTGTATTTGAATAATTGTTGTTCATATTACAGAAGTTCGTGACATCAAGTTTGAATTGTGACAATAATATATTATGTAATTGAAACGTTTAGTAAGATGTGAACCACTACCGTGACAAGCTAGATGTGAACCACTACCGTGACAAGCTAGAGGTGAACCACTACCGTGACAAGCTAGATGTGAACCACTACCGTGACAAGCTAGATGTGAACCACTACCGTGACAAGCTAGATGAGCCAGCATATTCATACTGATGAACGAGCATATTAAAACTGTTGTTATGACATTTTAAGCAACTCTACAGAGACATATGTGAACTACTGCCGTGAAAAGCTAGAATAATGAGAATATTCAAACTGGTGTTATGGCATTTCAAGAGTGGCACCCTATTACAATGGGTGCAACAATGTAGATTAAAAATTGTCCTGATACCCTTGCGCCATACGGCATAAAACTCATTTACATATTTATTTTGCACGTTCCAGAGACATAAACCATAGAAAGATTGACGTTTTGTACTCATGCTAAAGTGCCCAAAGTTAGCAGATAATAAATTGAAACGTCATACGAAATCATGATACATATTTTTAACCATAGCCTGGTGCATGTTAGGACCAATAGTGTGGCCTAAATGCAACCCTTTTTATATATTTAACTTGTCTACCATTAATGTAAAATGTGGAATCAGGACGAATGCCATATTTAATAAGTTGTCATTTTGACCGGTTAATTTTTTTTGTATCATATCCAGATGCAAATTCTAGACAGATGTCACACATTTTGTTCAATGCACATATTGATGGAGCTATTAAACATATAAAATCTTCATGGCCGATATCACGACAATGCTTATGACCTATCATACAAACAAACCCAGACATGCTGAGTCTTGTTAACAGTTCGCACACACACACACACACGCGCGCACGCACACGCACACACACACACACAAACATACACACACAGGCGAACGCACACACACACACACACACACACACACACACACACACACACACGCACGCACGCACGCACGCACGCACGCACGCACGCACACACACAGGAGCACGCACACGCACACGCACATATAATATATAAAATAGGGAACAAAACCCCACCCTGCTTCACTCCATTGGTAGTGGAGAAATAACCTGACACGGAATTGTTCCACGAAACGTTCGAGTGTTGATTAGTTTACATATAAAGTTAACACCTGATTAGCAAGGTAATCATTCATGTATCCATCGGTAAATTAAAAAGTTTGGAATAATTTATTTTATCACATATTTCTTTATAATCTAATAATAGCACAAACACATCAGATTTATTATGTTGGAAACAGTCTCCTTTAGCGCAAATGTATATTTAGTTGAAGAGCTATAATGTTTAAAACCAAACTTTAAATCAACTGTTTTAAAAACATCAGCACTTTTCATCATAATAACCCAATCAAATATTACAAAAAGCAAAGGTGCGATACTTATTATAGTATTTAGATGATGTTCTCTTGTTTATTTTTAACAAAGGTTGGATTGTGGTTATGTCAAAACCATCCGGTGTGTACCCGTGATACACCATTGCCGTGAATAATATAGAGGGAAGTCCTTGTAGTTTGTGAGGAACATGGTTAAAGTGATCAATATAATCCAACCCATATCCATCACATTTTTTACTTTTAAACTGGTTAATACTATTACAGTCGTCCACTGCAGTAACAATAATTTCACAGTTATTACAGTGTACATATGGTTGACTATGTATAGTTTGTGTCAACGAAGACATATTCTCTGTATTATAAGCTACTGAATTATACAATTCGTCATATTTGATAGCAAATAGTTTATATATATTGTGTCCCCTATTACATAATCAACCATGTTGGATTTGTCTCATTGAATTTAATTAATTAATAATAATAATAATAATTAATAATAGTTAACTTCTATAGCGCCTGTATCCTCAGGAAACTCAGCTCTAAGAAGTAACGAAACATAATCACTAAGCACAATCGTGAACTGGGACGCGCAAACGTCATTATCAAAACGAGGGACAACCGAAGATTTATTGTGGAAATGCAATTTGAAATAAATATGTCTTCAGTTTTTTTTTGGAAAATAGATATAGTGTCATATGTTTTCAAAGTGATAGGGAGTTCATTTCAGACAATAGGCGCATCGACAGAGAAAACACGTTTACCCAAGTTCAGTTTATTTTAGGCACAATAAGTTTTTTGTGAAATTGATGATTTGTGCCGCCTAGTGATATTTGAAAGATGTAGGAGACTAGCCAAGTAGGGTGGTTATGTGTAGATAGAGCAGAATATGTAAGAATAGACAGCTTAAAATGTATTCGATAAGTAACAGGAAGACAGCGTAACTGTTTAAGTAGTGGTAGCCATACTTTCTGTTTTAACATTGCTTGTATTATTTTTTAACAAAACGAACAGCTTTGTTATATTGAGAGCGGGACTTGGTTCTTCTCTGTATGGCGTAACATCTTCCTTCCAACCCGCTATTATGTTAAACTTACATTATTTTGACGTATACTGTACATCGTATCGGGACATTTCAAAGAATGCAATGGCATAGATAGTTCATCAATCAGTTTTCCTAAGACCGTACTGTATTGACTTAGGTTTCAGTCTGAAATGTCTTGCCATTTAGGTATAAATCTATAAAACCTAAATGATGACCAGAAGTAATTAACATCTGCATTCAAGAACCAGTGGCTAATGAAATGACAGATTTACACCATTCTGCATTCCATAATAGTCCAACATGTGTTCGAAGAGTCCATTATTTAACAATACATGACCAATAATATGTATACAATTTGAAGATATTCCAGAAACATTATGAAATAAAATACTAACATGTTAACTATGCTCACGTGGTCAGCGTACTCCGTTTAGGAACTAACATGTTAACTATGCTCACGTGGTCATCGTACTCCATTTAGGAACTAACATGTTAACTATGCTCACGTGGTCAGCGTACTCCGTTTAGGAACTAACATGTTAACTATGCTCACGTGGTCAGCGTAATCCGTTTAGGAACTAACATGTTAACTATGCTCACGTGGTCAGCGTACTCCGTTTAGGAACTAACATGTTAACTATGCTCACGTGGTCAGCGTACTCCATTTAGGAACTAACATGTTAACTGTGCTCACGTGGTCAGCGTACTCCATTTAGGAATTTGATAGTTCAAGTGACACTAGAACTCATGTCAATGTGGCAAGAAATCAACTTCCTCCATTCTGTTCGGTTCGTATACCGCTCCGTACTTATTACATATTTGAGGCTGTGGTTCTTTCCTTCCAGGTGGCTGCTGATGTTGTTGATCCATCGTAAAGTGGGTCTACCTCTCCATCTATTTCCCTCCGGGTGGCAAATGATGTTGTTGATCCACCGTAACTTGGGCCTTCCCCTCGGTCTCTTTCCCGTCGACTTCATGCTCAGGGCCATTTTATGACATAATCATCTTATCTTCTCATAACATTCATATGGCTTCCATGTGTGTGGCAGTGATCCAACTTTCTGGAACTGCACACACTTAACAGTATAGCAAGCCAAAGTATAAAAATATGCTGTCAGTAGTAAGGGCGGCTATTGGTCACGATCACGTGGATATGCTTGTTTTCTTATGTTCTTAAACTGTGGTAAGTGTAAGAGAATCAAGTAGAGAATTTACTAGCGGAAAGTCCACTTTATAGGATTGAAAGTATGATTTAAAAAGGAGAAAGGATAAGATTGAATTTTCTTTGAAATGACTGGAGAACGAGTTGCATAGAGACTTGATTGAAACATGAATACGTAGAGACGGAGCAAGCACGGTGTAGACTTTTATTCATGCAGTTTCATAACTGACGTGTATTTTCAGAGTTATTTGAGGCCACATGTGTGTAATAATCCGAATTGTCTTAAATTGAAAGAAAAGTAACAATTTGGGGGCAATGCAAGGAGATAACAAAATATAATCGTGTGCAACTAAAATCAAGAATATCATGCATGTTTACATAATGTATTATATATAAAAGTGAGAGATTCCGTTCATTTCTCCGGATGACTGTAACAACTAGCGGGGCATAACCTTGTTATCAATGAAAATAGAATATCAGTAGCTACCAATACAATCCTCCGCCAGGAATAAGCCGGGTTCAGAAGACGCAAGTCATGCATCGACTACACTTTCACGTTACGGCAGATTTTGGAACAAAACACGGAATGGAACTGTACTATCCATATTGCCTTCATTGACTTTGAAAAGGCCTTTGACAGCCTTCACATATAATCCTTGTGGGGAATACTACGTCACTACGGGATCCCACAGAAGATGGTAAATGTGATCAAGATATTTTACACAGACGTCCAGTGTCACTTCGCCTGTAACATTCACATGTCACACAACTTTAGCGTAAAATCCGGAGTAAAACAGGGATGCATTCTCTCACTACTTCTTTTCACCGTTGCCATTGACTGGCTGACGAAAGAAATCACAAAAGATGGAAACATGGGCATCAGATGGACATTTACCTCAATCATGGAAGACCTGGACTATGCAGATGACATTGGACTGCTGTTTAGCAGGCACAAAGACATACACGAAAAGATGGACAAACTCACAACAGCAGCACCACACATCGGGTTAAAGCTCAAAACAACAAAAACAAAACTGATGAGGAACAACTACAAGACATATAACCCCATCACCATAAACAACAGTGATGCTTTGGAAGAGGTTCAGGACTTTGTATACCTGGGAAGCAAAATCGCAGCAGATGTAGACTCTGCAAAAGACGCCATGGCTAGAATCAGAAAGGCAAGCCAGACTTTCGCTAAGCTGTAGCCCATCTGGAAATCCAGGCAAATGAGATTGGAAACAAATCTGAGCTTGTTCAATAATAATGTTCTCAGTGTACTTCTCTGCGGCCCCGAGTGCTGGAAACTGACAGCCAAGCTAGCAAACAAACTTAAGACCTTCGAAAACAGGTGTCTACGGAAGATCCTAGGAGTATTTTGGCCCAACACCATCACTAATGAAGATCTGCACCGCAAAACAGACGCAACATCCTTGGCCACACACATAAAGAGGAGAGGAGAAGATGGAGATGGCTTTGGACAGTTTTGCCGAATGTCACCTGGCGCATTGCTCAAGACAGCCTTACGCTGGACAGCAGATGGTAAAAGGAGACGGGGTCGCCCAAAAGAAACATGGAGACGGACAGTGGAGAAGGAGATGCAAAAATGCGGCCTGACATGGAACACCGTCACCAAATAGGTTGCAGACCGACAACAGTGGCACTCCCTTGTTGATGCCTTATGTGCCAACGGGCACGAAGAGGACTAACACCTCCGGATGACTGAGGGCTGCCATGTCAACCAGCGCGACCGATACGCGCATGCGCAGTTCTATGACTATACTAGACTACGCGTGACGTATTAAGAGAGGTCGGCATACACAGAACCATATTAACGTCTCACTCAAACGTGTAATTTTTCATAAAGAGCACTAGTTAAGTAACAGTGGCCGAAGGAAGTGCCTTTAGCCCTTTACGGTTTATCATTGTGATTGAACTAATCTGAGCAATGTAGAACTACAGGTTTGTGTGTGTGTGTGTGTGTGTGTGTGTGTGCGTGCGTGCGTGCGTGCGTGCGTGCGTGCGTGCGTGCGTGCGTGCGTGTGTGTGTGTGTGTGTGTGTGTGTGTGTGTGTGTGTGTGTGTGTGTGGGTGTGTGTGTGTGGGGGGGGGAGTATTTAGACGGTTCCTGTCATTACTCGCATTCGGTAAACAGTTTTCATACATTAGTTTATGTTAGCATTAGTCAATGTTTTGCATATGTTTGGTTTCGTGTGTGGAAACTGTCCCTTTCGTGTCTCACACTCCATAGTTCCCACACACTAGACTTAGTTTCCTTACTGTATGTGCTTTTATAGGCAGTTCAGGTAAGTGCGCATGGTGAATGGGTTCTTCATGATAGCTTCTTCAAACGATTTTTCAGTCCTATTTAAAGGGATCATATTCCGTATGTGAATTGTGCGTAAAAAGAAAAAAAGGATTATATTTATACGGCCCCTATGGGCTGAGTAGTGCCCACGTTTACGTGATTGGAGTAATAGGCCCGGAGGGGGCTAATCTCAATAATGTTATTTATATTTTTTTTAAGAATCCAGGGCTTATTTACTAGGCGCCTTTCATGATTACAGTCTCTCAGTTCTGGAATCAGCTTAGTTGTTCTCCTCTGTATTCGTTCAAGCGTATCTATATCCTTCTTACGATACGGTCTCAAAGCTTCTTCTCACTATTCGAAACTAGGCATAACTATTGCTTTATACAAAGGTACAAATAGCTAGTTTTTTCCTGATGTGTTATAGTTCTCTTAATTAACCCACGAATTTGATCACCCTTTCAAGCTGGAATACCACACTGCTCATGAACTTTCATACAGCACTCATTGCTACTCCTAAATCTTAAGTTGAGTTGTGTTACTATTAAGATTGAGTTTAGCATGATCTCATTCATTATAACGTGGATGGTTTTAAAAGTCAAACACTTCGTGATGTTTAGTTTGTACTTATGAAAGAGGTCATCATAGTCGAACTGATTTAAAGGCTTTAGCTGCCCCTCATCTGGCCATTCCAGTCAGAACGGAAAGCAGCATGAAGCTTAATATCGTGAGTGAGTTATTGTCATACTATATCACTATCAGGTTTTCTTACAAAAAGTACAGAAGTCATGTTACTGTGATGGTTTAAGTATAATTTATGGTTATCATTGCGTCAGCAATAATCAGACAAATGTGAAATATTATGCATGTAGTTTAGGCAGTTTATATATCATTAACACTAGATAATAGTATATATGTGTTTAATAAGTGTGTACTGAGTGTGTACTAAGCGTGCGTATGCGTGTGCGTGCATGTGACACAATACAGTACAACAGATGAGAAGCTATGGCGTTTAAACAGGTGGGTTTTTGATTTACAAAGAAATGTTATTATATTTCCTGCCGACTTAGTGCTAACAGGGATGTGTTAATTTGTGCGTGCGTGCCAGCGTGCGTGTGTGCGTGCGTATGTGCGTGCGAGCGACCGTACGTGCGTGCGTGCTTGCGTGTTCTAGTATTATTATATTTATTTCCTGCCGACTTAGCGATAACAGGGATGTGTGTGTGTGTGTGTGTGTGTGTGTGTGTGTGTGTGTGTGTGTGTGTGTGTGTGTGTGTGTGTGTGTGTGTGTGTATGTGTGTATGTGCGTTTGTGTACGTGTGTGTGCGTTGTGGCTGGAGAGCAGTCACGACACAACACAAACTAGTGGTGTTCGCTGTGCGTATGCAGAAGAAGAAACAAACTAAGACCTGGGACGCAGGATTTATTAGGTGGTGGAGGTGCAAAACGACGTCGCTGTTGAACACAAGGAGCGGGTGACAGTTACGTATGAAGAGCTCAGCGAAGAAGTTGGTGGTTTAGAGGAAGAATGGAAAAAATACAAAAAAGCATTTGGTTGAGCTGGAGAGGAGCTGTGTGGAAGAACATCAGAAAAGGGCGCAGTGTCACACATTACTTTATTTTAGCGTTAGTCAATGTTTTGAATATGTTTGATTTGGTGCTTGGAAACTGTCCCTGTCATGTCTCACACTCCGTAGTACCCACACACTAGACTCACCTTCCTTACTGGGTGTGTTTTTATAAGCACTTCAAGTAAGTGCTATGGCGAATGGGAGCTTCGTGGTAGCTTCTTGAAACGATTTGGCTTTGTTTTCAGTGCTATTTGAAGGGATCATATTCCATATGCAATTTTGCGAGAAAAAAATGCCTGGAGGGGGCTAATCTCAATAATGCTATTCATAATTGTGTAAGTAGTCGTGTGTGTGTGTGTGTGTGTGTGTGTGTGTGTGCGTGCGTGCGTGCGTGCGTGCGTGTGCGTGCGTGCGTGCGTGCGTGCGTGCGTGTGTGTGTGTGTGTGTGTGTGTGTGTGTGTGTGTGTGTGTGTGTGTGTGTGTGTGTGTGTGTGTGTGTGTGTGTGCGTTAGTCAATGATTATGTTTGGTTTGGTGTGTGCGGGTGCGTGCGTGGGGACGTGTGCGTGTGTGTGATCATCACACGCACAAGAATGCATACACAAGCACACGCACGCACGCTCGCACACACACACACACACACACACACACACACACACACACACACACACACACACACACACACACAAACACACACACAATATTGTTTGTTCGCCATTATGAGTATAAATAAAGCATTTATTAAATACTGAAATATGAATGTTCTTCACGTGCTCATCATCATCGCCAAGAACATGCAGTGACGACCACTCCGGCGTCGCGACGTCAAAACAGCTGCCACACTAATACTTAACGTATTCATATTCTTTCAGATCATATTCCTTCTTGCAGCAACTTTGCTAGCGAGATCGTGTTCCGGCAGTAGGCATGACTGGCCTAGAATAAACCGCATGCTCCGGGTTTGCTTGAACAAGTGTGATGCCACTTTCAACACCTGCATAAGAACTTGCGTTGGGAAAAACATTCGCCATTGCGAACGACATTTTGAGGAATGCAAGAAGAAATGCAAGAATTTGTTCAAATTTGGCAAAAGAAACAACAGATGAAATTGAAGGAGTTTGCGCAAACCCCCTGTTTATGAACTACCATAATTAAGCAAAGAAACACGTGCACACAATGTTTCACCAAACTGTTGAGTTATCCCTCCATAGCTCATCCATACGAAATGGCCGATGTATGCGTCTTGGTCGAGTAACTGTTCCGAATCGTGTTCCAAGCCCCACACAACGAATGGAGCGCCCGGCCGCACCTTGAGACGTTTGCGTATCTTAATACGAACATATACATCTAGAATGATCACTAGATCTACGATACGAACTAGAATGGGACACTTTTATTATTGATCGACTCTAGCATTAGCGATTATTTTGTTACGTTCCAAAACATGTCCTGCTCGGCAACTAAACTTGATTTACTAATTTTAGTTGCTTTTATTATATTTTACAATGTTTGAGTACTTTGACGAGTGGTATACGAATGACTTATTGTCGAAGTATCACGCTGTAAGATATATGCCTCCCTCTTCTTACTTTCTTCGGGGCCGAACGCAATGGTCCGGGAGGCATTTCTCACATATGTAGAGGTGTTTTAATTGTCCGTCTTCTTTGCGCTCGATATTTATAACTGAAGTTGTACTCACTCGATCAATGAGTACCAAGAGTGCTATAGAAGTATAGTCAACGCATTGGTCTCCAGGTTCAAAGCGATTTTAATCGTGTACATCAGACGGCTACGTAGCAATATAATCACGCACGATGAAAATGAAAAGAAGAGTGGAGATATATATCACTGTAAACCGTAAAGTAAAGAAGTGAATATAAACATCACTTAGACACTTAATGCCATGGTTAAATCTGACCGGTAATTTTGAAGCATAATGCTAATGCAGGTAAGGCCCCCAGGACCACACTTACTGATAATTTGGATGGCTAAAATGTAGCTTGAGCCAGCCATTTGGAAGCGCTCCTCCGGGGTATTTATACTCCCATTTCCCCAAAATCAGACGCCATCACTAGAGGCTCTGTGATTGCTTAAATACCCAACAAGCTTTACCATTGGTCAACTTGTTAAATCCAACTACCCTCTCGACCGATTGCCAGTTTGCAAGTTAAACTTTTGAATTCTTGAAGCGGGCCAAATCCAGGGTTGCCAGGTCTCCTCTGAGTTCCGCAATTACGTGGACCTCCGAAGTCAGAGCAATTTAGCAAAAGTCAGGATTAAAAGGAAGACTGAAGCGTCTAAACATTACCATCAATCTTTGGTACCATATTTATTTTGTCCATATCCACTTGGGTGATTTAACTATATACTTTTCGTAACCTGCTTTTCTGTTGCTAATCTAAGCTTAGTACATCAGTTAAAAACCTCCTAATGACTTACTAACATTAGCTATTAAAATTAATTAAATCAAACTGGCATATACTTTACAATGCGCTGGCCATTCAAGAGAGGTATTTGTTTTACTTCCGTGTTCATGTCATACAAATAAAGCATCAGTGAATACAATGTCCAACTGCTCAACTCTTGTTACAGTGCACTCCTGATAACTTGTTACAGTGCACTCCAGATAAATTTTTTAATGTAAACTCCAGATAACATGTTACAGTGCACTCCATATAAATCGTTATAGTTCACTCCAGATAACTTGTTACAGTGCACTCCAGATAACTTGTTACAGTGCACTCCAACTTGCACTCGCTTAAGTCGGTGTTCTCTTACGTTGGCTCTTTGAACTCGGTTCCGTCTCTCTTTGTGCTTTATATAAAATAAATTTATAATGATCCGTCTCAGTCTCTTTAATCGAATTTTCGGGTAATTCAATTCAATTTTATCAGCACCCTCTTGTTTTTTCAATTGGTTGATTCGACTTCGTAAATTTATACCACTGTACGAATACATCACATGCGCACACGCACGCAAAACGCATGCACGTGACCAGCCATGTTTCAAGTGAAGACCTGAACCTTTCTCCAATTGCTACGTCAACATAATTTATCATATGGGATACATTGCAACAAATTGTCTCATTTTAATTTGATGTTCCAAAAATGCAAGGAATAGACCCTGTGTTCAGCTGCTCACCGACCTCCAGTTAGGAACTTGGAAATTCAAATTACACTACAATTAATTTCAGTGTGGCAAAAAAATTAAATTCCTCCATTTTGTACGGTTCTAATTCCGTTCCGTTATTCATACATCTTTGAGGCGGGAGTTATTTTCTTCCAGGTGGGCTACTGATTTTGAGCCTTTCGGTCTCTTTCCCGTCATCTTCATGTATAGGACCAATTTTATGACATAATCATCTTCTCTTCTCATCACATGACAATTCCATCCCAATTTACTCATCTTGATCATAATCTACGATTGGGGTGATCTTGCTTTAACCGTTGCCTGTCCAATTTGGTGACACCGTGTATCATTCATATGGCATCAATGTGTGCGACAGTGATTCAACTTTCAAGTATATTTGTCAAGGTCCGACCATCCTTGCTTAACCAGGCAGATAAACACGTTGAAACGTAGAATTTTAAGTTTATCCCACGCCATGTGTGAATGTAGGTTGAAGCATTTGTACTTCGTCCCACTTCATGTCTTGGTCGACGTCTTTCTGTGAACTAGATGCACCCCGCCAAACTTCAAATAGGGTGTCCAGCAATACCCCTTCGACCAACGAAGACGGAACCACTGCCGATTAAAGTTAATTTACTTCCCGAACATTACATGAAACATCATCCACTATTGGACTTTTTCCCAAATGCCCGAAAATCGAAAGGACGTAACCCTTTCGTTATCGCTGCAACATTAAGTACCACGGATCAACGGGTTATTTGCCACGGGTACTTTTGTACTTGGCAGTCCCCTGGCGGCGGGGAGGGGTCCAACGTTCACTACCAAAGAGGAGAATATATATTAAAATGGTGTTGTGAATAATACTTTTATAGCAACTTCCACCTATGCTTTTGCGATTTCGTAAATATGTTTTACCTCTACCCTATCTCTGATTTGTTCTTGTTCGTTATCAATTGGGATGTTGAGCAGTGCTGTGACGTATTCCGTCCAGCGGTCTTTGGTCTCATCTTGAGATGTTCAGATTTATTCACCTTCTTCGGATGTTATGTTGTATGTTTTTCTTGCTGCCCTTCTCTTTGTGAGTTAGCTACTAAATGATCATACTGGTATATTTAACATTCGCTTCCGGGTCTTCGCACAAACTGTTATATGATTATTTCTTTGACTCCGTTTTCACTCTCTCTGTTTCGTTCCTTGACAATCTCATTCCCCTACATTGCTTATTGTGAAGTAATCTTTGATCTCATTTTGATATGTTATGATCTCTTCACCTTCTATGAATGTTATGCTTTATGTTTGTGCTGTCCTTCTCTTTAATATTTAGCTAGTAAGTGGTATTCTTCGTATGTTTAACAATCGCTTCCAGGTATACGCACAAGCTACTCCATGATTCTTTCTTTGACTAAGTTTTCAACTATATCGGTTTCGTTCCTTGACGCAACTGGGGTCCACTTTTTTATCCATAGCTAAAACATCCTGTCGTGAGTTCCTGCTTGATCTACGCGACTCAGCCTCTACAGCTTTGTCAACAATTGACATGTCTAGTATTCAAAATAAATGTGAATGCACACGGGGCAAGAGCAAAAAGAAAAAAGCTTGAGGGGAAGTCGAGGTGGCGTTAGATTACGATTAAGGCAACATCCAACGAACCCCCCTCCCCCTCACCCACGATTGTTTTCGGCAAAGCACACTCGTTACGAAATACGATGGACGAATTTTACACAATTATGATGTACAAATGTTCATACAGAGAAGCGTGCCTACTATCTCTTTGCGAAATTTGGCTTAGCAGCAGCATTCCTGATAGTAAGGTAAAGTTGGATGGATAAGTGGTTGTTGAAACCAGACAGGACAGGCGATTCAGATTAAATACAGGTGGAGGTGTGTGCCTTTATATCAACAAGAAATGGTGCACAAACTACATAGTTTGTGACCAAGTGTGTACCTCCAGATGTTGAACTACCCACGCTTTCTCTGAGGGAATTCTATCTGCCCATGGAATTCACGAATACTATCATGTGCAGTGGGTATGTCCCGCCTAAAGCGAACTGTAAGTCCGCCGCCGACGTCACAGCGGGGGTCGGTGTCTAGACTCCAGTCAAAGCACCCCGGGCGACTTTATCTCATGAACCCTGGGTGGCGTACTGACCTCATTTCAACTGCACGTGACCTGTCCCACCAATCACAACAAAGCAGTCGACTTGTGCTATAGGTCAGTGGATGACGCTTACACTCCGCAATGTCTCCCTCCCCTGGGGCGGGCAAATCACAACACCCTACATCCCCTGCCCAAGTACCGTCAAAAACTCATACGTGTTCCACCTGTCAAGAGACTAGTCATGGTATGGACTACAAACGCAGAAGAACAGCTGAGAGGTTGCTATGCCTGCACAGATTGGGACGTCCTCTTCTAGGTTACTCATGACATAAATGGGCGTGCTGATATTGTCACTGACTACGGGAAGTTCTGTCAAAGCTGTCAAATCATCCCAGAAATGACTGTCACTGTGTATCCTAACACCAAACCCTGGATCACGCCGAGTGTAAAGAAGGCAGTGATCAACAAACAGAAAGCCTTCGAAGCTCAAGAGGCGTCTGCCATCCGGGAGGCCCAGGCAGTGCTCAGGACAGAAATTGGCCTTGCCAAGTCAGTTTCTCGAGACAAAGTAGAAAAGCAGCATCAGACCATGAACACTCTTGACGCTTTCAGAAATCTCAAGGTGATGACCGGTGATGTCAGTGCCAGCGAAAGTACAAGATCTAACACACCGCCTGATGCGACAGATCTAAGAAAATTCTACACTCGCTTCCACAGCAAGGACTTTACACCCGAATGCACAGAGCTTCTGGCAACCATCCCCTCCCCCTCCCCGGGAGAGATCGTCATCTCCGAAGACGACGTGACAAGCCAGTTGAAGAGAACCAGCACAAGGAAAACTTCCGGAGAAGACAACATTTCGAAACACCTTTTCCGTGCCTGTGTCGAGGAATTGGCGCCTATGTTCCCACAACTGTTCCAGGAGTCTGTTAACACAGGCATCATTCCCAACCTCTGGAAAACCAGCACCGTCATTCCACAGGAACTCTACCATTACAGGTTCGTTGTTCTCACTTCCCTTCCCATGAAAACCCTGGAGAGGTTAGTCCTGACCAAACTCTCTCCATTCATCCAGGAGAAACTGGATCCAATGCAGCACTGACGATGCTGTGGTAACCTTGTTACACAATGTCACGAAACATCTAGAGACGGAAGACAACTGCATCCGCATCCTCTTCATATATCTTAGTTCGGCCTTTAATACTATGCAGGGCCACAAGTTGAATGAAAAGCTTATGGCCCTGCAAATACCACTCTAATTCATTCAATGGATGCACAACTTTCTCTTCAGTAAACCTAAACATGCGAAGGCTGGTAGCAACATATCCCCCAACATCATTATGAATACCGGGGCGCTCCAAACGTGTGTCAGGAATTCGATTCTCTACATGTACATGAACGACTTCAGGAGCGAATGTGATTCTAATGTATAGACTATATACTCAGACGACGCAGTAGTAGTGTGCCTGAACGGGTCAGACTCGTTCCTCGCTGATGAGAACACTGTTTATATGATCTCAGTGTGGTGCAAGGAAAATGCCCTAGAACTAAATATGTGCAAGACAAAGGAACTCTGCATTGATTTCCGTGTATAGCACTTGATAACAAGTTGACGTTTTGTCACCATGTTCAAGGTGTGAACAAAAAGTGCCAGTAAAGACCGTACCAGTTAACGACACTGAGATCGTTTCATGTTGACCCCAAACTTATACTTTTGTTGTACAGGAGTTTTATAGAGTCAGTGTTGACATGTTGTAGTATATGTTCTTCCCCTGCTATGTATGTTTTATAGAGTCAGTGTTGACATGTTGTAGTATATGTTCTTCCCCTGCTATGTATGTATCTAACAATAAAATAAGATGCTTCTCCACATCTGTAAAACTGCTTCTAAGATCATAGGCCTCCCCACACAGCTTGTTTATCAGCTGACTGAACCCGCGATGGTCAGAAAAGCACATGCAATTGTATGTGTGTGTGTGTGTGTGTGTGTGTGTGTGTGTGTGTGTGTGTGTGTGTGTGTGTGTGTGTGTGTGTGTGTGTGTGTGTGTGTGTGTGTGTGTGTGTGTGTGTGTGTGTGTGTGTGTTTATTTAGTTGAATATCTAAAAAAATTATTCTTATTATCAAAGCTACACCAATTTAATTATCAAGTATGCAAACTTATGTATGTTATTACTTTTATTCACCTATTTCATGTATGTGTTACTTTTATTAATTTCTCTAACATTTTATCCTATTTACCTCTGATGCTCAGCAAGCAGAAGACAATTATCCAATGTTTTATTGGACAACAAATTCTTGTCGAATATATACGCATATATTTTCAAATTTCAATCATTAAATCATATATTAGTATGGTCTATTTTAATGTGTTCTATTTCAATTAATAAAATAGGTCTAACAGTTCAACTTTCTATAAAACATACAACCGTGGCTAAGTATTCAGATACGTTGGGAACGAAAACCTTATAGATAGAACTGTTTATTATGTTGTTACAAAAACATCGAAGCTGTCTGGGCTGTCTTTCAGAAGTAAGCAGTGAATGTATATATTCTGGTTGGTTGGACGACCTTGCTTCATAGGTAGTTGTACATAATTTGAAACATATCCGAAAAGGAACCATTGCAGTGATATTAAAAGTGGCACTTAGCGAGACAAATGAGGAGTCCGGCGCACTAACTTTGTCAAACAAGTTTGCACTCGATGAAATGTCATGATGTCATTCAAGGCAATAGTGTAAAAAATATAATTGCTATAGAAGAGTTAACTGCTAACATGAACAATTGCAATAGTCTTGGCGACAAAAATAGATCCATGCAGGCGAATATGGCGAAAGTAGCGAATGTGATAAAAGCAGCAATGACACGTTTGAGAAATATTCACTCACTCCCTCAATCCTCTTCGTGCCCGGTGGCACATCAGGCTTCAACAAGAGAGCGCCACTGCTGTCGGTCTGCAGCCCGTTTAATGGTGGTGCCCCATGTCAGGCCGCATTCTTTCATCTCCTTTACCACTGTTCGTCTCCATGTTTCTCTTGGGCAACAACGTCTCCTTTCACCGCCCGCTGTCCAGCGTAAGGCTGTCTTGGGCAGTAGGTCCGGTGATATTCGGCACACGTGCCCAAGCCATCTCCATCTTCGCCTCTTGATATGTATGGCCAGGGAAATTGCGTCTGTTTTGTGGTGCAGCTCTTCATTGGTGATGATGTTGAGCCAAAATACCCCTAGGATCTTCCGTAGAGACCTGTTTTGGAAGGTCTCGAGCTTTTGTGCTAGCTTACCTATCAGTTTCCAGCACTCTTGTACAATCTCAGTTTTGTTTTCAATCTCAATTGCTTGGATTTGGCTTGCCCTTCCGATTCTAGCCATGGCATCTTTTGCAGAGTCTCCATCTGTTGTGATTTTGCTTCCCAGGTATGCAAAGTCCTGAATCTTTTCAAAGGCATCAATGTTGATTATGGTAATGGGGTTATCTGTCTTGTTGTTTTCTCTCAACAGTTTGTTTTTTGTTGTGTTGAGCTTTAGCCCGACCTGTGGTGCTGCTGTGATTTTGTTTTTGTTTGTTTTTAATGTAGGTGCGTTTGTCTTCTATGGCATTCTTTTTTATTTCTTTGTGTTTCTGTAAATATTCTCTAACAGTTTTTATTTGAGTCTTTGGGGCTTTATGGTTAGCAGTTTTTTCGTTATTCCTTTTGTGTGGCCTATTTTGTCCAAGGTTGTTGTGGAAATTCATTGCTCTTTCTTATGTCTTCTGTAGTCTAGGACGACTTCTTTGCCTGCCCCGTGGCCTTGAGGAAATTGTGTGTTCTCATCTCTTTCATCTCTCTTTCCTCCTGCAGAATACTAAAACTGATTTTTGGAGCAATTGTGAACTGTTGTTTGGTTTATTGGTTTTGTAACTTGGCGGTATCGAAACGCTGTTTTTTCTTTTCTCCTGTTTTGCCTTTCTCAGATTCTGCGAGTTTCCCTATCAACAGGCTGTAGTCGCTGCCAGCATCAGCTAGTCGCCTTGTTTTGACGTCTTGTAGAGAGCGTCTCCGTTTTCATTCCATTTTTAAGGATGTGATCTATTTGACTCTCAATACTGCCGTCTGGGGATCTCCATGTCAGCTTATGTATTGTCTTATTTTGGAAGAGTGTCCCAAACATGAGGTCAGGCTCTTCATATATATCACACTGACAGCTGGCGTTGTCAGTCATCGTGCATGTTTGGTATTTGCCCATGATCCTTTCCCTGTCAGTGTTGTCGCTCTCAACACGTGAGTTCAAATCCCCAAGAACCACTAGTACATCGTGATTGGGGATGTCTTCCAAGGTTGACTGAAGACTGTCGTAGAAGTGGCCGTATTCCTCATTTTCTGGTTCCTCTGTAGGTTCGTAGCAGGTTACAACTTAGAGTTTAATTTTAATTTGGAGTTAAATCTAGCATAAAGAAGTCGTTCATGTATTGGTTTCCATTCAAGTAGAGTGTTGCTTTTCTCCTTTTGGATGATCAGGGCTACTTACTGTCTGTGCTGGTTGTCACTTCTGCCTGACCAAAATATGGTGTCTCCTGTCGCCAATTGTTGTTTTCCAGCTCCAGTCCATCTAGACTCCATGATACCTAGAAGGCTGATTTTGTTTTTGTCCATTTCCTGGATAACCTGGCAAGTGAAACAATGGTTCAGGCTAGGTGTCGGGAATAAACAGTCAAGTTCGCTACACTTCGTCTGTGTATCAATAAGGAGACATTATGTTTCATATGTACCTAAAACTCCATCCTCAATTTATTTAGCGTAGAGCGAATCCATTTCGTTTATATCGTAATTTGCAGTGTGTCAATAGTTTAAGTAACCTATTGTTCAAATCATCGAAAGAATTGAGTTTAGTGATTAGATCTGGTAAGAATAAAAATAGTGGATATCTAAAATAGTATGCACTATATGTGGTCAAGGCTGATTATAGGCGTGACTTCCTTCATCTCGCTGATCACATGGCAATGTAATGACATTTAAACAACGGTGGAATTCGTGACTTTTCAGCTTTTCCATTTTCATTTCAATACATGTTGGATCAAACATTAAATAATATAATAGTTCGTCTAATGATTTCACACACCAAAAAAATACATACAAAAGATGCACAGACGAGCTAGCAGGTCGCATTGGATGAATTTGAAATGAGACGAAACAAAATTCGAATTATGTAGGGATACTTAACGTTAATCTGATGTCACACATCCATTTGACGATATCATTGAGATAATCACTGAACTGGCTTGGTGATTGATTTGCGTCCTGGATAGCCAATGAAATGTTGATCTGTGTATCTTACTATTATCTGCGTTAAGGTGTTGATCCAAGTTGTGATAACTGAGCGAGTAGAGCAATAGTGACTGAAAACGAACGGGCCTAGAACATAATCTCGGGAACAGCAAGTGGTGTGGGGAATGCAGCGGAATAGCGATATGATAACATCACTCTTTGGCTTAGATCAGTAAGATATGATGAACACCAACGCACAGTTGTGCCATATATGACATACCACATTGACAAGCGCTGAATAAGAATGTTGTGATCAATGGCATCATATGCGGCATATAGATTAAGTATAGAATGTGCCACACTGACAAGCGCTGAATAAGAATGTTGTGACCAATGGCATCATAGGCGGCATATAGATTAAGTATAGAATGTGCCACATTGACAAGCGCTGAATAAGAATGTTGTGATCAATGGCATCATAGGCGGCATATAGATTAAGTATAGAATGTGCCACATTGACAAGCGCTGAATAAGAATGTTGTGACCAATGGCATCATAGGCGGCATATAGATTAAGTATAGAATGTGCCACATTGACAAGCGCTGAATAAGAATGTTGTGATCAATGGCATCATAGGCGGCATATAGATTAAGTATAGAATGTGCCACACTGACAAGCGCTGAATAAGAATGTTGTGATCAATGGCATCATAGGCGGCATATAGATTAAGTATAGAATGTGCCACATTGACAAGCGCTGAATAAGAATGTTGTGATCAATGGCATCATAGGCGGCATATAGATTAAGTATAGAATGTGCTGTTACTTTACCTTTGCCCATATTAAAAGTTACATAATAAGTGTGTACTTATAATAGAGCAGTCTATGTACATTGAAACTATGTGTTAGATGATTATCATACATTATACGTGCAGCTTGACTCAACATGGTACCTTAGAATTCTTGCATAACTTTATTCTTAAAAAACTAGCCATGTGCAACTAAAATCAAGAATATCACGCCAGTGGTTTACTCAGAATATGTTTCAAAAGTGGAGATTCCGGTCGTTTCTGTGGTTGACTGGGCTGACGTGTTAAAATATATTATATTATAACTTGTGTTTGGACGCAAACAATATGGCCATATCCTGTTGGCAAGTATAGGAATAGGTATAGGCAAATATGTTTTCACTCGGCGAACGAATTTTGTTAGACTACCCGCACTCGTGACATATGTGTGTCTGTCAGTATGGCGCGGCCCACGAAATTAAGATGCAGTGTGTTCAACTAGGTTGTCGTAATAAACCAATCACGTGATATTCTTAATTGTAATTGCAAATTGTTATGCTTTAGTAACTCTTATAGGCGCATAGGTCCCAAACTATGACGTTTGGTTCCCTTTATACCCTTCGTCTGTTGCAGTAATGACACTGTTTGAAATAGTGTGACCTCTCAGAAATACACTGCAATGTGTTTTCACGGTTATCATAAGAGCAATCAGAGGGGCGGCCATTTGCTGTAAGTGGATTAACTCTTGAATAAACACTCGATATATAATATTCCTGTGCATGTTTGCTAGTGTGGAGTGAAAGGTATAACACGCGTGATGTTCACGTGTTTGATGAAGACGAAAGGGTGCAAAATGTATACGTACATGTTCATGTAGCATTTGTGACAGCCAATCGTCGAGTGAGACGATTTGAGTTTACAATTGCAACATATACAATGAAGTCTCGAGTAATAAAATGCAAAAACGCAGGAGTTTGTGGTGGTTTGTGCGTATGCGTTGTGGATAGTTGATGTAATAATTAAACATATGCGTGTATAATGTAATGCTAATCAAAGTTTTTGTTTGGTGTGTAAAAACGATCCCTGTCGTTATTCACATTTCGTAGGCAGTTTTCACACATTCGATTAGAGTTAGTCAATGGTTTGAATATGTTTGGTGTGGTGTGTGGAAACTTTCACTCCATAACTTCAAAAACAGTTTCCACAAACTATAGTCAATTTCCTTATATGGGCTGATCTCAATAATGTTATTTGTAACGTTGTAAGAAGTCGTGGTTTGTTTACTAAGAACATTTTATGTATACAGTCTCTCAGTTGTAGAACCCTCTTATTCATTATAGCGTATCTTACAATGTGTTTACCATACTTGTTTACAGTATTTGAAATGATTACTAACTATTGATTTACACAGAGGCACGAATAGCTTTTTTCATATTTATATGTTATATTTATCTTAATCAACCCACATATTTAATCATCTTTTGAAGCCGCAATACCACGCTGCTCTTAAACTTTCGTACCAGCACTCATTGTTAGTCCTTTTAATGTTGAGTTGATACTAAAATTGTGTTTAGCTTAATCGCTATTTTTAGAACGTCGATGGTGTGAAAAGTCAAATACTTAGTGATGTATACCTTGTACTTGTGAAAGACAGTTATATACAGGCAGTTATACATCGTAGCTATTGCGTCAGCAATAATCAGACAAATGTGAACTGATATGCGTGTGGTTTGCTTAATTAGTTGTGCATTAAATGTGTACTGAGTGTGCGTGACCGTGCGCGTTTATACAATATAATACAATACAATAAAACAAAAATGCTTGTATTGTGCTCAGATCTTCGGGAGACTCAGGCTCGGCAGCGCACTAAAACAAAAGTGGTTAAGCAGTTTATAATCAATTAATCTAAGCAATTACAAATCAATTCCAATTGTAAACAGTTGCATTGGCACGCTGGGGAAATATGGAGTTTAAACACGTGTGTTTTTAATTTACGATGAAATGTTGTTATATTTCCTGTCGAATTAACGCTAATAGGTATTGTGTTTGTGTGTGCGTGCGTGCGTGCGTGCGTGCGTGTGTGTGTGTACGTGTGTGTGTATGTGTGCGTTTGTGTATGTGTGGGTGTTTTGTGCTGATTTTCCGTTCATCAATATTGATTTCACACGGCCGCAACCAACATTTCTTGCTCGTTACCTAGGCTTGGTTTATTAATTTTAGTAGTTTTTTTAATATATTTTACTATGTTCAAAAAACCTATAATTTATTGTTAAATATAAATCCACGTTATGTATTAAGATATCACACAGGTGGATAAATGGACATACATACGTTGTTTATTTTGAACTACTGAACTATAATATAATATTTAGTGTTAAAAACAATGTAATTTTAAAAATTACATATGTCGTTGTTGTTGTTTTATTAAACACACGGAACTAACAACGCATTATTATTTTAATTACCACTAATACTAACACAAAACATGGCCAGGCATCGTGCTGCCTTCGCGCGCCTACAACCGGACGCTCGGGTGTTTAATACAAAGTCAACAACTCTGCAGTAGCGACATCTAGCGCATCCATAATAATTAATATTAATTTTCGTCACATCCCCTTTTCTTTATAAGTACCGAATGTACTCAACACTAAAATGTCCGCAGTGTCATATTATTATTTATGAATCACTAAAGTGGAAATTAGGAAAACTAAAATTGGTAATCATCATGTCTTTAAAGTTCCAGATGATCAAGCCACTAAAGTTCATAATCATCATGCCACGTTGGGGAATGCTTAGTCCGAGCAGATCGACGTGGCTTTGAGATGGAAGCGGTCAATGTCTCGGCAGTAGACGGCTCAAGATTCGTCTTCCGCGTCCTGGCGATGGCTGACTCGTAACCGAGGTACCTGGACGAGCTGTGGCGGAGTGTGATCAGGAAATCCGTGTCCTGGATCGGGCAAATGGCCCAGAGACACCTTCATGCCATAATGTGTGAAATCGCTGTCCTCCATGTCACTTGTTGGTGTTGGCGGTTGTTGTGCCGTTGAGCGCAGCAGACGACGATTCCGACGGTAGCGAGACCGGTTTACGTCAACTTCGTAGGAACGTTTACGTCAACTTCGTAGGAACGGTAGCCTAGTATACGTCGACAGCATCGTTGGCAGTAACGTACGTGTGCGGCGACCCATCAGCCTCTACACAGGCGAAGTGCTAAATCCTTCGCTCGGTGCGTTGCGCCAAGCCAACAGTGCAAGCAACGGATCATTTCGATCTTCTCGAGCTGTTGTTAGTAGTGCTTTAGTTAGTAGTGCTTTTGTTAGTAGTGCTTTGCATTTTTTTACGCAGCGTTTTCGGCGGGTAACAGGGATTATATATGATTTCTTGAATATAGCCTTCAGTGGCTCCTGAGCACTTTCTACAGTGATGACGTCCCGGCCGTACAAGTACTCATCGAACGTGTCACAAGACCACACAATTGCTAACAGTTCTTTTTCATTTCAGCAAGTTTTGCCTTGATTTGGTCGCGCAGTGGCATTAGGACTCGAAGAGGTGGGTGAATCACTGGTTTTACAGCCTTATATGTGACTATATGGTGTTCTCCCGGCAGGCCTCCCAGTCCTTCGAACATTGCATGATACTCCGTGAAAAGATCTCTTTTGAACGCTAGCTACAACCTGTCTGGACGCCCGGATGTTGAATCCAAAGTCAACAACTATGCAGCAGCGACATCTAGCGCATCCATAATAATTAATATTAGTTCTCGTCACAACATACGCATATCTTCGTTTGTTGTTGTAACACGGGTTTACTGTCGGGTAAGTTACACATATAAATATCATACATATATCACATCAGAATCCGGGAGACTCCAATTAAGGTTATTAACTATGCGCTCTCACAACCTTTGCACAGTTAAGCACTAATTCTACAGTATACTATACTAATATAAAATGGTAGAAAGACTGACACATTCTCGGCTGTAAAACATCATAAGTAATTATGTACGAATGATTCATTATTGAAGTATCACAGGCAAACCAAACGGGGAGCGGTCATTGTTTTACTTCCGCATTCATACTATACGAATAAAATGTCATTGAGTAAAATGTTCCAGTGCTCAACCCTTGATACAGTGCATTCCAGATATATCGCACTCGCGTATGACGATGTTCTCCCAAGTCGAATCTTTTTTCCTCGACTCCGGCTCTCTTTATTTCTTTTTTATATGAAATAAAATGATCCGCTACAGTCGACTTCTCTTTAACCGAATTTTCAACTTGTCGATTTTATCCGCACGCTCTTGTTTTTACGGTTACTACGATGTCGTGAATGTAGACCAGGACGCTCGCACGTAGACAAGCACGCACGCATGCACGAACGTACTCGACCAGCTGTGCTTTAAGTGTTAAATTTAACCTTGCCCCAGTTGCCAAATTAATTTAATTTATCATAATATTATGGCATAATAATGCTACGAATTATCTAAATTTCATCCGGACAAGTTGTGTTCGAAAAATACAAGCAACAGGCCCAACACTAATATATTTAGTCGTATTACAATGCGTACAATTCAGCTAAAACAATGTTTAATGGGAACATCAAACAGATAACAATGAGCGCAACTCGTCTTTGATTAAAAAAACAAGTGGTACATGCCTTCTCTATATTGTACTATATATACTTTTAAAATGAAGATTTGTTTAGTACAGGGGTGTAGAACATCATACAGCCCTTCTTGATAGTGGTTTTGAATGATGTTATAAAATAATTAACGTTTATTTTATAGAAGGTCGTGTAATCTAGTTTGAATTGTTACAATAATATAGTATGTAACTTAAGCTTTTAGACATACATGAACTAGTGCCATGAAAAGGTAGATGAGCGAGTATATTTAAACTGGTATTATTGCATTTAAGTAACTCTGGATAAAACACACCATTCCATTCATTATCTGAATTTGAATCGGGAGACATTCCGTTAAGAGTGGCACCCTATTACGATGGGTGCAATCAGGTAGATAAAAACGTTTTCTGATACCCTTGCGCCATGTACTGTAAAACTAATCTACATATTTATGTTGCAAGTTCTAGATACATACACCATAGAAATTGACGTTTTTAATTACAGATCCCAAGGTTAGCAGATAATGAATTTAAGTGCATGCTAGGGCCAATAGTGTGGCCTAAATAAAAACCTTTTTACTATATTTCACTTGTATGCTATCAAAGTAAAATGGGGAATCAGGATGACTGCCATATTTAATAAGTTGGCATTTTGACGGGTTAAATGTTAAATCACTACCCCGGATACAAATTCTAGACAGATACCACACATTTTGTTCAATGCATATATTGATGGATATATTAAAGATATATTATTTGCATAGCCGATAATACTTATGACCTATCATACAACCAAACAGACATGCTGTGTCTTTTTAACAGTTCACATATATATATATATATATATATATATATATATATGTATATATGTATATATATATATATATATATATATATATATATATATATATATATGTATATATATATATATATATATATATATATATATATATATAATATATATATATATATATATATATATATATATATATATATATATGTATATATGTATATATATATATATATATGTATATATATATACATATATATATATATATATATATATATATATATATATATATATATATATATATATATATATATATATATATATATATATATATATATATATATAGGTGACTAAACCCCACCAAAAATAATCTTACATGTAATTGTTCCACGAAGCGTTCGAGTGTTGATTAGTGTACATATAAATAAACATCTTATTAGCAAGGGATTCATTCCTCTATCCATCGGTATAATAAAAGTGTGGCATAATTTATTAATCAAATGCTTTTGTAGCATATAATAATAGCACAAGCACATTTATTTGAAGAGCTCTGAGGTTTAAAACAAAAGTGTAAATCGTTTGTTTTAAAACTTTTCGTCATGATAATTCAATCAAATATTTTGAACAAGGGTAAAAGGAGTATAAAAAGTAATGGCTCGATACTTATTTGAGTCTTTAGCTGATTTCCAAAGGTTGGATTTTTGGACACATTTAACAGCATAGCAAGCCAGAATACGACTCAATGTACACCATTATTATATAAGATAGAGGAGTGGCTTACTTTGACGACACACCATGCAGAGACAGAGAAATACATAGAAGTAACTTTCGATCGCTCCTTGAAATTTCGCCAGCATACTGGCAATGTGATGAAAAAAATAAATCAGCGACATACCTCATCAGACATATATTTAGACACACTGACAGTAAAGTCTTCAAGTTACTCTATACAGCGTTTAAGCAGCCATGTCTAGACTGCGCCAACTCCATTTGGAACCCACACTATGCAATATATATAAAACTTAAAAAAAGACACAATGCAAAGCCATAAATTAAGCCGGTACCAGAACTCAGAAACTTACTATAAACAAACAGACTGGAACATCTTAACTTGCCATCCCTGGCATACTGAAGGAGGAGAGAGAGATACAATTCAAGCATACAAAATACTATGTGGCATAAATGACATCAACAATGAGGACTTTTTTACAATGTGCAATATCGTATGTAACCTGTTGCGCCACTACGTGGTAGGGTGGTAAACTAATGGGTGTCTATGCATGCCCCCCCCCCACTCCCATACACAAACACAAACACACACACGCGCGCACACGCACAATCTCTCTATCTCGCTCTCTCGCTCTCTCTCTCTCTCTCTCTCTCTCTCTCACACACACACACACACACACACACACACACACACACACACACACACACACACAAACACACAGACGCACACACAAACACACACTCAAACACACACACACACAAACACACACACCAAACACTTGGCCTCCCTCTTTGCGCGATCCTAGATAAACCACTATAACGAGCTTAGAGGGGGCTATGTCAAACGACACGTTTTGCTTTGTTGGTCAGTTTTTTTATGATTATACATTTTCAATATGGTTTTTGTAATACTTAATACCACCCGCATTTGTCAAATGACATGGGAGTAAAACATTATCAGTTCAAAACACGTCAGAAGAGCGATTGTCGTTAATATTTTAACGTTGCACAGTTAGCTGCGTCGAAATCTCGCGAGATTCAACCAACATATCTCAGTTTGCAGGGCGAGCTTCTTTTGAGTATGCGCAAATGAGCCGAAGTAGATAATCAATTGTTTCGTTTGCTGTCTTAAGAAGATATGTTACCAGTCTCACAGGCGTGCAACACACAGGATTGGCACCTATGTACCTATGCTTAATGCTTTCAAAGAACGAACATTCAGTATCTGTTTCGTATCTAGGACCTCGCAAAGGGGAGGCCAAAAGCTAGGAGGGCAAGCTTTGTCACCCTTTTTTTACCAAATTAAAAATTTGAGGGATAAATAGTAGTCCATTTAATCAATGCAAATATTATAACCTATAATAAAAGAGATATTGGTAGAAATATTGTTGAATACTCTTCCAAACTCGCCATAGCTAACATGTGATTATGCAGTAATGATATCATACCAGAATTATGCCATATAAATTATTCCACAGCCCCAGGCCAGTCAGGTGAAAACCCCGCATCTAGGGAATTTCTGCCACAACATTTTGCATGTGTCTGATATTAAGCTTCTTGAAGAAGCTTAATATCAGACACATGCAATTTTGGTGGCTTGTATAACATGATGTGGTTTCATTTTGATTTGGCAATGGTGAAATTTAACACCTTCGTTCATTGATCTGCACATTGAAGCCATAGCTAAGTAATTCCCTTCAAAGATTTTCTCAGTCAGAAGTTAATATCCACCACAGTTGTATTGGATACCAATTCAAGCCTTCATCCTTTCTCTGTTAAATTCTTCCTTTCTTTATGTAAGACAGGAAGTCCACAATAAAAGGATCTTTCTTCAGTTAGTCATGAATTGCACGAGTGAGCACAACTGAGAGCCGTCAATACTGTCTCACAAAATTCGAAGTCCTTTCATGATTTGTCACATTAAGCCATACAAACAAATAAATCTAAAACGGAAGTTAAACCAATTGCTGACACATTGATAAACATCATGATTATGAGTATATTACAATTACAATATATTACAATATATATTTTCTTCTCACCATTTTGGTTTAGGTAATTTATAATTAAAATTGGATAATAATAAAAATTTGCGAATATGTTTCGCAGGTATCAAATTCTTCAATGTGGTGACATCGACAAGTTGGTAAAGAAATGAAAAACACCTATGACGTCATCCTTATCGACATGCAGCCGTCTCCCAGTCACAGGTGGATCATTGTTTATCAGTGCCATCTCACAAAGTTCTGTATCTCACGGCCTCTAACCTGGCTATCCAGCTGTTGGATATATTTCTCTTGTTCGGAGCCCCTGCAATAGCCAGTTCCCATCCCTATGGTGGATAGAGGAAGGGGGGATCCATGTAACATCCTGGGGGTCATCAACTTATAGACCACTGCTGTGAAAACTGGGATCCTGATTAATACATATTCACGCAACCAATTCCCACTTATGTCTTCTATCCCAGTCTGACACCAACTAAGACCAACATATATCTCACCGCCATGCATGCATTAACATTTCAGCAACAGAAGGACAAGGTTTTGTCAGGTGTGACTGTTGCAGTCTTCTTTTAAAAATGTACTTGCAACAGGTGCAAGTGCTACAAAGCAAAACGAACGTGTAACAGTCTGAGCTGCCCGAACAAGTGTGAACGAACCATATGACATGCTAATCATCCAGTTGTTAGTAAAGTAAATTTTCCTTTTAAGGCCAGACATGATTTGATTTGTCGTCTTTTATAAATATCTTCTGGGTAATGGGTATGATTTCTCTCAGTGGCAAGTATACCTACAAGTATACTTCACATGTCTTTCATGATAACTAGTGAGTATAATAATTATTTAGTAGTATTTGTTGAATACAATATTAGCTTTCACCAATACTGTTATGTAAAATATTATGAATTTAACATTCTTCGCTTAAAAAACAACTACCCCGGGGTATATGCTTTCATCCATATACATACATATAATTATGAGAATACGGCATATTGTATAATTTGTTTGACATATATTGTGGAAATGTAGCACATTGGTATAATTTCCAATGATACAGTAGACTATTGCAAGTTGTAGAATCATAATAAAGTTGTTCTGTCTTAGTGTTGTGTTGTTCTGTCTTAAGTATGTATGTAACATTTCCAACAGTTAAATTAAGATACACAATAGAAGACAAAGTGTAATTGATATTTCACAGTGTTTGCTCTGGGTACAATGGCACAAAGCGCACCTACGGGGCTGGGGCTGTGTAAGTGGTTTCAATCATGTGGGTAACTTCAATTCCTGGTGTTCTATATGATCCAAAATGAAACCGAAGAATAATTTTAAATCATAATTTCATCACAATATAAACAGTATTTTTGAGTGTGACAAATAGATAGCTGCTAGGTGGCAATTTCTGAAAATATCTGGCTAGGTTGCTGAAAAAACAGCAAGTTTGCCTACATCACTTGTCATTAACCAAGGGAAACACTGTTTCAGTCGTTACGCGAAATGACTGCACCTCTTTTTCAATCATTTCGCGTAATGACTTAAATTTTCAGTAATTTTGCGAAATGCCAGGGTGAAACAATCAATTCGCGTAATGCCTAAACATGTCAGTCATTACGTGAAGTGACTGATTACGCAGATTGACTGTAACATGTATACACACGCACGCACGCACGCACGCACGCACGCACGCACGCACGCACGCACGCACGCACGCACGCACGCACGCACGCACACACACACACACACACACACACACACACACACACATATATATATAGCTAGGCCCAACCGATTATATAATCGACAGTTGATCGGTTGGTGCCATCCGATTATAACCGATGATCGATTATTAAATTCCAGCTAATTCCGAACACTAGTGGAAACTGTCTGTGGAGTGTGACACATGACAGGGACAATTTCCACCGCTGTTTATGACAAAATAACACGTTTGGTTTGCCTTGGTTCTGTGTGACCTCACTTAATACGTCACACGTAGTTTAAGTTACCCGATTGTCATAGATCTGCGCATACGCTTATCGGTCGCGCTTGTTGACATGTCAGCCTTCAGTCAACCAGAGAAATGACCGAATCTCCCACTTTTAGAACACATTCTGAATAAATCACTGACGTGATATTCTTGATTTTAGTTGCGCATGGTTAGTTTTTATGATCTCTTTTAGGTGCATAGCCCCAAAACCATTGTCGTTCTCTTTAATCGGATTATTACACAAACGTGGTCTCAAATAACTCTGAAAATCCACGTCAGTTATGGAACTGCATGGATAAAATTATATAAATTGCTTGCTCCGTCTCTGCATTATTGTGTTTCAATCAAATATCCAGTCATTTCAAGGACAAAGTCAGTTTTATCCATTCTTTATTCCAAATCAAATGTTACATTCTATAAAGTGGCCTCTCCGCAAGTCAACAAGCTGTGGTCGCTGCCAACATCAGCTATTTGACTCTAATTTCTGCCGACTGGGGTCTCCATGTCAGCTTATGTATTGTCTTATGTTGGAAGAGAATACAACGAATACAACTAAAATGATTCCAGAATTGAGAGACTTTAGTTACGAAAGTCGCTTACTACAATGTGGTTTGATAACATTAGAGACAAGGAGACTAAGAGGATACCAAATAGAAGTGTTTAAAATAGTGAACGGTTATGAGGATGTTGATACGAATATGTTCTTCAAACTTAAAGAAGGCAGTAGAACCAGAGGACACAAAGCAGCATTAGTTAAGGAGCAGTGTAGGTTGGACATGAGAAAGTACTCTTTCTCACAGAGGGTGATAAATGAATGGAACAAACTGCCAAATGATTGTGTTAATGCTAGTAGTGTGAATATGTTTAAAAATAGAATTGACAAATATCTGATACGGGCGGGCTACACATAGATGAGAAAATTGTTGGACTCTCGATAAGCCAATGGCTTCCTTGCTCACTTGCCAACTGGAACTTGTTGTTCGAGATGGCAATCTTGTTAAATCTTGTTAAAGAGTGTCCCTCCAATCAATCATTCGCCGTTATACGTCCTCATACTTGTTCCGTGTTTGTCCTTGATCCTTTCCCTGTCAGTGTTGTCGCTCCCAACACGTGCGTTGAATTCCCCAAGAACCACCCTGACCACTATATATTGCGCTATGATCCTAGGAAGACCCAAGCTCGTTGGCGCAGCAACACAAAAGGGGTTAAGCAATTCCTAATCGGTAGGAAGTTCCAGTTGTAAATAGAAACTTGGGAGCTATGGAGGATAAATAATTTAAACATATGGGTTATTAGTTTATATTGTTATATTTCCTACAGACGTAACACTAACAAGGAATGACTTCCAGAGTCGGTGCAGCAACATCAACAAACAGCATGTGCATCAACAAACAGCATGTTATTCCCTAATTATATATCGGTAGATAAAGGCTTAAGCATACTTTTTAACTTCCTACATCTGTTGATATGATGTTTGGCCGGTTTCACGAAGCATTCCTATCGTTCGAAGGAATTGATGCGGACGTTTGACGCAGATTACGTAAATCACAACAATCACAGAAAACAATCACAGAGTGTTCGAACAATCGCTTGTAGGATAACCTGGGACAGCGCCCCCCCAGGAAAACTTTCAAATTGTACATCACTAAATTACTTTAGCATGTATTTCATGTATTCACATTATGGACAGATATGTGTGTTACCCATTGGAAAACTATTTTCAGTAAATAAGCAAACTCTAAGCTAAGTTGCATTTGTTGCAAAAATAGTAAGAAAACGCAAAAAAGCTGTATTGCCCCATCCTTGGGGCAACACGGTCTGGGTTAACACTGTCTATAATCCCCTCCCCGTGGTTTTCGCTTACATGAACGAACTATTGCCTAAAATTAAAATGTATATACATACATTGTATGATAGTAATGTACCAGGTCACTGTGGTAGTTACATTTAAATGGGAACTAACATATAATACATACCTTGCAATCCATGCATAACATAATATTGGTTTAGTAATATTCCATCGTAATTACAGCCAACAGGCTAGCAGAACGTAAACCATGCAATGTTCATATTATATTTAATGTAATAAACATAATTGGTCATGTGTAATACATTTGATACATTGTGACCATGTGCGTGTGGGGTGAAACATAGGGACTGTCTTGCCCCACAGGCAAAACATCTGTATTAACACGATGTACACAACAAACAATAAACTATTGCCCATTTTGTATTTTTGACCTGTCCACTAATTAATAATATTATCATGTCACCAATTACGCCAATGATTCAAACCGTTACATGGTGAGTTTCCGCTTCGTAGACATGTGGTTAGGCTTCGTAGACATGTGGTTAAACTTTGTGGGAAGAGGTGACTTTTTCATGAGAGATGGACTACATCTGACAGGGAAGGGTGCTGCAGTTCTAGCGTGTGAGTTTGTCAGAGTTGTCGACGAGGGCACAGGTACCATAAATTATTTAAACTAGATGCGCAGGGGGAACTGACAGAGAAAACTCAAAGGAGTACTACTACAAATACACATCCAAAGAAATGTTCACCAATAATTTCAGACAATGAACTTAAATGTGTATGCTTAAATGCCAGGAGCATAGTAAATAAAAAAAGTGAGTTAGACATTATGGTAGCAGATATTGATCCTCATGTAATAGGCATCACAGAATCATGGGCAAATGAAGATATAGTAGATGCTGAGTTAGCACTGACAGGCTATGTAATGTTTAGGAAGGATAGACGAGAAAGAAGGGGAGGTGGAGTAATTTTGTATATTAAAGAATCTATCCAAGCATATGAAATTACACTGAAAAGTGAAGCAGATAGTGTGGAAGCAATTTGGTGTAACATAGTTACCAGGAACTCAACATTGACAATAGGAGTAGTTTATCGTAGTCCTAACATAGGACAAGAGGAAGATGAAAAATTACAAAAGGCGATAAGGGAGGTGAGCAAGGGAGAATGTGTTATAATGGGTGATTTTAACCATGGCCATATACAATGGGAATCATTAGAGAGTGCTGGAGGTGACGACCATCAGTTTCTGCTTCTAACACAGGATTGTTTCCTTACTCAACATGTCTTGGAACCAACCAGAGGTGGGAATGTGTTAGATTTAATTTTGTCTTCTCAAAATGAATTAGTTGACAATGTTGAAGTACACGAACCTTTGGGCTCAAGTGACCATAACCAAATCTATTTTAATATAAAAGTAAAAACAGGGAATACATATAAAAAACAATTGAGGAGGAACTTCAACAAAGGCAAATATAAAGTGATGAGAACATATCTAGCAAATATAGATTGGAATAACTTGCTGAAGAACAAGACAGCAACAGAATGCTGGACTTGTTTAAAATATGAGATTGAGGGCATTATTGAGAAATTTATTCCATTAAGAAAACAAGGGAAAAGATCCAGGAAAAAACACCTGTCAAAAGAAGCTATTAGAAAAATTGCTCACAAACAGATGCTGTGGAGGGTCTATAAACACACTGGAAATGTAGAAGACTACACAAACTACAAAGAGGCACTTAACCTAGCTACAACTGAAATTAGAAAATCTAAAAGAACCTTTGAACAAAAATTGGCAGGTAATATAAAAAATGACAGCAAGAGTTTCTATGCTTATGTAAGGAGTAAACAGAAAGTTCGAGATAAGGTCGGACCTCTGGAAAACAACAGTGAAAACATAATTTCAGATGGGTTCCAAATGGCAGAGATCCTGAATGAGTATTTCAGCTCAGTTTTTACCACAGAAGATATCAACTCACTTCCAGTTCCATTGACTAAATTTGAGGGCAATAAATCAGAACATTTAGGGCAGTTATTTGTAACTCCTGAAATGATAGCAAAGAAAATAAAGAAGATGAAAGATAATAAATCACCTGGAGTTGATGGGATACCACCAAAACTGCTAAAGGAAATTGTTGATCAAATTTGTACACCACTTGCAAACTTATTTAACTTGTCACTAGAAGAAGGAATAGTTCCTTCAGAATGGAAAGAAGCAAACATTACGCCACTATTTAAGAAGGGATCGAGGAAGAAGCCAGAAAATTACAGACCAGTGAGTTTAACATCAGTTGTATGTAAATTACTCGAAACATTAATTAGAGACCACATGGTGGAATTCCTCGTAAAACATAAATTAATAAATACATCTCAACATGGATTCCTAAAAGCAAGGTCATGTCTAACCAATCTCTTATGTTTTTTAGAAGAAATTACAAAGTGGGTAGATGACGGGTCACCAGTGGATGTTGTCTACTTAGATTTTCAGAAAGCTTTCGATAAAGTGCCACATCAAAGATTGTTACTTAAACTAAAAGCCCATGGTATAGGCAATGATGTAATCAACTGGATAGAAAAGTGGCTTAGACACAGAAGACAGAGAGTAATAGTAGATGGCGAGATTTCAAACTGGAAATCTGTTTTGAGTGGGGTACCACAGGGATCAGTATTAGGCCCTATACTGTTTTTAATATATATAAATGATTTGGAGGATGACATATCTAGCAAAGTACTCAAATTTGCAGATGACACAAAAGTATTCAGAAAGGTTACTAATGATACAGATAACCAAAGTTTACAGGATGATCTGGAAAAATTAGTTAAATGGTCAGAAAAATGGCAAATGTTATTAAATTTTGGGAAGTGTAAATGTATACACATAGGACATGGAAATATGGACGAGGAATATAAAATGGGGGATGCTGTACTAGGTAGAACCACACAAGAAAAGGATTTAGGAGTAACATTTAATGCTGACATGAAAGTTTCAGAGCAATGTGGGATTGCTGCTTCGAAAGGAAATCAAATTCTAGGGCTAATTAGGAGAACTATCACGTATAAGGAGAAACATCTAATTGTACCCCTGTACAAAGCAATAGTTAGACCACATTTGGAATATTGTATTCAAGCATGGAGGCCATATCGTAAAAAAGACATAGATAAGCTAGAAAGAATACAACGAAGAGCAACTAAGATGATTCCAGAATTAAGAGACCTTAGTTACGAAAGTCGCTTATTACAATGTGGTTTGACAACACTAGAGACCAGGAGACTAAGAGGAGACCAAATAGAAGTGTTTAAAATAGTGAACGGTTATGAGGATATTGATAGGAATATGTTCTTCAAACTTAAAGAAGGCAGTAGAACCAGAGGACACAAAGCAGCATTAGTTAAGGAGCAGTGTAGGTTGGACATGAGAAAGTACTCTTTCTCACAGAGGGTGATAAATGAATGGAACAAACTGCCAAATGATTGTGTTAATGCTAGTAGTGTGAATATGTTTAAAAATAGAATTGACAGATATCTGATAAGAGCGGGCTACACATAGATGAGGAAATTGTTGGACTCTCGATAAGCCGATGGCTTCCTTGTCCACTTGCCATCTGGAACTTGTTGTTCGAGATGGCAATCTTGTTAAATCTTGTTAAATCTTTTACTATTGGCAACATATTAGTTCAGTGCATATAATAGTGCATATAAAAGTTTAAAAACAAATTGATTTAATGACGTCTGTCTCGTATTGCTGAGCTTTCGAGGTGGATATCATATAGAAGTTAGCTTCATTTTGCACCAGATTTGGGGACGTTCCGAGTTTTATATTTTACATACGTGGTGGGGGGCGTCTTACCTCCAGGTTCCGTTTTGCCCCAGGTTACCCTATATTCCAACGCGCGTACTGTTTCGCGATCGAAATTATTCAAATGTCAGATGGATTCTCAGAACGAGGCTGCCTTTTGTTATCTGGGTTGCTATATCACGGCAAAACGCTTTAGACCAATCAGGGAGAATTCTCTTCGGTCGTACTATTGGGTGTTTTCATTTCCCCCGATGCCAGTGCTACCAAGGCAGTCAACAAGTTTGCTACACAGGTGGTAGCAGCATAATCGGCTCATCCTGATAACGTCGTCATCAGTCTGGGTGACTTTAATCACACAAACGTGAAGAAGGTACTGCCCAGGTACAAGAAGTATGTAGAGTGTGCCACACACAACAGCAAGATCCTGGATCACTGCTACACAGAGTTTAAGGATGCGTACCGTGCTGAGTGGTCAAGAAGGCCAAGTTTGAGCACAAGCGTAAAGTTGAGGACCAGTTCGCTTCCAACAACACCAGAACTGTCTGGCGAGGCCTGCAGCAGATCACGCAGTACAAGCACAGCGCTGCGGCTATCGACAACAGTGATCCCTCCTTTCCCGGCCAGCTGAACGACTTTTTCCCACTTCCAGCAGGCACCTCTCTGTCTTCGCTCTTTACCATCCTGGAAGCTGAGGTGTGGAGACTGTCCACACAACATCTCCACATCCACCCTGAGGAATTGCGCCGACCAATTTTCTACGGTCTTCACAGACATCTACAACTCCTCTCTCCAACAATGCAGAGTTCCAGTCTGCTTCAAAACGTCCACCATCATACCCATTCCCAAGAAGTCCAATATTTCCCGGATGAACGACTACCGTCTAGTGGCACTGATCTCAGTCGACATGGTAGCAATGGTGCATTCATTAAAATTATTATTATTATATTATCCTACCAAGTTAGTGCTTTTAGTGTTTACTTGATAGTTTTTTATCATCAACAAATATTTTGGCCGGTGCCTTAACTGGGTCGGGTAGATCGTTTATATATAAAATGAATAGTAATGGCCCTAGAATTCAGCCTTGCGGAACCCCACTTCTAACATTTTTCCATGATGAATGACCATTTCTTATGTCCACCCTCTGTCTTCTACCTGCTAGGAAATATATCCATAGTAGCACTTTGCCTTTAATACCATGTTGTCTTAACTCATATATCAATTGTATAAGCGGTACGATATTAAAGGCCTTTAAAATTTAAGTAAATTACATCCGTTTCAGCCCTGTTATCTGTATTTACTGTCCACTCTTGTAGACATTCTAATAGTTGAGTAATGCATGAACTTTTTGTTGGAAACCATGTTGGTAACAGCTGATAGTATTGTTTGTTTCATCTAGTAAAAGTAAACTGTCTTGTATTATTATTTCTAGTAGATTAACCACTTAGCCGGTTAGTGTTTGAGCACCTTGTCCTCAAGTAACTGAAGACGCCCACCGACGGCTTCCTGGACCTGCACCAGTTTGTATATCAGGCAAACAGATCAGTAGACGATGCGGCCGCTTTAAGTCTGCACAACATCCTGGAGCACTTGGAGCGGCCAGGAACCTATGCCAGGATCATGTTCATTGATTTCAGCTCAGCATTCAACGCCATCATCCACAACAAGTTGTTCGATAAACTTTTCTTGTTAAATGTTCATCCTACCATCTGTCACTGGGTTCTCAACTTTCTTCTTCATAGGCCTCAATCTATCAAAGTCAACAACTCTCTCCCCAAACCTCTCATCCTTAATACTGGTGCCCCACAGGGTTATGTAATAACCCACTTTCTGTTCACTCTCTTCACAAATGACACTACGGTAGAGGGCTGCATTGAGAATTCGGATGAAACATCATACAGAGATGAAGTTCAGAGAATGGTTGGCTGGTGTGCAGATAACAACCTCGAATTGAACGCGTCAAAGGCAAAATAAATTATTGTTGACTTTCGCAAGAAGAAGACTCCCATCCGCCGTCTTTCTTTAAAATGCGTGGAAGTCGGACAAGTTGAATCATTCAGATTCCTTGGGACAACATATCTCAAGCGATCTCAGTTGGGGCAAGAACACACTGTGCATCACAAAAAAGGCACAACAACGTCTGTACTTCCTGAGGCAGCTCAGGAGATTCGGCATTGCACAGGAGATCATGATACGTTTCTACCGCTCAATCATTGAAAGCATTCTCACTTTTTCGATCGTAGTGTGGTTTGGCCGGTCAGGAGGAGAACCAGCAGCTAGAAGCCATTGTGAAGGGCGCATTCAGAATCATTGGGAGCGAGTTGCCATCCATAGAGCATATTTACCCTGCTCGCTGCGTGCATAAATTCAGGAGCATTGTACGGGGTACAACCCACCCAGCCAACCATCTCTTTGAGCTTCTTCCCTCTGGTAAACGCTACAGAAGCATCAAGGCTAGAACCCCGAGGCTTAATAACAGCTTTTACCCACAGGCTGTGAGACACTTGAACGCAGAGGTCTTCCTTGTGCCACAACTCTGTCTTCTGCCAGTCCCGTTCTAATGTTTCTATGTCGTCATGTCCATTTTACTTATCTAACTACATGTATGTATTTTTACTGCTTTACTAATCCTTAGGTAATGTTCAGATGGTAGCAATGGTGCATTCATTAAAATTATTATTATTATATTATCCTACCAAGTTAGTGCTTTTAGTGTTTACTTGATAGTTTTTTATCATCAACAAATATTTTGGCCGGTGCCTTAACTGGGTCGGGTAGATCGTTTATATATAAAATGAATAGTAATGGCCCTAGAATTCAGCCTTGCGGAACCCCACTTCTAACATTTTTCCATGATGAATGACCATTTCTTATGTCCACCCTCTGTCTTCTACCTGCTAGGAAATATATCCATAGTTGCACTTTGCCTTTAATACCATGTTGTCTTAACTCATATATCAATTGTATAAGCGGTACAATATTAAAGGCCTTTAAAATTTAAGTAAATTACATCCGTTTCAGCCCTGTTATCTGTATTTACTGTCCACTCTTGTAGACATTCTAATATTTGAGTAATGCATGAACTTTTTGTTGGAAACCATGTTGGTAACAGCTGATAGTATTGTTTGTTTCATCTAGTAAATGTAAACTGTCTTGTATTATTATTTCTAGTAGATTAACCACTTAGCCGGTTAGTAACACTTGTCTGTAATTATTGCACTTGTTTCGTGGACCTTTTATGTGGATTGGTGTTACATTAGCATCCCTCCAAGCCAGTGGTATTTGGCTTGTTTATATGGATTTATTAAATATATAGGCTAGAGGAATATCGAAATCTCAGCAATTTTTAAAACACTTACATTTAATAGGTCTGAACCACTAGCTTTGTCCGGTTTCAGATTTGTTAACTTGGTCCTAACTTCGGTGAGTAAAATTTTTAAATTGTACAGTGTCCATTTTACGTTGGTATCTAAAGTTGGTAGAGAGTGCAGTAATTGTGGCTCATTTCTATAGACATATATGAAAAACATATATGTTTAATATGTTTGCTTTAGTTTGATCATCTGAAAAGTTTTTTCCCTTCAAAGTTATTCCTCTTCCCCTTGCTCCCTTGAGGGGTGGGGTCCAAGTCACTTGGTAGTTTCTTCCACTTTCATAGTTAATGCTTTCCATCTCCCTCTGTCTTCTGCGATGGTCTTCCACTCTTGTCCGTTCGTACCTGCCCTTTCAAGATCTCGTTTGACACATTCTTTCCATCGCAGCTTTGGTCTTCCTCTTCTTCTTCTGCCACCCTCTTCTGCTTTCCATGCTCATTTTGACAGTCTGTCTTCGCCCATTCTTTGCACATGTCCTGCCCATCTCATTCTGCTTCTGGCTACTTTCATCTTTAGGTGCATTTTCATGCCAGTCTCTTCTCTGAATTCCTTCATCTTCCTTCTATCTTCTTTGCATATTCTTCGGACCCAGTTGTTTTCTGCTATGTGTATCTTCTCCTCCTCTCTTTGTCAGTGCCAGTGTTCCCAACCCTTCCAACACTTTTCCTTTTAGTTGTTTCTTCAGTTTTCTGTCCCACATAAAGCCTTCCACTCTCCTCCACGCTGCTGCTCCTGCTTCCACTCTCCTCTGTCCCACATAAAGCCTTCCACTCTCCTCTGTCCCACATAAAGCCTTCCACTCTCCTCCACGCTGCTGCTCCTGCTTGCACTCTCCTCTGTCCCACATAATGCCTTCCACTCTCCTCTGTCCCACATAAAGCCTTCCACTCTCCTCCACGCTGCTGCTCCTGCTTCCACTCTCCTCTGTCCCACATAAAGCCTTCCACTCTCCTCTGTCCCACATAAAGCCTTCCACTCTCCTCCACGCTGCTGCTCCTGCTTCCACTCTCCTCTGTCCCACATAAAGCCTTCCACTCTCCTCTGTCCCACATAAAGCCTTCCACTCTCCTCCACGCTGCTGCTCCTGCTTCCACTCTCCTCTGTATTTCCTTACTACTTCCTCCATCCTCACACACTTTACCGCCCAAGTATACTAAACTGTTCATTTGTTTAATGGTCTTTCCGTCAACAACTACATGTAAGTCCTCTTGTTCAAGTTTGTCTATACAACTGGGGCCTAAAATACATACAAGGTCGAGTATGTTATTATATCCAGTTGGTTTATCAACCATCTGAACAAAAAAGCTGTCATTTAGAGTATCATTGAAACGTTTCTCAAGTTGGCTATTTTCCTCCCCTTTTGGAACAATCTATCTTTCTAAGATTAAAGTCGCCACGAGGGAGAAATTTCTATTGTATTTATTAAATTGTTTGTCTTTTGTGACACGTATGTCTGCATGATCTTCTTCTGATCTATAGCAAACTCCAACTTGCCACTGTATGTTAGGCTGTGGGGATAACCCATAATATTTTTGCATCTGTATTATCTGGTATGAATAATGTTGGGTTTAAATTATTTTTAATTAATAGTAGAACTCCTCCCCGTCTTCCACTGTGTATGTGCCTGGTGTGTAAAAATGTATTCTTCTGTCTTTTCTAAAGCATGTATAATGCGGTGGTGCAAATGCTTAGTCAGCAATGGCTGAGGATAACCATGTTTCAGTTATGGCTATAATGTCTGGATCTTAATATAAGAACTTCCAGTTGTGTAAATTTGTTTCTTAGGCAGTGTGCATTAAAAAGCATAATTTTAGTAGTAAAATCTCCTTTCCTTTTTTAAGAATAGCGCTGTGTACATATTTGCAAGTGTCTTCTTTTTTAAAGCAATTTTTCTGGTTTACTAGGTTTGGTTAGATGTTATGTTCACGATCCGACCAGCTCTGATTTTGAACCTGCTGTTTTTATTTTTTGCTCCTGTTTCTTTTAACTGAGCCCACAAAGCGATATCAGCTTCCCTTTCTAGTTTTGTTTGGTATGGGACGAGGAAGACTACTTTTGGATTGTACATTTCTGTTTTGACCTGTCTCACTTTTGTAGATTTTCTCAGTATTTCATTATTTAATTCATGTTTTTTAGTGTAACCCTGATGTCTAATTTTTGGTTCCCCTTCTTTACTACCGAGTCTCATTGTGCTTGTAGTTTCGATCTAATGACATCCTATGTCTTTGAATATCTCATTGGCTAGATCGTTGTCCTCCTTTTCGTTGTTTTCTGGAAGGCCTCTTACCACTAGATTTTTTGCCCTTTTGTTTTTTCTAGGGATTCGTCCCTGACCATGTCAATTTTATTATTTTTCGACATGTCCAATGCTAGGCTGGTTACTTTGCCCTCTAAGCTTCCTGCTTCTACTGCTAATTGGTCGTCTTGCCCATCGTTTGGGCAAGACAGTTCTCTGCCTGGTGCAACACGGTCTGTGACTTCCTCCCCGTGGTTTTCGCATACATGAACGAAATACTGCCTTACATTAAAATGCATATATAAAATGGTATGACAGTAATATATCAGGCCGTTATGGTTGTTACATTCAAATGAGAACTAACATTTAGTACATACCTTGTAATCAATACATAATGTAATATTGGTTTAGTAATATTCCATCATAATTACAATCAACAGGCTACCAGAATGTAAATCATGCAATGAAACATAATTGGTCATGTGTAATACATTTGATACAGGGTGCGTGTGGCATAGGGACCGTCTTGCCCCACATACATAACATGTGTCTAACACGATGTATGCAAAAACACAACAAACATACTATTGCCCTGTTTGTATTGTTTTACCTGTCAACTGATTAATACTATTATCATGCCACCAATTAAACCAATGATTCGCACCGTTATGTATCGAATTTTGGCCTTTTACTATTGGCAAAATATAAGATCAGTGTATATAATAGTGCATTATAAAAGTTTAAAAAACACACTGATTTAACTACGCCTGTCTCGTGTTGCTGAGCTTTCTGGGTGTGTATCAGATAGAAGTTATAGCTTAATTCTGCACAAGATTTGGGAGCGTTAAGAGTTTTATATTTTGCGTACGTGCATGGTGGGGACGGGGCCGTCTTACCTCAAGGGGCCCTTTTTCCCCAGGTTACCCTACCTGTTATCACTATGTTACTTAATTATTTCTAGCCTTTTTAGGGGTCATCCATAAAATACGTCACGCTTAGGGGGTAGTGGTCTATGGGCGAGCGTGATGAATCGTTACATGCATGAGGGTGGGGGGTCTCTGGGCCAGCGTTACGTAACGATTTTTTAAATGTTGGTTCGTCTAGCTGTCAATATCCGACATATAGCTTGTTAAGCCATTTTTGTTTTTTCATTTCAAGAGCATTTCAACGACAAACCAGCATCATAGGAGATGGGGGTCTTTGTCAAAACGAACGTAATTATAGGGGGTGTTCATGCCAGCGTTACGAAGAGTTACAAGGGGGTTAAGGGGTCTCAGAAAGCGTCCAAAAATAACGTGACGTACTATATGGATGGCCCCTTACGTTGTGCACCTAATCGGAAGAAGAATGAACATTTAATCGTATTTTATTTTATTCATTCAAGCCACATTAAGGAAATATTAAGGAAAGTTAAGAAGTACTGTTGTACACAGTCGCTAGATGGCAGTGCGGGTCGACCGATACCCGCCGCCCCAACCCGACTTCTGTGATGATGGTTTTGGGGATCATGCCTCAGTTTCGATATGTGTTATATTCAAAAAGGCATATCATCTGACATAACTGCATTTGAGCAGACACATTGGCAAGTTTGCTGGTAGAACATGTTAGCAGTGTAACCGTGGATTTTTAGATAATTTAAATAGGAGCAAGGATATTTAGCAATGTTTTCGCCACAAGGCACGTGTGCGTAGTAATTTATGCAGAAATTGGTCAATATTGTCGGGTATGGCACGTTCAGCCGTTTTAAAAGAGTTAGAAATATGTGATTTTGACAAAACTCGACCAGCATGTCAATGAGATGATGACAACGGCAGGAAAGAAGTTTCAGAATTTTTTATGGTCCCGTTTTCTTATAATCGTGCAAAACGTTAACATGGTCACCAATGGGAAACGTAACAGTAGGCTGAACCCTTTGGGGAGTCCGCGGTCTGTGCAGAATCGATCACAGTGGCGTGAGAGAGAGTGCAATGTGCACATGGGTAAGCAATTAAGTTTTTAGACAAACGTTTACCGTAACATTGAGGGGATGTCGTGAACAGCGACACGTTTTGCAGTCAAAAGTATTGTCACAAATCTTCAACGTCTTATAATTCTTAAAGGTTAGGGTTACCAATAACGTGTAGTAAAACACGCGGAATCGACCGAATTATTGAAGTAGTGGCAATTGTCGCTCGGACTTGGTGGTGGGGTACACGGTAGGTCCTACGGGTGTCGAATGGAAACTGCAGCCAGTCCTCATCACTCCATAAATACCTTCAGATCGTGTATATACTTTTTAGTATAGTTTTTAACCTAAAAACACCCATTGTTGCCCCAATAGCGGTGCAATGTCTTTTAATTGGCCCTGACCAGAACTACCAACGGACACAGACGCCGCAGGACTTACGACGCTCCTAAGGAGCCCAGTCCTTCACAGGAAGAAGAAGAATAATGTTTCGGTCCATAACGGGTTCGGCCCAACATCGCGACCGGTGAACCGTGAAGTGTTTTCGCTCGCATGGGCAGAACCATATGCGAGTATGTAACCGGTGCCAGCACACAAAAACATACGCACATGCTAATTAATATAATAATAACATAATTATTATATGGCAATATCCATAATATCCATAGTATCGTCAAAGTTGGGAAATGTTTATAACTTGACTAGGCATCTGACAATTCTATGACTATTGAATATTTATATCATAGTGATATTAAGTTACATATAATAAATTTTATTTATTACATATAATATTATATATTAACATATTTTAGAGAATAATATTAATCGACTTTTAAATTCAAGGTTATCAAACGAACGGCTAAAATCGTCACATTTTAAAATAAAAAATGTTTTTGTATATATGTTTATACTTTGGTATAGTTGGTATTACCTATGCATTAAAATGATGTTATTGATTACTTGTTTAATTTGATGATTGAACCAACTGACTGCCTAATGTCAAGTGTTAAACTTATTTTTGCATCTTCATCTGTATATATGTTTGTGTTTAATAAAAAACAATTTAATTTTTAATGAATCTGTACCTTTTTCAAGATTAAAAAACGCTAATAATTTA
>OY759264.1:32641209-32693709 GCA_963662155.1 Lamellibrachia columna | reverse complement strand
GTACATCGATGAACCGGATTTGCGATAGCCTAAATTAGTTGAGGAAGGAATTTAAAAAAAACATTTTTAATTAGCAGAATGTACCTAGCTTACCATGTAAATTAGCAATTAACTGTAACTTGCATGACAGAAACAAAAGGTTTTTGTCTATGCACTTGTAAGAGATACTAAAACATAACCATTTGCAAAGTGCCACATCAAAGATTGTTACTTAAACTAAAAGCCCATGGTATAGGCAATGATGTAATCAACTGGATAGAAAAGTGGCTTACACACAGAAGACAGAGAGTAATAGTAGATGGTAAGATTTCAAACTGGAAATCTGTTTTGAGTGGGGTACCACAGGGATCAGTGTTAGGCCCTTTACTGTTTTTAATATATATAAATGATTTGGAGGATGACATATCTAGCAAAGTACTCAAATTTCCAGATGATACAAAAGTATTCAGAAAGGTTACTAATGATACAGATAAACAAAGTTTACAGGATGATCTAGAAAAATTAGTTAAATGGTCAAAAAAATGGCAAATGTTATTCAATTTTGGGAAGTGTAAATGTATACACATAGGACATGGAAATATGGACGAGGAATATAAAATGGGGGATGCTGTACTAGGTAGAACCACACAAGAAAAGGATTTAGGAGTAACATTTAATGCTGACATGAAAGTTTCAGAGCAATGTGGGATTGCTGCTTCGAAAGGAAACCAAATTCTAGGGCTAATTAGGAGAACTATCACGTATAAGGAGAAACATCTAATTGTACCCCTGTACAAAGCAATAGTTAGACCACATTTGGAATATTGTATTCAAGCATGGAGGCCATATCGTAAAAAAGACAGATAAGCTAGAAAGAATACAACGAAGAGCAACTAAGATGATTCCAGAATTAAGAGACCTTAGTTATGAAAGTCGCTTATTACAATGTGGTTTGACAACACTAGAGACCAGGAGACTAAGAGGAGACCAAATAGAAGTGTTTAAAATAGTGAACGGTTATGAGGATGTTGATAGGAATATGTTCTTCAAACTTAAAGAAGGCAGTAGAACCAGAGGACACAAAGCAGCATTAGTTAAGGAGCAGTGTAGGTTGGACATGAGAAAGTGCTCATTCTCACAGAGGGTGATAAATGAATGGAACAAACTGTCAAATGATTGTGTTAATGCTAGTAGTGTGAATATGTTTAAAAATAGAATTGACAGATATCTGATAAGGGCGGGCTACACATAGATGAGAAAATTGTTGGACTCTCGATAAGCCAATGGCTTCCTTGTCCACTTGCCATCTGGAACTTGTTGTTCGAGATGGCAATCTTGTTAAATCTTGTTAAATCTTGTTAAAAACTACAATTAAGAATTTCATGCCAGTGATTTACTCACAGCATCTAAATTTCATGGGCCGCACCACACCCTCAGATAACCGCACATCACAAGTGCGTGTTGTCTGGCTTTATTCGCTCACCAAATAAAAATCTATTTGTAAACACGTTGTCCTATTTTTGCCAATATGATTATGGCCATACTGTTTGCGTCCAAACTCAACTGATACAACATATTTTGGCCTTTGTTTTCTAAACTGCTCCACACTGACTTAGCAGCTTCATTATTTATGATGGACTTTGATTTCAGTGGAAGGCACTCACCGTAAGTCAATTTCTCAGAACTGTCAGGCACTTGTTGATCTCTCATTAATCATGTCAGTTTCCAGTATAATTGAGATACAATAAGAATCTCCCAATTTTAGACAGAGTCGTTTGATTTAAATCATTTATTTAAATCACTCCAAAAACAAATAATATATATGTTTTTTTTTCATTTGGTATCAATTGATGATGTTTTACACATTTCTGCACAATGAATGCAGTGAAGCCACAAAGACTTGTCTTCAAGAGGCAGCATCTTTTCAAGTCAGAAGCCCTGAGATAAAATCCACCTTAAGCAAACACTAAGTCTTGTTCTAGTTGTTGCCTATTCAGTATGTTGACTCAAGTGAGACCATCTGTGGTGCCATTTTGCAGTCTGGCTAGAGTACACTGAACCCTGGACAGGGGCTAATTCACCCTCTCAACAAACAATGACCACAAAGGTCACTGCCAGCCACAATATGTCTTCTAATTATATTTATGATCTAAGGAACTACAAACAGCTGTTGACACTATCTCAATTCAAGGAGCCCAACATCAGCTCCAAGGTATTTACTCTGTATAAGACTGTAGCCAGTTTTAGAGTGTTCATTTGATTTTAAATTGTTATTTTGTTAAAGTACTTGTAAAATTGCTTAATGGTCATATTTCTGAGTTTACAATTCAACAGGACAAAGTTGCTAAGTATTTAAAGTGATTGAATTTTTTTGCATGTAAATGGTAATAGACTGCTGACTGTTCTGATACAATATTTTTAAGTGACATTTATGTTGCTGTTTTAAGTCAACCTATATTATAATTATATTACCTTAATTATAATGTTCCACCAGTCTAAAGTCAAGTACCCTCTGTTAAGACTCAGGTATACATCAGATTTGTTTTAATAAAAAATCAAGTTTAACTAAAAAAATCAAATTTTTTTTAAAGTCATGATTTTTTCCAGCCTTGTTTTTAGAACACATTCTGAGAAAACCGCTAGCATGGTTTGTTGCAAATAATTAGGTGTTACCTCTTTTATGTGTATTGCCCCAAAACCATGATTTTTTTTCGCTTTAAACATTTTAGATTGATCCTTTATATTGTGATTGACTGAAAATTTTTAAATTGTAAATCACTAAATGTAACGTCAGTGATACTCGAATTATCCTGATGATGTGTAAATTTACAGCAACAATGCATAGACTAAAAGGATGCACAATGTGGTCAAGATGGACACAAGGACTATCATGTTGTATCACGTCCACTACACCTGTCACCTTAGCCTGTGTCCACACACAGACTGCAGCCAGACAGACTGTCACTCACAGTGTCAACACAAAGAAACTGAAAACAAGATATGATGTGGTCATCATTGGTGCTGGTAAGTAATGCTGTTCTGATTAATAAATTTTGTCGATGATTAATGGGATCATTATAATCAAAGAATCTATTACAATGTTGTGTTTCATTCCCTGTTGATCTATGACTTATCTGTCCAAGATCATGACAAGACAATGGGTGCAAATCTGACACGAAGAGAAAGACTTCTCATAGGCTATTCTGCTCCCTTCTCACTGTTACTGGCCAATGAAAGCCTTCATGTTATTAACTCTGTTGATAATGGCATCAATGAAGTCGGCCGTAAAAAGGAAGGACAAGTCACTTTCTTGAATCACATCGCCGGTTCGCAAGGTGGCACGGAATGAACAAAATAACGAATGAGAAACATTGGATGCGAGTCTGCTCGACGTAGTGCCATTGCCAATCAGCAGGATCTCTTGTTGATATTTTTATGACAGAAATACAAATATAGAAACAGTGATGTTTACTAATAACATTACATTGATTAACTTTTAGGATCGATCATTGACCGATTAATGATCAGTTACATAAAGCAATGATCGGTCATGAAAATATGTTGGACTCTTCTCCCTGTTGTCTATGTTGAAGTGAAAGAACATATACATGGTTAACTGTATAACCTGTTGTGAAAAACTCCTGCATTAACCCAAGAATGGGTTGTGTACCCAAGAATGGGTTGTGTACAATGCAGTACATATTTATTTTGGCTCATCATTACATACAGCATATGTGATTACATAAAAAATATTTTTTTTAATATGGGCCAGGAAGACTCCTATTAAAACCATACATGATCGCTAGCATAGGAACAACACTGATATTTAAAATATAATGTCAAAATATTTAACTGTGCATGTAGAATTACATTTTTTTCTTTCAGCGCTAGTTACAAATATATGATGCGATTATAGTGTCGATGGTAAATTAGCAACTGTGATATTTGGAATGGACATGTTGGCATACAAAGGCAAAGCAGTTCAATACTGTACATTTTTCTTGGCAATTCTGTAAGTAATAAGTCTTTAATTATAGCTTGTGAATCCATGTATCCTGTGTGTTAATATTTTGTTTTTATTTATTCAGTTGTATTGTTTACTAGAAGTGGTATGTTATATTTATAAATTTTTTTGCAAATTCATTTGTTCTAATTATGTGTATGTTACCGTTTCCACACATAATATTATGAAGTGATGTACAAACTGAGAATTGAGATACAGTACATTGTTTTCCCCATTGAAACCAATGCTATAAGCGAGTCAGGAGAATCCACAACATGTGGAAATTACGATTGGGTTTTATGCAAATTACACTTTGATTTTTGTCTTGTCAGCTGTAGCCTTATGTCAAATCTTTTTTGTTTTTGAGAAAATCAACATGGAAGATGTTTCCGTAATTTCTTGCACAAACAAACTGGATTGTGTCTTCACCCAAAGGGATCCTTCCATAACTGGTACTTCTTCTGTGCACATGATTACATTTCTAGTTACTGGTTAGCAGAATATGGGCCTGTCAGTGACGGAAGGATCCCTGCGTGTGTCAACTAAATCTTTTTGTTTTTGTTGGCATCTGGCAGGGGCATCTGCTATGTTGATTTAAAAAAAAAATGGGTGGGTATATGTGTGCTACTGTTTCAGCAAGTGCCTGTAACATGTGTACTGTTATCTGTTCAAAGTGCCAATACTGCTGGTATTTGTCACAAATTATGTTTGTGTCTATATTTTTGATAATAATTATTATATTTTGGCATTATGTATTCTAAGGGTAGCTTTAAGACATAATACTTAAATATTTTATGTGTGCTAAAATAATCATACACAGCAATAACGTCATGTTTTAATAATTCTTCCTCTAGAAACATAATATAATGTTTGCTGTTTGAGTGAAAATCTTGTTTAATTACTGGAAATACCTTGGTGAATTTCTTATAGTTGTTATGGTTCTGAATCTTCTGAGATCTAGAAATTAATAGATGCTATATTTATTTTGGACCCTATGAACGTCACTATGGATATTAAATTAAGTTGACATAGCATATGAATACGATATGTATGTGTGTATATAATATGTATATCTGATATAAGTTATGTTTTCCAGGTCACAATGGACTTGTGGCTGTAAGTATCAGACAAAGTTGGTATTTTAAAACATTTCATGTAACAGTTATGACATCAGAGGTTAGGATGTTTTTTTATATATGTTCTATTTAAAGAATATATGAATCAGTTAATCTCAACATTGATATAAACGTTTTCCCAAAGTGTGAACTAATCAGTTATACATTGTTTGTGAAACTGCACTTATAATTGGGGAAATAACACAGTCTATTCATTCATCTTTTGACAATTTTAGCCTTGTGTATAATATGGCTGCAGTACTTAGCAAAGTGGCCAGCATCCAATGTTGTTGCTATTTCGAAGCTTGAGACGTTTTGATCACTCACATTGCCTTGGTTCACTTAACTGTAGAAATGACTACTTGGTTTTAAACAATGGTGGATATGTGAACGAATAGTCTTGATTCAGTAATTGTAGCGTGGCTGAAAGCTTCCCAGAGAATTTCTGTCGGGTTTATTTTGGAAGGAATAATTCGGCCAGGTTGAGGTGTAAGTGTAACACGTCTTAAGACCTGGATACAGTGCTATATAAGAAGAACATACCTTTACGTTTGATAGCGATTTTGAGATTGTCTAGCCTTTTGGCTTTGACACGCCTCTGAGCTCAGGCTTCGAGAATTTTGGTGCAATAGAAACTTTTGTACTCTACTTTGAAATACATGTTTCATGCTACATGTTACTTATGTGTAGGCGGCTTACCTCCAGAGGGCAGGACTAGATGTGTGTGTGTTGGAGAGAAGACATCTGGTAGGGGGTGCTGCTGTCACAGAGGAGATTGTGCCAGGTTAGTACATGTTATGTGTGTACAGGTTGTGTATGTTCACTGAACTTAAAGCAAAACAAAAGTCATGGGTTTGGGCATATGCCACCATAAGAGGTACTAAACATAATGATTTGCAACTACAACCAAGAATATCGTGCCAGTAATTTACTAGGAAAACCTTGTTGAATGCCTATGTCATGACTACTCATGAGTGCATGTAATCTGACAATATTCGCTTATCAAATGAAAATGTATTTGTAAACACCTACACTCGTATACAGTACATGCTAATAGGATATGGCCATGATGTTTGCGTCGAAACTCAATTTATGCAACATATTTTGGCTTTTGCTCACTAAATTTATTCCGTTCTGACTTAGCAGCTCGCTTGATTGAAAGTTTGCATTGCTTCCAATGGCCCTTCGATTTCGGTCGAAGGCACATAATGCGTTTCACAGGAAATCAATTTCTTAGAACTGCCTGAGTTTATTGTTCATCCAATAAACATGTCAGTCCCCAGTATAATTGAGATATGACCAGAATCTCCCACTTTTATAACTAATTCTGAGAAATACCACTAGTATGAATATTCTTGATTGTAGTTCGAAATTGTTAGTTTTTGTTAAATCTTTTGGGTGCCTTGCCCCAGAACCATGAGTTTTGTGTCGCGTTAGCTATTACTTATGATGTTATTTAAGGTTCCTTGTCTATTAGTTTTTCTCGCTAGTCTCATTTCAGACCAATTTTGCCAAAAAAATATAAGTTATCTACTATCCATTATGATATGCTAGCTCGTTTGTTTGTTTTAATGCTGATAATTCAATGTAATTTCCCAAAAATTATTAAATTTCTTATCACAGTTCATAAGGTTATGACTTTGATCACTGTTCATAAGGGTTATGACTTTGATTACAGTTCATAAGGGTTATGACTTTGATCACAGTTCATAAGGATTATGACTTTAATTACAGTTCATAAGGGTTATGACTTTGATCACAGTTCATAAGGGTTATGACTTTGATCACAGTTCATAAGGGTTATGACTACGAGTGCATGCAGCAGATTTGCTTTGACGACTGAATATGAACACTGTGTGACAGCTACAGCAGGAAGGATGAGGACATTTTCAGAGGGAGGAGGGGGTTTGAGCTCAGTAGCAGAGGAGGGCAGATCTGAGCTGAGTACTAAAACAAGGGAGGTCTGGAGTCTCAGCTTGCTAGCAGAGGAGGGGGTCTGAGCTTGATAACAGGAGGGGATCTCAGCTTAGTACCAGAGAAGGGGGTCTGAACTTAGTATTATTATTATTATATCGGAATTTATATAGCGCCCGAATCCAATTAAGATAAAATGTTATCAGGCGCTTTACATGAAACTGAGCTTAGTAGCAGAGGAGGGGGGTATGAGCTTAGTAGCAGAGGAGGGGGGTATGAGCTTAGTAGCAGAGGAGGGTGGTATGAGCTTAGTAGCAGAGGAGAAGGTCTGAGTTTAGTTGGAGATGAGTGAGGTATGAGCTTAGTACAAAAGGAACGGGTTTGAGCTTAGTAGCAGAGGAATGAAGTCTGAGCTAAGTAGCAGATAAGGGGATCTGAGATGAGTAGCAAAAAAAGGAAGTTTGAGCTTAGTAACAGAGGAGGGAGGTCTGAGATTAGTAGTAGAGTAGGGGTCTGAGCTTTGTAGCAGAGGAGGGGGTCTGAGCTCAGTAGCAGAGGAGTAGGTCTGAGCTCAGTAGCAGAGGAGGGGGTCTGAGCTTAGTAGCAGAGGAGTGGGTCTGAGCTCAGTAGCAGAGGAGGAGGTCTGAGCTCAGTAGCAGAGGAGGGGGTCTGAACTTAGTAGCAGATGAGGGGGTTCTGAGTTTGGTAGCTGAAGCAGGGGTCTGAGCATAAGAGGGAGGTCTGAGCTGAGTAGCAGAGGAGGGGGATCTGGGCTAAGTACCAAAACAATGGAGGTCTGAGCTTAGTAGTAGAGTGTAGTCTCAGCTTGCTAGTAGAGGAAGGGGGTCTGAGCTTGATAGCAGAGGAGAGGGGTATGAGCTTAGTAGCAGAAAAGGGGGGTCTGAACATAGTAGCAGAGGAGGAGGTCTGAGCTTAGTTGCATTAGAGGGAAATCTGAGCTGAGTAGCAGAAGATGGAGGCATGAGCTTACTAGCAGAGCAGGGTGATCTGAGCTGAGTATCAGAGGAAGGAGATTCCTTAGTAGGAGAGGAATGAAGTATGAGCATAGTAGCAGAGGAGGGGTTCTGAGCTAAGTAGTAGGGGATTGGAGTCTCAGCTTGCTAGCAGAGGAGGGGGTCTGAGCTTGATAACAGAGGAGGGGGTCTGAGCTTAGTACCAGAGGAGGGGGGGTATGAGCTGAGTAGCAAAAAAAGGGAGGTCTGAGATTAGTAGCAGAGGAGAGGGTCTGAGCTTAGTTGGAGATGAGTGAGGTATGAGCTTAGTAGAAAAGGCACGGGTCTGAGCTTAGTAGCAAAGGAATAAGTCTGAGCTAAGTAGCAGATGAGGGGATCTGAGATGAGTAGCAAAAAAAGGAAGTATGAGCTTAGTTAGAGAGGAGGGAGGTATGAGCTTAATAGTAGAGGTAGGGGTCTGAGCTTAGTAGCAGAGGAGGGGGTCTGAGCTCAATAGCAGAGGAGTAGGTCTTAGCTTAGTAGTAGAGGAGGGGGTTTGAGCTAAGTAGCAGATGAGGGATGTCTGAGCTCAGTAGCAGAGGAGGAGGTCTGAGCTCAGTAGGCAGGGGTCTGAGCTGAGTAGCATAAGAGGGAGGTCTTAGCTGAGTAGCAGAGGAGGGGGATCTGAGCTTATTAGCAGAGGAGGGGGTTTGAGCTTAGTAGTAGAGGAGGGTGTCTGAACTTTGTAGCAGATGAGGGGGTTCTGAGTTTGGTAGCAGAGGTGGGGGTCTGAGCTGAGTAGCATAAGAGGGAGGTCTTAGCTGAGTAGCAGAGGAGGGGGGGTCTGAGCTCAGTTCCAAAACAATGGAGGACTGAGCTTAGTAGTAGAGTGTAGTCTCAGCTTGCTAGCGGAGGAAGGGGGTCTGAGGTTGATAGCAGAGGTGAGAGGTCTGAGCTTAGTAGCAGAGAAGGGGGGTCTGAACATAGCGGCAGAGGAGGGGGTCTGAGCTTAGTAGCATAAGAGTGGAACATGAGCTGAGTAGCAGAAGATGGAGGCATGAGCTTACTACCAGAGGAGGGGGGTCTGAGATGAGTAGCAGAGGAAGGGTCTGAGCTGAGAAGCAGACGAGGGGGTCTGAGCTTAGTAGCAGAGGAGGATGGTCTGAGCTTAGTAGCAGAGGAGGGGTTCTGAGCTCAGTAGTAGAGGATGGTATCTGAGCTTAGTAGTAGTGGAGTCTCAGGTTGCTAGCAGAGGAGGGGGTCTGAGCTTAGTAACAGAGTAGTGAGGTATGAGCTTAGTATCAGAGGAGCGGGTCTGAACTTAGTAGCAAATGAGGGGGTTCTGAGTTTGGTAGCAGAGGTGGGGGTCTGAGCTGAGTAGCATAAGAAGGAGGTCTGAGCTGAGTAGCAGAGGAGGGGGATCTGAGCTCAGTACCAAAACAACGGAGGTCTGAGCTTAGTAGTAGAGGAATGTAGTATCAGCTTGCTAGCAGAGGAGGGGGTTCTGAGCTTGATAGCGGAGGAGGGGGTATGAGCTTAGTAGCAGAAAAGGAGGTCTGAGCTTAGTAGCAGAGGATGGGGGTCTGAGTTTAGTAGCTGAGGAGTGGGATCTGTGTTTTGTTGCAGAGGAATGAAGTCTGATCTAATTGGCATAAGAGTGGTCTGATCTTAGTAGCAGATGAGAGGGGTCTGAGCTTAGGAGCAGATGAGTGAGGTCTGAGCTTAGTAGCAGAGCAATGAAGTCTGAGCTTAGTAGCAGAGAAGGGGGGTCTGAGTTTAGTAGCAGAGAAAGGGGGTATGGGCTTAGTAGCAGAGGAGGGGAGCTTAGATGGCCCCGTTTATACGTAGTATCAAACATGTGTAACCCCTTAGTTACTTCAGTTTGTGTTATAAAATTATTATCCCTCGAAATCATGATGACTCATTTTCATTTGATGTCAAATACAACATTTTACTTTTTTTAATTTCCCTAGTGATATGGGTTTGGTGGCATATTGGTTATAACATCGGAACACACGGGTTTAATTTTTCTTGCCTCCTTTTCGAAGCTTGGACAGTTTCATTCACTCCACATTGCCTCAGTTTACTGATCTGTATAAATGAATAGTCAAATAGTCAATAGTCAAAGAATAATTCTGATTCAGTAATGGTAGTGTGGCTGAATACTTCCCAGATAAGTGGAATGAACAGGTCTGCCAGCGGGTGAAGTGTAAAGCGCTCTGAACCGTTCCAAGCACAGGATACTGCACTATATAAGAACATACTTTTATTGATGTGCTTGTGCGTGATATAAAACATACTCCACTCTATGGTATGTTTATGTTTACCGTGTGTCTCTCTATTGACAAAATCTTGCATGTCTAATTTCTTTGTTTCCAGGTTTCAAGTTTTCCAGGGCCTCCTACGTACTTAGTTTGTTCCGGCCTGAGATTACTAGAGACCTTGAATTAAAAGTAGGTAACTATAACTATCAGTGCAGTTGTAATACAGTTATCATATGTCAAGTGGCATATCTCGCAAAGCTAGGCGGGGCCAAATTTAATCACCCATTTGTTTTCCAGGCTACCATGTAGTGACAACAAGTTATATATGTAAACAATTACGAAAGGGGGTTTATGGCCGAATGCTCCCCCCTAAAATAATTGGTCGTGTTTCGTTGTGTTAGCATCTCTTTGGTTGTGTTAGCATCTCTAAGAACAGTTATTCATTTGGGCCTTCTGTCCATATTTTGTCTAAGTGTGTTTTGAAATGTTCATTAATAATTTTTTTTTATTAGACCTGACTGTAATGACATTAACCAAATACACTGCTAATTCCTGGTATTAGATAAACGGTCATTGTAATAAAAATCAAATGTTGAATATAATGATATTGTATTTAATACTATTTTCCTGAAATATCCTGTAAATGATGTTACCCTTCATCAGAAACATGGCCTCAATGTCTACTTTCGAGACCCATATTCCTACACTCCTCTACTGGAGAGCTCCAGGAAAGGAGGAAAGTATGCAACATCGCTACTGTTGGAGAAAGACGCTGAGAAGACTCGCAAACAGATAGCTCAGTTTTCAGAACGCGATGCTCAGGTAACTTTTATTTGTGATTAATAGAGACTACCTGGAATAACCAGTGCATAAGTATAACACTAATATATAGGTGACATCGCGTGAGATTTTCAATCGAAGTACACCACGTAATTTGCCTGAATCTTTTGTTGTGCGTTGAAACAGTCGTGTATCTACGCATGGTCAATTGCGTTCAAAATTATTGAAACATCACATCAGCTGATTTTTGCATTCAGAAGCTAGCAGTGTGATTTCTGTTTAATATCAGTAACTGTTTTTGTTGTTATTGTATTCTTTCCTGAAACTAATTTTTTTCAGACTATCGGATTTTAAGTGCAAGTTGTACTCCACTGCAATCAAAAACATGATATCCTTAATTTCATGAACCGCGCCATATTGTTAGGTAACACTACGTCACGAGAGCGGTATTCTGCCAATATTCATTCGCCAAATGAAAATATATTCGTATATACGTATTCATATTCTTGCAAATAGGATGTGCTATTTGCGTCCAAGTTCAACTTATGTAACATATTTTGGCCTTTGTTTACTAAACTAGTCTTCTTTCTGGCAAAATAACTTGTTTGTTTGAGACTTTGCATTCATTCTGTGCATGCCAACCTCCCTTAATACGTCACTTATCGGTCACTATGGTTAACATGTCAGCCCTTGGTCATTCGGAGAAGTGACCGGATTCTCCAACTTTTAGAACACATTCTGAGTAAACCATTGGTGTGACATTCTTAATTTTAGGATCTTGTTTAGGAGTATAGCCCCCAAAACATGACTTTTGTATCGCTTCGCTGTTTTGCTGGTCTTGATTAGTATTTTGTACAATGGAATCTCACTATAACAAGCATGTTGGGATTTTGTCAAACTGTTCCATATATCGAATGTTCCTTATATCCAGGTGTGCATAGTGCAGGCCAGGTGGGGATTTTAAGGAAATGTTCGTTACCTATGGAGTCCATATATAGTTATATTAACAGTGGCGTGTGGCGGCGTATTGGTTAAAGCGTCGGGCTCTCAATCAAGAGAACCCAGGTTCAAATCCTCTTGCTGCCGTTTCGAAATGTTGGCAAAATTGTTCAGTCAATGTTGCCACAGTTCACTCAGCTCTATAAATGATTACCTGGCTACAGACAGAGGCATAGTCTTTGTGCAGTAATTGCAGCATGCTGAATGCTTCACAGAGAAGTCAAGATAGTGTTGGAATGACCAAGGACTGGATAACGTGCTATATAAGAACATACCATTACCCTTTACCTTTATAGTGTAACATAAGTTACATATTGTAAAGTTACCAAAGAAAACTGTTTTTTACTTAATGTTTTATTTTGTTTTATATTTTGATGACATTTTCTGTTTTAAGGGTATGACACAGAGAGTAAAAATTTGGTCATTGTTATGGGAGCCATCCCGAAAAAGTCCTCTCTGTGTTGGTGCTGTTATTGTTATTTGTTTAAATATCCTTTTTTCAAAAAACAAAAAGAAAACATTATGTCTAGATATAATTCTATGATGCAAAATACTTAAAACATTTAATTAGTTGTTTAATTATTCTATTATTAAATAGAACATTGATCGTCCCGTCACACTTATTGTTAAAGGCATTTACCAATTTTATCTTTTCAAGTATTGTTCATAATTATATTACATACATAACTAGCCAGCACACATTATAATACTATATCTAATTGTAATGATTTTCATGTAACATATTAAGTTTTTTTGAAAATGCATTTGACTGATTGATTGATTAATTGTATGATTGATTCATGGATGGATGGATTGATTTTTTATTTATTTGTAGCTGTTCCCTGCCTATGAGGCCAGTCTCGGTAGAATGGTAGATGCCATCCAGCCTCTCATAGATCTGCCCCCTGTTGACATTGACATCTGGATGGGTCGATCCTGGGTCAAACAATGGCACAACTGGCCCTCACTGCGTGCACTCATTGGGACAGGTAATCAACTGTATTATACTGGTGTTGAGTCAAAGGCACACAGTCTAATGATTTTAATGTAAAATCATAGTATATACTACAAACTCTGAACATATGTACATACATGCTTACATATGTATAATGCATGCCTACATCTCCAGCAATGGCTGTACATATGTACGTATGTGCTGGAGCTGTAGACATGCATCATACATACATACTTACATCATACATGTATTTTACATATGTATGTATGATGCATGCATGTATATGTATGTATGATGCATGCACGCATATACGCACGCACACACGCACAAACCACTACCACCACACACACACACACCCACGCATGCACGCACCCACGCACGCACACACACAAACAAACAGAAAGAGACATACAATGATACATGCATGCCATAACTGTGATTCTGTGTTCCAGGCCAACGACTGGGGCGAGATATTCCTGCCTTCTACGAGTTCTTGACTGCCCCGGCTGCTAAGGTGTTGGACAGGTGGTTTGAATCTGAGCCACTCAAAGCTACCCTGGGCACTGATGCCTGCATAGGGGCCATGACAAGCCCCTACATAGCTGGCAGTGGGTAGGTTCTAACAGTTTTTAAAGGTCCCTCCTCAATAATTTTTTTTCCTTTATCTGATTTGTAAATCATTTTGTGAAAAAACGAAACCTACCTAGTATCTACCGCAACATGCTAACTCATTTGTGCAACTTTTGTGCAATGCTGAAAACTCACGAATTTCACCCTTGGTGAAATCTTGTTACTTTGACATGTGATCAATGAGAGGATGGAAACTATGCCCATGATTGGACTTGACCCTGCAAAGTGCTACCATTTTGGATATCCACTATTGTGAGCCTTACCAGATCTAATGACTAAAGTCAATTATTTCAACGATTTGAACAAAAATACACACTTTTTTTATTAAATTGACTGCAGATATTTCTTAAACTCATAGAATAAACTATTCACACACTTTATATTTGAACATTAATGAACCAGACTCGCGATAGGCTAAATCAGTTGAGAATGGAGTTTTAACAAAATACTAACAAGACTTCCACCCAAAGTGTTCAGCTCCAGATGGCAAGTAGACAAAAAAGCAAAAATCCAACAATTTGTCGTTTATGAATAGTCTACCATTATGAAATATCTCAACTTTATTTTTAAACATGTACAGAGTGGTCATAATAGGTATACTTTAAAGCTATGACCAACCTATAGCATTGCTTGTTACTGTATAGATTGTGATGTGCACTGGCTATTATAAGAGTTAGGTACTGTGAATTATTTTATGATAATAGCCTGAATAAATGAGTACATTTTGACTTGATGATTATAAAGAAGGATTCTGCTTTAAGCATCTGCTCTTCATTTTGCAGTACGCTTCCAGTGTCACTTAATAATAGGTGACACCAACTCAAACATCTCGTGTCTGAAGTCATGGCAGATGTCATGAAATAGTACTGACAAATGAACGTGGTGTACGGTTAAAACTAACATTCTCTCTATTTTCTGACATAAAAAAATCATTTAGTCTTCTGCTAAATGTTTGACTTACTATTGTGTAGAGTAATTAAACTACTATATATGAGTTTTATTTGTGTGGAAATGTTTAATTTTGTTGCTGTCTTCTAGCTATGTGTTACTTCATCACGTGATGGGGGAACTTGATGGTCAGAAGGGAGCTTGGGGCTACGTGGAGGGCGGTATGGGGGCCCTCTCAGAAGCCATTGCTGGAGCTGCTAGGGCACACGGTGCCAGCATCTTTACTGACAAGGTTGGTCTTGGATTCTTATGAGGGGGTATCCCCATTTCGCCTACTGATATTAATCCCATTTTTACTAAACTGCATTTGGGTAGCTCTCGCATTTTGCCTACCCTCATCGATTCACCATCTCAGTATGATATTATTCCAACTACACATACTCTGCATGGGGATAGCTCCTCTCCCACTTTGACATAAAACCACAGTAGGCGAACAAAATTGGAAATAAAAAATAGATTTATATCGTTAGCTACGAACAGAAAAGTGTGTTTCACAAAGAATCCATCATAGAATCACTCATTATTAGTGACAATGTTAGACCGCACTTTATGCAAACCATATCCATCACAAATAAACAAATTTTATGTAGAGATCCAGTTTTCTTCAGCCAAATAAGTCTTCAATCACGTATACAATGTAGGATATTTTCAATGCACCCATATGGACCCATAATTGTTTCGCTGGTTGAACTCTGATGAGCAACCCAACAATATGAATATGAACACACCTTAGCATGGATGTAGAGACATATATCTTTCTTTAACAAAAAGTATTTTTAATTACACACCAATTGTCGTGGTTTGGTGATTCCAAGTCATACACATAGTGAAGGTATGTAAATATAAGATTAATTAGCTAATTAAATAAAAAATTAATTAGTTAAAACATGACACATGTGCATAGAAAATATTTCTAAAAAAAAAGAGCTAAATAAGGAATAATAAATTAGAACGAAGGCTGGGATGTTGTTTCTGAAAACTGGAATGTTGTCTCTGAAGACTTGAATGTTGTCTCTGAAGACTGGAATGTTCTCTGAAGATTGGAATGTTGTCTCTGAAACCTTGAATGTTGTATTTGAAGATTGGAATGCTGTCTCTGAAACCTTGAATGTTGTTTCTGAAGGCTGGAATGTTGTTTTTAGACAGTGTCAGAGATAGCTGTAGATGACTCTACTGGCAAGGCACGAGCAGTTGTTCTGAATGATGGAACAGAGATATGCAGCAACTTCATTCTATCAAATGCTACGGCGAAGGTCACATTTTCGGACTTATTGGATACGGTAATTGTACTTAAATTCTGCTTAAATTTTTTATGTTTTGGACAGTCGTAGGAAACTAATTGCAGCTGTATTCAAAATGTTTTAGGAAAACTCAACAATTGGGAAATATATAAAAATAGATAAGAGATATGCCATTCTAAAAATTACAGGTTTATTTAATATATGTGTCCTCGTATGATTATTTAGATTTCCATTTTTTCCTGCATAGTAATTAAATTAAAATCTGTAACTTGTTCAATTATCAGTGCAGAGCAAAATAAATTAATGTAATAATTAAGTTTTTTTGCACTCCTCAGTATGTTCCAGTCCACTTCTAATTTTCTATTTTATATCATTGTCATTTGGGTGACAGAAGCTATGTGAAGTGACATGGAAGCTTCAAAAAGTTAAATGTTGTTGTTGGTATAAGTGATCAAATGTTCACAAAATAGAGTTTTGGTGTCACTTTGCTTTGTGTATATCTTGTTTTAATGTGTTTTGTTGCTCCTATTTGTGCTTTATGTTTCTAGTTCAGTGCCAATTTACCACAAGATTTCCTTCAGTCTGTCTCACACATAGATTACTCGTCACCAGCGGCTAAGATCAATGGTAAATTCTATTTATGTTTTTATCTTTCTATACCATCAAGTGGAATGTGGTCATGTAAGTCTGTTTGTTCCCTCATCTCTCTGTCAGTTTCACAAATATTAGGCTGAAATCTGTAGGCGTGCCGGGGGGCCCATGGGAATGGTTCTTACATTAAAAATAAAAAACAATCCCAGAGATTATGAAGGAACCTAATTGACATAGATTTTATAACTCACAACAATAGGCGTTTGTAGTTAGGCACGATTGTTAGCAATGCTAAGAATGTTTTCTATGATTGTTCAGAGTTACATAATATACGTCAAACGTCCACATATGGTGCAAATGCTCCGTGAAAGAGCAGTTGGGCACGATGATGACTTTGCCAAAATTTAACTGGGTAGTGCACGGAGTCATAAGCTTTTGGCATGACTGCCTTTTCTCCCATGCAACACCGGGCAACTCAGTTAGTTTTATAGTAAAACAACAATTTTGACAGTGGCATGTATCAGTATCATTTAAATGGTTAACATTATGTCAAAAGGTTGCCATCCAAAACTATAAGTTCAAGATGACAAGTGGACAAGGAAGCCATTAGTTTATAGAGAGTCCAACAATGTTTTCATCCATGTGTAGCCCACCCTTATCAGATATCACATTTTTTAAACATTTTATTTTTAAACATCTTTCCCAATAGCATCAGCACAATCCCAAAATTTGAAATATGAGTGATGCAGAAGCCCTGTGGTGTGAACATCAGACTCAATTGAGAGGACGGGTTTGTGTTTACACGCTGTCATTTTGAAGCTTGGACAATTTTGTTCACTCCACGTTGCCTCAGTTCGCACAGCTGTATAAATGAGCACCTGGCTGTAGACAGTGGTGGATATATATGAATGAATAGCCTTCTCACAATAATTGCAGTCAATGTGGTGACATTGGTGTTGAGCTATTGACCTATATTAACACTATTTGGTGCATTTAACAATTTTAGCAGTTTTACGTGCTCCCATCTGTGAAGAGTAGACAACTCCCAGTAACCTGTACTGGAACCGTGGCAGTCCAGTACTGGTCGTTGAGAACAGCACAGACCCAGATTGGTTGTCCCCACCCCTCGGCTCAGAAGTCGTTGCTGCAGTTGTGTAAAACGCCCTATGTAACAGTCAACAGGTGGCGCAGATGAACTTTCTCTTGCATTAGTTGCAGTAAACAAGCTTCCAAACTTCCTGGCCAACCCCAATGAGAGGGGTGACAACCCTCTACCCCAGCACAGAGGCACCGTGCATTTGAACTGTGAACACATGAGTTTGATCCATGAGGCATACATGGACGCCATGCAAGGAAAATGTTCTCGCAGGTAACTACATATTATTTGTTCTCAAACAGCAGGTCCGACCATGATTGTATAGATATTATTTGTTATTATCAGAGATAGAATTTAGCCTAAAATTGTTGTGGGGCAGTTGGACCCCCACTTTGCCAAAATGTAGGGGTCTGCCTCAAAGACTGGGAGCCAAACAGGTTGCATGAAAAAAAACAGTATAAATGTTATTGAATTGTGTGCACATGTTCTGCTGTTTCCTGATTCAAACTGTTGACGCATTTGAATGCACATTCAAATGCCTCCATGAAATTGTAAATGCATTTGAATGCATACCTTAAACATTAGTATTTGAATGCATACCTTAAACATCTGTATTTGAATGCGACCCTCAAACATTTGATTTGTCAAATGTGCAATCAAATGCATGCATAATTCTATAATAATTATTGTTAGATTCACCTTCTCAAGTTCATAGCATTGGAAAAGGTGCTTTGTAGTGAGCAGTACCCTCAGCAGATTATGAAATCATTGTCTGACCTGTGAATCCATTTCACCACCGGCTCTTCGAAACAGTGCTCTGTAGGTCAATGGTCAAAGGCTGAGTTGGTATTCATACAACATGAACCAACTGGTCTATAAGTTGAATGAGTAATTAGTGGTAGCTGTAATTATCCACCAGGTTATCTTCCCAGTGACCCCACCAGTGGACAGTCTATTGTCTTGGGTTCCCCTTCCATTATGGCCTATAACTGAGGAATTAGCCTTTCATACCCTGCCATGGTTCCCAGTAAACTGTCAATTGTCTATTCCTCCCTCCCATTTCCACCACTTCTGCAGGCCTGGAATTGTGTGACTTGATGTATGACTCTACAGACATTTTCATGTAGTGGGACTGGTATGTAGTGGTACTTAGTGGTTACAATAATATACTACTGTATTTATTAAACAAATTAATAATTGTTTGTATACATTACATTGTTTTTTTTCAAAATAATTTTTTTTTTAATATGAAGACAAAACATCTTAAATTAATTCAAATGCGTTTGCAAATGTGTAACCAAAACATTTGCATTTGAATGCTACCCTAAAACATTTGTATTTGAATGCATTCCTGGAAAATGGCATTTGCATTCGCATTTGCATTTGAATCAAGTAAATCAAGTGCATTTAAATACCTTGACATGCATTTGTTAACAAGCCTGATATATATACCATTAATAAAAAAATTAACGCATTAAGCTATTTTTTACCAATTATGGTGACATGAAAAACTGGGGTTAACCAGGAATGAAAGTGAATTTTATTTCTTTTTGGGTGAAAATTAGCTGGGGTCTGAACCCTAAGTTGTGAGCATCCATGTATGGTCTTAAAATTGGATGTTAATTATGCTAAGCTATATATTTATATTACATGTGAAATCCAAAATAAGTATTACTATATATTTTAATGTATTTACTAAAATTTCTGGAATGTAATATATCTGGGAACAGCTTGTTTATAGTCATTGACTTGAGACTTGACTTGACAGTTTGTGACGGACCAACAAGTCTGGTGGCTCAAAATATACAGAAAATGAGATCGTGCTGTTGTGACAGGTCACACTGAATACAGGCTTCTGTTAATTAGAAAAAACACTAAAATGTCAAAATATGAGACTTATTAATTTCTCCTATAGATAAAGAATTTAATTATTGTTGGACTTTTAAATTGACAAAATTCAGAATCATATTTAATGTTTCTATAGTTTTTGTTTAATAACTTACAGTATGTCTGACGTCAATAGAGCCAATGTTCGTTATATTGGTGTGTTTAATCTGATTCTCTAGGCCAGTCATTGAGATGACTATTCCCTCCAGTGTTGACCCTACCCTCGCCCCTCCAGGGTGTCATGTAGTTCAGCTGTTTGTTCAATACATACCCTACACCCTCGCAGGGGGTCAACGATGGACAGAACAACTGAAGGAGAAGTTCGCAGGACAAGGTGACTTATGGGTCTAACGTTGTCCACCACATGTATCTATATCAAGACAAAATACATGCACACATGCACGCACGCATGTATGCATGCATGCACACACACACACACTCGCATACCAGACATGGGGACAATTCCATAAAACGTGTGAAACTTAATGGATTGGAATAAATAGTTTTGGAATTGACTGGAATTGGAATTGATTTTGCCAAATGAATTGGAATTGACAAAATGGAATGTTTCTCTACACCGTCAGATTGGCACACAAGCAAAACCCATTTTATTTTTTTTACAACCACTTTACCTTAAAACTAATATATTTTATTAGGCGCTTAGTTACACAGTGAACAAAAATTAGACAAATACTATAAAAAAATCTATAAATTTTTTAACTTGGATCAATTGCAAAAAAATACGCATAGCGTTGTGAAGAATGTAGGATTCAGGGTAACAGTGGAGTAAAGCTATAAAAATGTGTTTAATAAAAGTGTGACAACTCCTTCATGGAGATTGATGCCCGAGATGCAAAATGTCTAAGTGTAGCTTAAGATACATACATACTATAGCTGGATTTGAGTGAGATTACTTAATTTAAGGTCTGTGCTTACTTGGGCATCTCAGTTCTCTTATATTTGATGTTTGCTACTTGTTGTGTTTTCAGTGTTTGATAACATTGAGGAGTATGCCCCAGGCTTCAAGGAGAGCATTGTTGGTTGTGACATACTTACCCCACCAGACTTGGAGCGTATCTTTGGGCTAACTGGCGGGGTAAGTTGAAAGATCTATTATTTTGTTTGCTTCTGTATGTCTGAATTGGAATTTATCACTGAATGGACATTAAAAGTCGTTCCTCAATGTTTCAGAGTCTTAATGAAAAACCAAACTTATCCAGTACTCATTAAGACATGCTAGCTCATTTGTACAAATGTGTAATCTAGCTTTGAAGAAATCAGCGGACAAATTATTAAATAATATTTTACCAGATCTGGTCAAAATTCTGCGAAAAAAGGGCATTGATGATTCAGCTCTATATACACACACCCTGTATTATACTGTACAACTTTTCAAACTTTTTCAAGTTACCTGATCTAATGATCAAAGTACATTGTTTCATTGTTTTTAACAAAATAACACTGAATGCTGTTACTGAAACTGTTCATACACTATATACTTGAACATCAGTGAACCTGATTTGTGATGAGCTGAATGAATTCCAGAGGCAGATTTAACTGAATCACTGATTGTGTTTTTTGTTTTCAGCTAAACTGTTGTTATTTAAAAATATAAACCTCTTAATGAACAATGATGATGCATAGCATTATGTGGCCGGGTGTCTATTATGGTGTGTGTATATACAGTCGAGCCTCATTATAACGCGGTGGTTGGAATCCATGATTTCAGACCTGTATATATATATATATATATATATATATATATATATATATATATATATATATATATATGTTGGTGGGGAGGGGTCTGAGGTTAAATCACACTGATTTCTTGTAGTGTCGTACATCACAGTTGTCAACATTTACCAGTTCGTACAATGTGTGGTAATTCTCAATTAGTACTTTAAAATGTTGATAATTTTCCAAATTAAATACATATACACACACACATATATATATATATATATATATATACATATATGTATATATATATATATATATACAAATATACATATATATATATATATATATATATACATATATATATATATATATATATATATATATATATATATATATATATATATATATATATATAATGTGTGTGTGTGTGTGTGTATATGTATTTAATTTGGAAAATTATCAACATTTTAAAGTACTAATTGAGAATTACCACACATTGTACAAACTGGTAAATGTTGACAACTGTGATGTACGACACTACAAGAAATCCCCCACCAACCCCCCCGCTACATGAAACTTAGAATTACATTGGCCTGTGGAAGTGTGGATTACTGCAGAAATGTCCTTGCCCATATAGGCATTGCAACGGTAATTAATTTTCGCCACGTGGCACTTCAGTCGTCGTAATGATGGGTTTGGGAAAAATACATCGATGTATGAAACCAATTTTGTGTAGTCTTTTACATTGATGTCTTGAGATCATGTCTTGTGTTCAAGTTGTCTACTGTATTTGCCGTCAAGTCACAAATTATGTTACAGTGATGTCCAGCGTTCTTATGTCTTGTGCTTTTAGAACATCTTCCATGGTGCTATGTCTATGGATCAGTTGTTCTTTATGCGCCCCACCCCCTTCAATTCTGACTACCGTACCCCCGTCCCTGGACTCTATATGTGTGGGGCTGCCACCCATCCAGGTACAAACTTTTTATCACTTATCAATTATTACTTTATAACTTGTACTCTCATAGGTAAAAATATGTTTTTCTTTTATTATGTTTTTCAGTATCAATGATTTGTTCACCCTCAGTACACAATAAAGCCAGTAAACATAAAACATTTAATATATCACACCTAATCGTTCAAGAGTAATAACACTTTTCAAAACATAATTTTTATACCAGTCAAAAATCATGTACCTGAAATGTGATAGAATTAATAAATAATTAATTGTGTTTCCTAAAACAGGTAATTAGGTATTGATGCATGCAGCTAAATTATGCAAGTGCTGTTAGGCATAGAATTATGTTTTACAAATGTTGTATTTTATTATTATCTATACAAATACAAGTTATTATTATTATATTATAGCCAAGTAAATCATCGCACATGAGCATGTGTATTTATATGAGTATGTGTATTTGTGTAACATTACCACACATAGATATTTTTACCTAGAAACAGTTTCCTAAAATAGCATGTAAACATGCAAGTTTGCTGTGTATATTACCTTTTCACAGTTAGTTATGTTTCAGCTGAATGTAATGTAATGTAATAATTATGTAAATTGTGTACATATACAACCGAATGTCAATCCAGTGAAGTCTCGTTTATCCGCACACTTCGGTTGTCAGTGGTTTTGATGGAACGAATAAAGCATGCATATTAGTAAATCCCAGAATAATGAATTAATGTGTGTTGTGACTGTTCGACAAAACGTGAATTACTGAAGAAAATGGATCTTCAAAGAACAGATAAACGACTACTGCAGAGCAACCAGTTATGTCTGCCCTGTTGTTGTTGTTGTTGTTGTTGTTGTTGTTGTAGTTGCTTAGTCAATGAGAGAAACTTGTGTGTGTGTGTGTGTGTCATGTTGTTGTTTAGTTGATGAAAGAAACTTGTCTATGTTGTTATTTTATCAGTGAGATGCATGTCATGTTGTGACGTGTTGTTAATGTTGTGACATGTGGTTGCAACATGTTGTTGCGACATGTTATGACAAGTTATGTAATGTTCTTGTGACACGTTGTTGCGACATGTTGTTGGAATATGTTGTTGTGACATGTTGCGACATGTTGTTGTGATATGTTACTGTCCCATGTTTCAGGTGGAGGAGTAATGGGAGCCGCTGGACGACTGGCCGCACTGGCTGTCCTGAATGACCGACGGAGAAACTAAAGAACTCATCGAGAGCTGCTGGACGACTCGCCAATCTGGCCATCCTGAATGACTGACAGAGAAAATAAGGAACTCAATGCGAGCTTCTGGATGACTGACCATGTTGACCGTCCTGAGAGTCCGACGGAGAAACTAGTGGACTCGATGCTGCTGAACGACTGATTGCATAGAGACAGTGCATTATCTCTTCTTCCCATTGTCATTGAGACCTGTGCTAAATGCGAGTCAAGCAATTCCGCACAGTGCGCAAAATAACGATTAATTTGTAACAAAAACTATTCACGAAACCGGGGATCCTTCCATCTATGCCCAGCAGAAATTAGAAATGTTATCACGTGTGTCACAGTATGCTAATGTGCCCATTTCCCTGTTCAGAAACAATTTTTTTTAGGGTCTAACGGGATGCTATCTCAGACGCACTAGCGCTTTATTAGTATGACATGAATGTGGAAGTAAAACAATTACCTCTCCCCGCTTGGCCTGCGTGTTATACTTCGATAATGAGCCATTCGTACATGGTCATTTACAAAGTTTGTACAGTCGAAAATGTGTCTTCCTACCATGATATGCTATTGTTGTATACTCTAGAATTAGTACTTAACCTTACGTGGGGTGGCTCCTGTGAGAGCGACTATTTGATAGCCTTAAGTCATGTGTGTGTGTGTGTATATATATATATATATATATATATATATATATATATATATATATATATATATATATGCAAAATAAGAACGATGATGCCTTGTTCTAATTTACATAATGCCAGTTTCAATCAGTACAAATGCCATTCAGTTGTATGCCTGTGATACCATGGCCAAACATACACACTAACATTCATCAATACATTCAACATTGTATAATGAATGTATAATAAATATTAATATCAAGTGTTTACTATTATTAGATATCCATTATCAACTAAAAAAGTGCACTTATTGTGTTGTTACAGAATATAAAATAGAAAGGAAATACTTATAGTCGATCCATTAAATTAAGCAAGACATAACCGACCTCACCCTACATCACCAGTGGTTCTTGACACATCGCGGGAATCATCAGGAACACACGACGAATGAACCTAGTCAAAGATGATATGTGTACACAGTTCCTGTGTGACTAGGAGAGGGTCTTTATATATGCTACATATAACCAGCAACTTTCAGCATGAACGAAAGGTGGAAATAACCAAAACATTGACGTACTAATCAGAAAGCGATAAGAATGGGTTGGAATTGATAAAAGTGTCAAAAAGACGGTAAGTGTCATCTATCACGCCAGAGACAAAAAGAAAAAAACCTGGTTAGTGCGTATGGACGATAAAGCCGTTGGGAGACTATTAAAAGACACTGTATAGTAATTTTAAAGTCCTAATTACACAATGGTTCAAACACGCGACCGCATTCCGAATGGAACGCAATATTATTAAGTTCAAGTGAATGAATATTTAACAAGATTTGCCATCCAAGCCAAAGGCCCAGATGGCAAGTGGACAAGGAAGCCATTGGCTTATCGAGAGTCCAACAATGTTCATCTACCTATAACCCGCCCTCCTGATATATGTGTCAACCTTGTTTTTAAACATATTCACGCTGCTAGCAGTTACACAATCTTTAGACAGTTTGTTCCATTCATTTATTGTCCTCTGTGAGAATGAGTGCTTCCTGATGTCCAATCTACATTGATCCTTTACTAATTTTACCTCGTCCTCTAGTTCTGCTATCCTTCTTGAGTGAGAAAAACATATTTCTATCAATATTTTCATACCCATTCAATATCTTAAAAACTTCATTCTGATCTCCTCTTAACCTCCTTGTCTCTAGAGTTGTTAAACCACATTCTTTCAGGCGTTCTTCATAACTAAGGTCTCTCAGTTCTGGAATCATTTTAGTTGCTCTCCTTTGTATGCGTTCAAGCGTATCTATATCCTTCTTACGATATGGTCTCCATGCTTGTATACAGTATTCTAAATGAGGTCTAACTATTGCTTTATACAGAGGTATAATTAACTTTTTTCCCTTGTATGATATGTTTCTTCTAATCAATCCAAGCATTTGATTTCCCCTTGAAGCTGCAATACCACACTGCTCTGAAACTTTCATATCAGCGCTTATTGTAACTCCTAAGTCCTTTTCTTTTACAGTAGTACCCAGAACAGTATCTCCCATTTTATAGTTTACATCCAAGTTCCCATGTCCTGTATGTAGGCACTTACATTTCCCAAAATTGAACAACATCTGCCATTTCTCAGACCATTTCACTAATCTGTCTAGATCGTTTTGTAAATGTTGTTTATCACCATCAGTATTAACCTTTCTAAACAGTTTTGTGTCATCCGCACATTTCAGTACGTTACTTGTTATACTGTCGTCCAAGTCATTGATATGTATTAAGAATAATATAGGTCCCAATACTGATCCTTGAGGTACCCCACTCAAAACCGACTTCCAACTTGAAACTTCTCCATCTACTACAACTCGTTGTCTTCTGTCAGTCAGCCATTGTTCTATCCAATCAGTTATGCTATCCCCGATACCATGGGCTTTTAATTTAAGTAGTAATATTTGATGTGGCACTTTGTCAAAAGCTTTCTGAAAATCTAAGTAGACAGTATCTACTGGCGATCCCACGTCTATCCACTTAGTGATTTCTTCCAAAAAACATAACATATTTGTTAAGCATGACCTCGCTTTAAGGAATCCATGTTGAGATGAATTTAATAATTTATGCTTAACGAGGAAATCCACCATATGGTCTTTAATAAACCTTTCTAATAATTTACAAATCACTGACGTTAAACTCACTGGTCTGTAATTCTCTGACTTATTTCTCGAACTCTTTTTATAAATAATGGTATGATATTTGCTTCCTTCCATTCAAACGGAACAACTCCCTCTTTTAAAGACAAGTTGAAAACTCTTGCAAGTGGTATACTGATTTGTTCTACTGTTTCCATTAGTAATTTTGGAGGAATCCCATCCACTCCCGGTGATTTATTATCCTTCATTGCCTTTATTTTCTTAGCTACCATTTCTGGAGTTACAACTAACGGTCCTAAAAAGTCAGATTTAGCCTTCCGAAATTTAGCATCAGCAACTGGTAATGAACTAATATCTTCTCTGGTAAACACTGAACTGAAGTAACCATTTAGGTCTTCCGCCATTAAAAACCCCTGTGATATTATATTTCCAGCACTGTCTTCTAGAGGTCCAACCTTTTCTTGTACGTTTTGTTTACTCCTGACATATGCATAAAAACTCTTGCTGTCATTTTTTATGTTACATGCTAGTTTTTGCTCATAGCTTCTTTTAGATTGTCTGATTTCAGTTGTAGCTGCATTAAGTGCCTCTTTGTAATTTGCATAGTCTTCTTCCTTTCCGGTACGCCTGTAAACCCTCCACATAGTTTGTTTTAACACTATTTTTAATAGCCTCTTTTGACAAGTGTTTCTTTCTACACCGTTTTCCTTGTTTTTGGAAGGGAACAAATTTATCGATGATACTCTCAATTTCATAGTTTAGAATTTTCCAACATTCAATTGCGGTCTTATTCATCAGCATGTTATTCCAATCTAGCTTTGCTAAGTATTTTCTCATATCTTTGTAGTTACCTTTGTGGAAGTTTCTCTTGTACGTTTTCTTATTTTTACTTTCTGATTTTACATTGATGTCAAAATGTATTTGATTATGGTCACTGTTACCCAATGGTTCAAGTATTTTTACATTGTCCACTAATTCTTTTTGTGATGACAAAACTATATCTAATATATTTTCTCCCCTGGGTGGTTCTAGCACATGCTGAGTAAGAAAGCTATCCTGGACTTAAAATAGAAATTGTTGGTCCTCACTCCCTGTGCTCTCTAGAGAATTCCATTGTATGTGTCCATGGTTAAAATCTCCCATTATGATACATTCCCCTTTACTAACTTCCTTTATAGCGTTTTTAATTTTCGTGTTGTCCTCTTCGTTTATGTTTGGACTTCGATAAACTAATCCAATAGTTAATTTTGAATTTCCTGAAACAATTTTGCACCAAACAGCTTCATCGCAATCTGCTTCCCTTTCTAGTTTTATTTCATAAGCCTGAATAGATTCTTTAACATATAAAATAACTCCCCCTCCCCTTCTCCCTATTCGATCTTTCCTAAACATTACGTATCCTGTCAGTCCTAATTCAGCATCTGTTATGTCTATGTTGGCCCATGATTCAGTTATACCAATTATGTGAGGGTCAATATCTTCTACCATAATGTTTAGTTCGTTTTTCTTATTTACTATGCTCCTTGCATTTAAACATACGCACCTATAACCTGTTTCAGAGATGTTTTTCGGACGATTTGATATTGGATTGTCTGTACTAGTGGCCTCTTGTTCTGCTTGAGACACCTCTAGGTAACCCCCCTGCACTTCTAGTTTAAACAATGTTTACTACCAAAAATATTTGTCATTGTACCCATGCCAATATCTACTGCTGCTGAAAGTTTGTCCGCGAATACTGCTGCCCCCTTTCCACTTAGATGAAGCCCATCCTTCATGTACATATCAGCCCTCCCAACAAAACTTCCCCATAAATCCACCTTCCTCTTCCCTACATAGCTTCTGGACTAACATGTTAATTGCCATCCCCCGACAATTTCGATATTTGTGACCCCTCCTACCCATTACTGGTAAAATCCCTGACAGTATTACCTGCTCAACCCATGTCTGTTTTAGTGTTCTAACCAACTGCCTATATTTCCTAACTATGGCAGTTGTACCCTCCCTCTCTACGTTATTTGTCCCTACGTGTACTAAAACAGATCCACCCTTTCCCGAGCCTACGATGTTTTCTACCCTCTCAGTTATCGCCTCTATTTTGGCTCCAGGCAAGCAGACCACCACATCGTCTCCCTTGTTTAAGACTCTGTCGGTCTTCCTAACTATCGAATCCCCCACAAACACCCTTGCTCTCTTCCTCGCCCCCTCTATCACTGCTGCAGAATAGCTCTTCCGTTCGATCCCTTCCATCACATTCTGCCCTGACCGCTTCCCTTTCGTCACCTTCCCTCCTCTCAGCTTCCTCCCAGGCTGAGGTGAGCATATAAGTGAATGTTAATATTAAAGTTATATAAATACGAGTAAATGAAAAGCATATAATAAATTAATAATAATTGAACCAGCAGTCATATGTCTGTTTTACCTACATTGCTGCACTACAAGGTACACCGCGACAATCGCTAACTCTCTACTGATAACAAAATATGCGCTCGCTGGCGCCGGGTCCAAGTCCGACGGGCCGAGACAACGAGCTGACGTTGAGCCAACGTCGACGACGTACGACGACGTAGCGCTGTGATTGACGAATGAATTAATGCCGCGTGTGTGTACAAATACTCGAAGGCGCTGTGATTTGGCATATCAACTTGTTCTCTTGTTTGCTATCCGTCTGATTCTCTCGAGAACAACCAAGATGGCTAACGGTAATTGTAACAATACCCTTAACTGTACTCATAACCATTTCTCACCAAACCATTAATTACCATACCTTTTTCTGCATACCCTTAATTATACCCTTTACTGTAATTATCACCATACACCTAACTGTATATTTACCATTAATTCTCGCCATAACCTTTATTGTATTTCTTACAATTCCCTTAAATTCTCACAATACATCTAACTGTACCTTTAACTGTAAGTCTCACCATGCCTACAATTGTACTCTTCACTATATTTATCAGTACACAGCTAGAACACACATGCACGAACGCACGAACGCACGCACGCACACACACATACACACACGAAAGTAGTGCTAGGCTACAGAAGAGCAAAGAAAGAGCAGTGGATTTCTACATCAACTTGGGACAAAATAGGCCGAAAGAAAGGAATAAAGAAAAAGCTGCTCACCACAAGACTCAAAGAAAGACATTCAAGAGAATACTCACAGAAAGACAAAGAAGTAAAAAGGAGTACCAGTTCAGACAAACACACCTACATTGAAAACCTCGCAGAAGACGCAGAAGCAGCAGCAAGAAGAAAGGATATGAAGTCACTCTACCAAATAACCAAGAAACTGAAAGAAGGACCAAACCAGAACCTCCCACTGAAAGACGCAGATGGAAAGATCATCACAGTCGAGAAAGAGAAGTTAGAGAGATGGAAGGAGCATTTCCAACAGGTTCTCAATCGTGCATATGCCAGATCTTCCAGAGAATATGGGATGAAGAAGACACACCAGATGATTGGAAGACAGGCACAGTTATCAAGCTACCAAAGAAGGGCGACTTGGGGAACTGTAACAATTGACGGGGCATAATCTTGCTATCAATGACATGCAAGATTTTCAGCCGCATAATCCTGAAGAGAATATCAGCAGCTACTGATACCATCTTCCGCCAGGAATAAGCCGGGTTCAGAAGAGGCAAGTCATGCATCGACCAAATGTTCACGCTACGGCAGATTTTGGAACAAAGCACGTAATGGAACAGTACAATCTACGCTGCTTCATTGACTTTGAAAAGGCCTTTAACAGCTTTCACAGAAAATCCTTGTGGATAATACTACGTTACTACGGGATCCCACAGAAGATGGTAAATGTGATCAAGATACTTTACACAGACTTCCAGTGCCAAGTCGCCTTTAACAGTCATTTACGGTAAAATCCGGAGTAAAACAGGGATGCATTCTCTCACCATTTCTTTTCACCCTTGCCATTGACTGGCTGATGACAGAAATCACACAAAAAAATGGAAACAGATGCATCAGATGGACACCTACCTCGATCTTGGAAGACCTGGACAATGCAGATGACATTGGACTGCTGTCTAGCAGGCACAAGGACATGCAAGAAAAGATGGACAAACTCACAACAACAGCACCACAGATTGGGTTAAAGCTCAACACAACAAAAAACAAACTGATGACGATCAACTACAAGACATAACGAGATAACGCCATCACCATAAACAACATAAACGAGAGTGATGCTCTGGAAGACGTTCAGGGCTTTATATACCCGAGAAGCAAAATGACAACAGATGGAGACTCTGCAAAAGATGCCATGGCTAGAATCAGAAAGGCAATTCAGACATTTGCTATGCTGAAGCCCATCTGGAAATCCAAGCAACTGAGATTGGAAACAAAACTGAGACTGCACAATAGTAATGTTCTCAGTGTACTTTTCTACGGCTCCGAGTGCTGGAAACTGACAGCCCAGCTAGCACAAAAGCTTGATACCTTCCAAAATAGACGTCTAGATGGAAGATCCTTGGAGTAGTTTGGCCCAACACATTCACTAATGAAGAGCTGCACCGCAAAACAGACGCAACGTCCTTGACCACTCAGATAAAGAAGAGAAGATTGAGATGGCTTGGACACGTGTACCGGGTGTCACCTGGCGAACTGCCCAAGACAGTCCTACGCTGGACAGCAGATGGTAAAAGGAGACGTACTCGCCCAAAAGAAACATGGAGACGTACAGTGGGAAGGAGATGAAAGAATGCGGCCTGACATGGAACACCATCACCAAATGGGCTGCAGACCGACGGCAGTGGCGCTCTCTTGTTGATGCTTTATGTGCCACCGTGCACGAGGAGAACTAGGTAAGTGAGTAACTTAATGCTAATCATATCCTTAAGTGTACACTTATCTGTAATTCTCACAATTTCCTTAACTGTGATTTTCACATTACCTCTAGCTGTATCTTTATAACTGTGTATTTTACGTGCAGTGAATATGTATTATAGTTGTGTACTGAGAAATACAGCTAAGAGCACAGGTGTAGGTATGGTGAGAATAAAAAAAACTAAATTGAGATTCTCCCCAGAGAAGCTCTCGGTGCCCCAAATGACGCATGCGGAGACTTTGACAAGTTGACGTGTCGCTGAGAAACTGAGTAGCACAGGCAGCACGCTTGAAAGGAGAACAAATAAATCGATTAGACTCCAGTTTTTTGGTTCACCACAACGGCGACCACCAGTCGTACCGGACTGACTGCTCGCTGACAGGACGGGTGCAGTTCCGAGTGTTCCGTTCGACCCTGTCGCCGAAGCTGCAACCGTCGGGAATTGCAGGTTAGAGACCAACGAATAGCTCAGTACCTGTAATGTAGCTAAGTAACTGTAATGTAGCTAAGTACCTACAGTGTAGACACGTCGTCACTGTCACTCTGCCACAATTGAGTGTGCGATGCGGCTGTGTCAGCCCTTCTGTGTATCCACTGGTCATGTCCTACTGCTGGAGTTATCTGTCACACGGCTTATCTTATAGTATCGAACCCCGGATGACACCCCATAGCTTCGGTCTCGTAGTCGTACTTCCAAGCCAGTACAGATACTCCACTCGAATGATTGTCAGCAGGTAGCGGTGTGCTACGTATTCTAGTTCGAAGTACCTTGGTATGAGATACTGCAGATATCGGGAAACTTGTAAGATAATTATAATAATTGTTGTCTTACTTACATAGCGTAATCAAAATAAACACAACACTAGTAACAATAACAACAATAACACAATCATATCAAACACCACTCTAGCTTCTGGTATATATGTAAGAAATGTGTGTACGTTTTCCAAAGAATTATACATCTGAACAAGGTTCTTGATATTTTAATACTAGACCTTAGGCGCCGTTCACAATTATCGCCATTTATCAATTCGTACAATGCATACTAAAAGGAGGGTGGTTGTCAAGGCATGCGTACTATAGGGGGAGGAGTCAAGGCCTGCGTACTATAGGGGGAGGAGTCAAGGCCTGCGTACGATAGGGGGAGGAGTAAAGGCCTGCGTAGTGATTTAAAAAATGTATGTCGCTTGCAAACTATAACCTCCGTTGCGTCGTGCAGCAGCGCGCGTTGAAGAGAAACGGAACCATGCTACTGTTTTCAACTGCGTAACTGTTCACGGTGCGACATTGTTACATAGATGTTTCTTCAACCTGAACAGTTATTAACGTTTTAATGTGCTAGTTCGAGGAGATGGTCGTACGGGAGCCACTTCCACACATTCTTCGCCAGCAGCTGTTGGTTTTACTTTGCATGATTAAATTTCTTCCCATCTTTTTACATATCTGCATTAATGCATGTGGATGTGACTGTGCGCGTGTGTAATTGTGTGGATCATCTTTATATATTATGCGTATTTTTTCAGTTGGGCGAAGTATTGAAGCGCATGTCCCAGACAAAGTGACGTAAAAAGACAATACAAACGAGACAATGGTGCAGTTCGATTTTATCGAGAAGCTGCTAAGTAGAGCCTTCTACGCATTCGGTCGCTTCATCACCCGCCATCCAATATGGTTCCCCATTTGTCCGCTCCTCGTGACCGCGGCGCTAGGATCGGGCTTCTACAATTTCCACGCAGAATACGACGTAGAGAAGTTGTTTACCCCTGAAGGTGCCCTTTCGAAAGATGAACGCTCCACCATGCAACGTCGAATACGATACATCTGACAATTTTAGCCCCACTAGAATGTCAACTCTCGGAGAATATGGTCGAGTGATGGTGACACCGAAGGAGACGGACGGAAACGCGCTGACTAAATACATTTTCGAAGAAATGGAACAACTTGACAAGGACATTCAAAACATCACAGTTGAGAATTATGCGAAGACGTACAACTACAGCAATTTGTGTGCAGGCTCCTGTGGGCAAGCGACAAACGTGTTGCTTTTCTTGGATACTTATATGAAAGTTCCTCTAAATGAGTTGTCTTACCCCGTTCTTACGATTGGGCAAGGGCCCGGATCTAATATCACATTCTTTCTAGGAAGCCCCATTGGTGAAGTGAGCAAGACGGCCGGGGGCGACACCAAAGCAGAAGCGTGGACGTTGTTCTACTACCTACGGTCTGACGAAAATCAAACTGTAGAATATAATGTAACTGTGAGAAAGTGGCAAATTCCTGACAACCATCGCCGAAAAAAGTTATAAAGACATCACCGTGACGCGTTTCACTTGTCACTCTCTCGAAGACGAACTGAAGCGCAACGCTGACGCAGTCTTACTACTTTTACCTATCTTGTTAACAGTTCTAATCACCTTCTCCATCGTGTCGTGCATGAGCGCCGACTGGGTGCGCAGCAAACCGTGCCTCGGAATTATCGGCGTACTCTCGGCCGGTCTCGCTATAGTCTCGGCTTTCGGTCTCGTGCTTCACACTGGCATTCCCTTTATTGATACCGTCCCTTTATTGATACCGTCGGGGTTGTTTGAACTTAAAGGAGGGTATCACCTTAGATAGATTGGCAGGCGATGGTTCCTACGTTGTTGACTACTACGAACAAGACATTAAGTACTTCCGTGAGTACGGACCTGTCATCAGTGTCAATGTTGGCAAGGAGCTTCCACTATGGGACAAGACCGAACGAGACAACATCGAAAAGTTGATACAGAATTTCGAAGAATCAGAGTATTTCGATGGCAAAGACGTTACATCAGCATGGACTCGCGATTTCACGACGTTCATCGGAAGCGATATTATAAACTCAGGAAACTTGTCTTCAATATTATGGTACTTTTTGTTAAAGTATAGCCATCTCAATTACAATATGGACATTAAAATAGCAAAGCAAAATGATGTCGACTGCTCTTGAAATCGCCGATAACAACCAAAAATATGCACGCACGCGACAAAATCTGCTTATTGCGACGGCCGCCATGTTTGTTGTATCACTGTTGCTCATACCACAGCCAGTATGCAGTTTGTGGGTGACTTTCAGCATCGTATCCATCTGTGCAGGGGTCATAGGTTATATGACTTGGTGGGGCGTTTACTTCGATATGATCTCCATGATCAACATTATCATATGCATCGGTTTCTCTGTTGATTTCTCGGCACATATTACCTACGCCTTCGTGTTGGCAGAGGGTAAGACTCGTAACGAGCGCATGCGCAATGCTCTCCACGCTCTTGGAAAACCCACAGCGCAGGTGGCGCTGTCGACAATCCTGGGGGTGTGTGCGTTAGGTTTCTTCTTCAAGACGATATTATTGGTCATATTGCTGGGTGCATTTCATGGGTTGCTTATCCCCGCGCTGTTATCTTAATGAGGCCTTCGCGTATTATGAAGAAACCATCGCGACATGGGAGCTGGAATCATGGCGATATGAGGCGCATGGAAGCTGATCGTGGCTTCGGTGCGTCACTAGCATATGCCAACGATTTTCAACCAACAAGTTCACACGCCGACGATTTCCAACAAAAAAGTCCATACGCCGATGATTTCCAACCAACAAGTCCAGTACGCCCATGCATAGATGACAGTCCGGTGAGATACCGCAGCATCCATAATAATTATCAGAACGGTGACCGTTGAATTGAAAACGGCCCCGTGCCAATGTCGTACCCCAATGGCGACCTACGCGATATGTGGAGTTGGGGTGCCACAATGGCTGGCCAGTGGGAAGCACGTACGTGACATCGTTGAACGGCAGAGGTCGTCCACTAGATATATACGTTGGACCACACGGGTACATGCAATCGTTAAGCGACATAGATCGACCACGAGACTACTACACCGGACCTCACGATTACAGGCCACCGATAAGCTATATGGATGGACCACGAGAATGCTATACCGGATCTCGCGAGAACAAGTCACCAATGACCGATAGGGGTCTTCCTCGATATCGTCCAGGGTCGCCCGGAGGACATCATATTGTAAGATACATGCCTCCCTCTTCTTGTCTTCTTTTGGGCCGCTCGCAATGATCCAGGAGGCATTTCTCCCAAACGAAATATAGTTTGACTGTCCGTCGTTTTTGCGCTCGACAGGTCGAGAGTTTTAACTGAATTTGCACTCACTCGACCAATGAGTACATAGAGTACTACAGAAGTGTAGTCAACGCATTGTTATCCAGGTTCGAAACGATTTTAATCTTGTACATCAGACGGCTACGTACATAGTAGCAATATAATCACGCACAATAACAATTAAATAACAGTGAAGATATATATCACTGTCAACCGTAAAGAAAAGTAGTAAATGTAAACATCACTTAGACACTTAATGTCTAGAAGAATAAAAAGAAACATGGTTAAATCTGACCTGTAATGTTGAAGCCTAATGCTAAAGCAGGTATGGCCCGCCAGGACCACACTTACCGATAATGTAGATGTCTAAAAATGTAACTTGTGCCGGCCCTTGCAATCCCTCCCAGTTTTCTAAAATCAGACGCCGTCACTAGAGGCGCTGTGATTGCTTAAATACCCAATACGCTTTACTATTGGTCAACTTGTTAAATCCACCAACCCTCTCAACCGCTGGACAATGACGTCTGCCAGTCTTCCTTGCCCAGTTTGCAAGTTAAACTTTTGAACTCTTGGAGCTGTGCCAAATCCAGGGTTCCCAGGGCTCCCCCTCATTACCCAATTACGTTGACCCCCGAGATCAGAGCAATTTAGCAAATGTCAGGATTAAAGGGAAGACTGAAGCGTCTATAACAGTACCATCAATATTTGACACCATATGGATTTTGTCCATATCCACTTGGTGGTTTATCTATAAACTTTTAGAAACCTGTTTTTCTGTTGCTACTATAGGCTTAATACATTGAATAAACCTCCAAATGACTCGGTCTGTTGCGAGGCGGCCGTCAATTGCGATGCCATGTCCAACACTCACTCGTCTTATATAGCGCTCTCTCATCGGCTGTTATTGCGCAGTTGTTTGGTTGCAATCTCGTTGCGCGTGATGTTTGCGTTGTTGGGTGTCGGTCGGTGCTTTGTACTATTGCGCAGTTTCTCCGGGTGTTTGGTTGCAATCTCGTTGCGCGTGAAGTTTGCGTTGTCGGGTGTCGGTCGGTCCGTTGTACTGTGCTCGATCATATGACGATCCACCCGCTTTTTTGTGTTTTCGTTATTGTTGTCGGGTGCATTGTGCTTTGCTCGAGCTCCACCCGTGTTACACCATACCCTCTTTTTGCTGTCTGGTGCGTTCGAATGAACTCTCTTACTCGCATAAGTATCTGTCCAAGCGTGTTCTGACCCGCTTGACCACTGTAGGTCAACGCACCCCAGAAACCCTCTTTGCTTTTTACCCATCCCATCAATTCACTTTCTCCTGTATCTAACAGTCGTTTCCGTAATGTTGAATCACGGAATGTCACACATATTAGCGCGTACATCACGGAATATCTCTGTCTGTTCCATTCCTCTCGTAAATGCACCTTCTCTCGAAAGGTCTTGCTCAGGTATATAGCTTGCAGTCCAGTCCGTGTAGCTACTATCTTTTCTGCCGTTTCTGAGTCTTCATAATGCGCACATTTCTTCTACTGATAAGCGCTCTCAACGGTATTAAATTCTCTATTCCACACACGTATTCTGCACGCATAAAAATTAGACAGATAACTATTACCGCCCCTGAAGCGAATCGGTCGATTCATGCTTGCTTTATGTCGCTAAAATGTACATTCACTGTATTATTATATGCAGCGCTCCGTGAGTGCTTCTCACCTCGGTTTTTTCTCTTTGACGGATGACTGTTGCGTCCGTTATCTGACAACTCTCTGATATGACGAGTTCGTCATTGTTCGCGAAGTCGTCAACAAAATTTCCATCGCGTTATATAAAGGCTTCTCGTCAATGCTACCGTCATCGTCAAAATGATGTATTATTGGTGGTTTGTGTTCACTCAAGCTATGTGCACCATCTTCGCGATGGCACGCTGTGTTACACGCTTAAGCATCAAGTATGTCCTTACCAGACTTCGATCGATCCTTAATAATATTTTCAATGATTTCTGCTTTGTGTAATTTTTAATAGACAACGAACATTCGAGCGATATTTTAAATGATTTGTGTAATGCTTTGATTAGACAGTCAATTTATCCCCATGTATCTAATACTATTTTCACTGATTTCTGCTTTGTGTAATGCTTTGTGTAAATGCGTTGTGTAATAATTTCACCACTGTGATTAGACAGTCAATTTATTTGTCCTATGCTTAATACTGTTTTGTGTCATAATTTGATTCTTCAATGTTTTGTACTTAATAATATTTTAAATGTTAATTTGATTCTAATATTTTCAAGACAGTCCCCGTGTATCTTTTCCCAATTAAATCGCTTTGTATCGTTAATACATGTCTGTTGTTTGTTCGTATCGAATATCGTTCCTGATGACGACTAATGTTCGTGTCGACCGTACTTTCTGATAAATCATTAATATTTAACATACAACAAATCGCAATGACTAACAATATAGTTTTATAACACTCCTAATGTTTAAAGTCCAACAAACCGTTCGCATTACACGAATTCCAACCACAGCACCGCATGATTCCGCTATCAGTTTCCACTGTTCGCTCCGATCGGCTACGGCTCCAAACAGTCTACAGTAGACACACATTTAAAGTCTAACAAACCGTTCGCATTACACGAATTCCAACCACAGCACCGTATGACCCCGCTATCAGTTTCCACGCGCTGCTGTATTTCCATTGCGAATATTCCGACCGGCTACGTCGCCAAAACGATTCAGATCCGTCGCATAAACTCGCCCGCTCCAGTCTGCAACAGAACGAAGCTTACTGAGTCCAATGTTTCGACTAGGTGTCGAGTTACAATAACAACACGGTCTGTCGTCGGCGAATGCTATTTACAACGCATGACTAACGAGCTGTATCGGGTTACCGTCGTTCGGTGCAGATACCGTCGCACTGTTCGGGGATCGGATAAAAATCGTGGTCCGTCTTACCGTCGCATTGGGGATCGGGTCAAAATCGTGGTCCGTCTTAGAGGTCCCGTTAGAGGTCCGGAGACCGTTCCTACGGTCGGTAGGAGGCGCTAGGAGGTCGTTAGGAGGCGCTGCGCGTCGTTCGCTAGGCAACCGCGCATCGTTCGCTGGGCAATGGTTGACCTTTGACCCCACGCAATGCATGCTGGTCCTCCTCCGTTACCGATTGAAAACTCATCAGGTACTACTTCTGTGCATTGGAAACTGACTCTAAATTACACGGACAACTGATACAACAGGTATTGGTTAAAACCAATTATCATAATGCGAAGTACCCATAGCTGGCAGAGGTTGTTGCTGGTGGCTCCAGCACTCGGCTACTACGGAAGACAGGTGGCACTAACTGTGACGGGGCGCCGGATAGCAACGACATTGATCAGTGTGAACGAAAACAGGAAGCCGACCGCGAATCGCAGCCAATACCCGTACCGTCGCGTATCGACAGCTCGACGCAGCAGTTACATGAGACGTTTGTGATCCCGTCATATCCTAAATGAATGTGATACAATGTATGACGTGTCTATGCACGACATTGGCCGTGTGTGGCAGGCTGGTTTGTATAACGTAACAACATAATATAATGTGAACGTTTTATCGGAAATGTTAGACATCAAAAATGGGTTTAAGACATGTAATATTCTAGACGATGGTGATTACTTTACTGTATTTTAAAGAATGTACAATTGCCATTGTTAATGTGCGAAAATAAAGATTTTATTATTAAGTGCTCAAAGAATGTGTCGGTCGAGTGAGAGTCACTTGCCATAACTTGAGCTGTCTGGAGGGAGAGCATTAACATGTAGCAAGCATAGGGGAAGGTGGGACATGTCTGGAGCGTTGCAATAATAGGGGACCTACCTGTTTAATTGTTACCACCGATGAGATGATCAAGTTGTTCGCCGGGTCTGACGTCATCTACGATAACTACTTTGTTTGGAATGACAGGCTTTGTTCGGTATTGTTCAGTATGGCGCTTGCTCTCGGCTTCTATGGCTTAAGATTCGCCCCTTTTAATAACGGCAGGAGAAATGGCCAGCACAATTCACAATATACGCTGAGTGACTTCGTTTTTATGGCTGATAATACGCGATGCATATGTGTCACGGATTGGCGGGGTTTCCCCTTATTAGTTTCGCTCAGATCTAGTTGGAAAGTCCCAGTTCTATAATTTAACGCTCGTGAATGGCGGTTGCACAAATGAACAAAACAACAAAGACAAGTGAAAGAAAAATAAACATTTAATACACAACAGTTACTAAGTAATGTACAAGGAAACAGGTAGACTCCCGCGTCTATATAATTATTATAAGCAAATAAATCCGATTCTGTAGTAATCGGCCCGGAAATTATTCACCCTGAGAAATAAATATTAATAGCATTTCACATGACCATTGCTATCCAAACATCAACACAAAGTAAACTATATAATATAAAATCCTCGGGAGACCCAAGCTCGGCAGCGCAAAAAACAAAAGCTCACAATCAATAAGTAGTTCAAATTGTAGACAGTTGGATTGGTATGTTTTGGAGCTATGGAGGATAAGCAAGTTTAAACAGGTGGGTTTTCAGTTTACGGCGAAATGTTTTTATTTCTCACAGACTTAACACTAACAGGGAGTGAGTCGGTGCAATAAATGAAAAAGCTCTAGTTCCGACATGTGTCTTAACACAGGAAACAAAAATTATATTTGAAATAGATGATCGAAGCTGTCTGAGCTGTCTTGCAGGAGTGAGCAGTGAATGTAAATATGATGGTTGCTTGGATGAAAGTGCTTAATAGGGAATTGTACAAATCTTAAAATAACACAATATCGGAGAGAGAGCCAATGCAATGATTTAAGAAGTGAGTGAGAGAAGAGAGGAGACCGGTTAACTACACTTGCCAAACAATTGTGCACACGTTAAAGTTTCAAGATATCCTTGACAGCAATATTATGAAAAAGGGAATTGAGTGTGAAATTATGGATCAACATTGGTGTCGGGGAAAAAACGATCAAGTTTACCACGCTTTTGTATGTACCAATAATAGCAAAATGGTGTTTTATTTGCATTTAACTTTACATTGTTGTCGGTCATCCAGTGGAATATATCATGGAGACAATCCTTGAGTTGGCTTAAGGAGCAATGTGTATCCGGGGTAGCCAAGGAAAGGTAAATATGTGTATTATCTGCATGTAGGTGGTTATCCAACTTGTGAGTTTGAATAACACAGGGAACAAAAAGTAGATTTAATAGCAGTATATCTATATCAAAGACATTTTCAACGGCAAAATATAACGTCTATTTAGAGCATCTTTATTTAATTTCTGCATATTATTGTACACAATGGGAGGAAAATATGATATATGTAACATATTATATGTTATCGATTATTTGTAGCGGATTATTTTAGTTAAAAGGTTATACGATATAACTGAAAAAGTAATTGAAAAGTAATAACTTCACCAATTCCAATTAATTATTTGTTACAATAAAATACCAATTCCTATTCTGAAATTGGCGTTTAAATTCCAATTACGATATAACAGACACCAAGTCTAACACAGTGACCTATTTTTCTTATTGTTTTAGAAGATATTCGCATTTTAAGATGAATCGTAATGTCTTATATTTGATGATTCTTGGTATATCAAATGATACAATTTTTGAAGGTATATACAAGGAAATATGGGGCAAGCTGACGAATGCGGCAAGTTGAAAATCGCACAATAGGCATAAAATCTGTTCATAGCCTGTATGCACAAAATGTGTCTCTTCACCAGGTCAGACATGGTGCAAATGAAGAGACGATCCGCGCTCTCGGTCTTTTTATACCTTCGGCAAGTACACGTACTGAACACCGGTCGTGCGCAGACGCATGTCCTCGGGCGTGTGCTGTTTGAGATAGACCAATAGATAGCCGTACGGTATCGACGTGACATCTTTAAGCACCCCTTGAACGAGCTTCACGAGCCCTTGATACATCTGCCGAGCCAATTGCGTCATCTGCGATGCATCACGACGATTCTTGAATACCACCATGTACTGAGAGTTCAGGCTGATGGTACGATTATCTTTGTTATTAGGGAACAGGTTCTGTACGAGATACAGCACAGACGTGTTCATGTGATGACTTTTTTTAGTAAAAAGGTCGTGACCCATTCGTCCGTTTCCGCCATGAGATTGTCTATGACGATGAGGTTCCTCGTTGACGCATCGAACATGCTCGCACTCGGCAATCCTTCCTCGAACCGCACGTCGACTAAGTTGATTGTCCCGTAAACTTATTGCTATTCTCCGTAACACCACGTGATCCGTTCTGGGGTTGGATCGATCATCGCAGTAGCGTGACGCAGCATACGCGTCACGAAAGTACTTTTGCCGTCCCTACGTGTACTAAAACAGATCCACCCTTACCCAAACCTACGATGTTTTCTACCCTCTCAATTATCGCCTCTATTTTGGCTCCAGGCAAGCAGACCACTTCGTCATCTCCCTTGTTTAAGACTCTGTCGGTCTTCCTAACTATCGAATCCCCCACAAACACCATCGTTCTCTTCCTCACCCCCTCTATCACTGCTGCAGAATAGCTCTTCCATTCGATCCCTTCCATCACATTCTGTCCTGACCCGTTCCCTCCTGACTCCTTTGCTCCTGTCTCCCCCACTCCCCTTTCCTTCGCACCTGTTTCCCACACTCCCCTCTCCTTCACTCCGGTTGTTTTCTCTCCTGTCTCCCCTACTCCCTTCTCCTTCATTCCAGTTGTCTTCCCTCCCGTTCCTTTCCTTCCCGTCTCCTTACGTTCTGTCTCCCTGCGACCTGTCACTTTCCCTCCTCTCAGCTTTCTCCCAGACTGAGGTGAGCTCTCCCTAGCATCTCTCGTGTCTTTCCCCACTTTATCATCTACTGTTCCCCCACCGGAACCATGGCACAACCCCTCTGTTCCTTTCCCACCATTGCCACAACGAGCAGCCTTAGCTCTTCCAACTCCACCTCTAGTTCCTTCATCTTCGTACATCCCCTACACTCAAACCTAAAACTATCTGTCTGGATCTCAGCCCAGTACTTCTCGCACCCAGACTTGACGAAGTCCAACCAGTTACTACCACAAATTAAGTGCCTTATGGCCTTTAACTGCCGTTTGCACGGCGCCATCATACAATTTAGTTTTAATTAGTTTGCTATGTTAGCCTTGAATAAGGCTGTTATTGTGTTCAAAAGAACACTTTAGGCTAATATACTTGCTAACTATGTATTCTATTAAGCTGGCATGCAAAAAACCCTGCCACCTAGCGAATACGGAGGACACTGTGTAACAAAACAACGAAATTAGTGTGTACTAATTTACGCTAAAATCCTGCTGTTAATTCATTTTTACCGAAAACGTTTACTACCACTATGTCAGATATTACCTTATGTATGTAATTTAAGTAAATATATCACTTTATCTTATATATATATATATATATATATATATATATATATATATATATATATATATATATATGTATATATATATATATATATATATATATATATATATATATATATATAATATATATATATATATATATATATATATATATATGTATACATATATATATGTATATATATATACATATATATATATATACATATATATATATATATATATATATATATATATATATATATATATATATATATATATATATATTAACCAATGTAAACGATATTTCGATGCACAAGTTGAATTCACGACCGGTAAACAAACTCCCTTTTATCGCTCGTTGAGTTTGAATCCGGAAAAAAATACAAACTCTGTTTAACAAAAACGGTTTCTTAATATATGTCTACAAAAAGTTTGTGAACAATATATGTATAATAGTAATACTTATTCTGACCAATATTCCAATGTTACTGACTATTCACTATGCTATTTCAATTATCAAATGGTAAAAAAACCATATTAACGCTCGCTGACTTCCCTGACAGAGTCCGAAACTAACTTACGCTAAAATACTGCCTCTGACTAATAATTAACAAAACCTGTTCCTACTAATATATGTCTACAATACGTTTATGTATAATATATATGCAATAGTAATACATATTTTATTTGATATTCAACGTTTTTCTATAAATTCTCTTCACCAATTTCAATTCGCTGCTGCACCAAGTCATCATCCGATAATGACCTAAGGTCAATGGTCAGTGCGACGCCTATGGCGTTATACACAACCAGTAGATCGGCGAAAACAGCAACGGCAGAATCCATGGCAACGGTATTGACAATAGCAACAGCAGCAGGACGACGTATGCAGCAATGACGGTAGGTGTATAAAGAAACACTAATCTGAGCAGTCTTCTATATATACCAAGCGTTAAACAATGCAAACAGTTGACGTACAGTTGACGTAGGCCACTAGAACATTAACGAATTCATCACAGCGAAAACATCCGAGAAAAGGCAATGTTACGAGCACTATGGAAAGAAGAAAGACGACCGATCATGGAATACTTAATCGGGATTAAATTTCGTGACACAACACTAGCCAAACGGCTGTTAGACACGCGACAATCAAAGTTAAATGAATTTGTAAGAAGTAGGGAAGGTTTCTTCTGGAGCATGTTCACTTACACTGAACAGCCTGGAAAAAACGTACTTGGTCAGATACTCATGGATCGACGTCAGTTCGTTCGAGAAATCCAGACTCTTCACGAAACGTGCCCAGACGCATCGCAAGAACAAACGCGACGGCGTACACAGAAATGTGCGTTATCACCACAACACATGCCAACGGTTGCAGCTAGACAGATAAAAAAACCGCGCCTCCGTGAGCGAGTGCCTATATAAAGCGACTCACCACTGCAACGGGCATAACCACTCGCTCTCTGGATCGATCGACTGCCCCTTTCTTCACGTTCTACTCGACAGCCATGGCCACTCAGAACTTCGTTGACGCACAGTCGGCGCAGCAGAAGATGATGAACCTGACACGGCTCCAGACTGAGGTGAGTATCGTAACTTACAAACTTACAAGACCGTTAACGATAGTCACTTGCGCCACACAGGATAAATACATAGTGTATGCATCGTGTCCGCACTGTCTCAAAGGCGTGCAGAGACAGAACAATGGCTACTTTTGTCCCGTACATTAATGGCAAAGGGTTCCCGTCTACAGGTTCGTCCTGCGTGTCCTCTAACATACTGGATCGGGACAGAATTGTTGGCAACCGTATTCAATGAAACAGCAGCAAAAGCCGTGGAGTTCAGCGTTAACAACTAAGTCGCTATGACGTCAGACGAAGAGCGGTATGCCTCGCTGTCATCGCTAAGGGAGGCGCCTGTCATGATGACACTTATGAAAATGTCATCCCCTACTCCTCCTCCACGGCATCCACACTACCCTTGTGGTCAGACTCCGAGGGTGACGACGACGGTCATCATATCGTCGCTACCGACTCTGCTGCCGCTGCTGATGTCATAATCATAGACAGCAGCAGCAGCGGCAGCGATGATATACAGATGACGGTAAGTAAAATAAATAAAATATGCGATTGCACGGATGCCCTGTTGAATCAGCAGACATTCAATGTAGCCGTAGACGAAGCCTGCGTTCGTTACACGTGTGCCGAGGTGAATATTGAATCTGTCGGATGATTAGTATTACGTACCATCGTCCGGTTTGGTCAACCACTCCCTGCGTTGAATTGTCATAGCCTTTACGAGAGATTCGGGAAAATGCAATGGCGTCTCGATATGATAGAGAAGGTCAGAAATACCATCGCTAGTCAATACAAAGACACGTGTCCTGTTAGTAGTGACGGTGATGACGAGGCACCCATGGTGTCGGCAAATAGTGGCGACAAGAACTGCCATCGCCAGTCAATGCAAAGATACGTGTCCTGTTAATGGTGATTAAGCAGGTGTGCTTTTTTCCTGTCTATTGATAAGTAACGGTCTCGAGCAATTGAGATCGGCCTATGAGGGGAAGATGATGGCATGCAAAGGAATCACTCCGCCGTAGGCTGAAAACGACCTGCGATGGGTGTTGTTGAAAAAAAGACAAATAGCAGCATCGCCAATGACACCGTCGTTCTTACTGACTCCGCCGACGTCATCGCCATCACCTCGCTCGCAGACGCCACCACCGTCAACACCATCATCACAACCACCACCACTCCGCTCGCAGACGCCACCACCACCGTTGTATCCGCCAACGCGATCGCAGTCGCCACTGCCGTCAACATCAACGTTCCAGTTTAGTCCAGCAACACCTCCATCAACACGCAAGGAGGGTGAGGAAGAGGAGGTTCTGGAAGCGACGACAAACTTCCTAACGTCACGACCACCCGTATGGCTGATTGAACCAGCGGCACGTAACGTTATGATCGAGGAAGCCATCTGATAATGTCAACTTGTCAGATGACATCTAAAAGTGTAAACACAGTCACCAAACAAATATGCCACTCACTCAGCAACATGATCAATGCAGCCGAATGGCAACAGTACAAGCAACAACAAATAACTGCCTACAACCCATGGTAACTGTAAGAACACACACACACACACACACACACACACACACACACACACACACACACACACACACACACACACACACACACACACACACACACACACACAAACACACACACACACACACAGACATAGACACACACGCGCGCGCATGTCAGATGCTATATGAACGATATTAGTGTACTATTATTACTATATTATATCATGTATAATTTTATATTTATCTTGTATTGTCGTCTTGTGACACTGATGAACAGTATTTAATACAATAACGATATTAGTGTTTTAATATATCATTTTATATTTATCTTGTAATCTTGTATTTGCGTCTTGCGACACTGTAGTATTATATATATGTTATCTTCTTCTTGTGGCGTATTTTGTATAAATACATTTATATATTTTTCCTTTATCCTCTAGTATTTCGTCTATGAAGTATACACTACCCCAACCCACCATCCACTCATCACCGAAGAAGATCCCATTGATCCACCCGATCGACTTTCCTTCTCCGACACTCTGTCGACGGAACTGCTAGATGTCGTTCGAAATCACTGGTCGACCATTAGGTCCCAAGTATCGAGAGGTCCAGTGCAGGTACGATTAACCACGCTAGACACGACCGTCCTAGAGCCTCCTTTGAAAATCATGTTCCAACGTGTTCAAGCTTAACATCAGTTACGGTTTCGTTCTGAGGAACAAGAACACTGGTCGATACAAGTACTATCATTCCTCGTGCAATTGCTGTGGACGCTACCTGGACGAACCCAGTCTCATCACCAACAACAAGGACTTTGATGACTTTCTCGAACACATCCGAGAAACAGACGACTTGCAAAGGGCCACCAATCAAAAACCGGATTCTGCGTGGGTGTGCGAACTCGTGACCAGTGTTACCTTCTTCATCAACTGCATAATCGATCACCCGATAGAATGTGTAGGTGCGACCCCCCTTCCAGTCTACATCATGAAGAAGAAAAGCGTCATCGGACTGGAAAGGGAACTTAACAATAACAAATGGTGTGGAACCGGCGGTGAAGTCACTATATGAGGCATACGATCAAGACAATGTACCCATGAAAGAATTTGCCGGGGTCACGTTGGGTGACCTCTATCGCGTAGTGACCACATTCCAGACGAACGTGTGCGTGTACAAGCTCGTCAAACCAGATGCTGAAGATGGTATGTCGACCGCCAAACTGGTCCGTCGATCGATATGCCATTATCCCGAAACAAAATATCTCAACCATCACGAGACAAAGTTTTCCTTCATCCAAGATATACGCATGTACTGTCGGTCGTACCGATGTCGGAAGTGCGGTGACTCGTTATGGAAAGAAGCATCTATGATGCGCAGGCACGAGCGCACGTGTACGGGGAGAGGGGTGCGTTGAGTCTATCCTGGCGGCGTGTACCATTCGACTCCATCAGTGTTCGAACGTCTGGACGAAGAGAACATTCGAGTGTCCGAATCGTTGCGGTAGTCTCCGTAGCGTGCCTCCTTTGACTTCGAGCGTTGTTTCGACACCGATCAACTGCCGTCGCACAGTGACAAGGTCCACTGAGTCGCGCGTCACGTTCCACTAAGCGTCAGCGTAGCATCCAACGTGCCCGGGCACGAGCAAGTGCAATGTCTCGTCACGGACGGAGACACCAACAAGTTGGTGAGCGACATGATGGATATATTTTGAGCAATGAGTGACGCCGCGTACGACAACATCAAAGACTCGTACGAGGATGTGTTGAAACAACTCGCAGAGGCATTGACGAACTGGGACGAACGGGAGGAGGCTGCACGATCAGCCAACGACAAGGAATCTCGTCCAGTGACCAATCCATACAAAAAGTTGATGGAACAAATTTGTGGATGGATGCATCAGTTACCCGTCATCGGGTTCAATTCGGGTAAGTATGATCTCAATGCCATCAAACAGTTTCTCATACCTTACTTCCTGTCCACCGCGTCAAAGACAGAGGAACAAGAATAACAAGAAGAACAAGAACACAAATAAGACAAAGAGAAAGAAGAAGAGAATGATGGTATTGGGTCTTTTTTCGTCATCAAACGCAACAACACGCCAAGTAGATGAAGGCATACGGATGCAAGGACACGAAAGGTCATTTCCGTACGAGTACATAGACCGTCTGGATAGACTCAATGACACCGCACTTCCATCGAAGGAGGCCTTCCTCAGTCGACTGAAGAAAGAAGGTATTCCCGACGAGGATTGCGCCAGTTGTCACGAGGCCTGGTGCGAAAAAGGCATGTTCAAGCAAGGCATCATAGTACCTGGTCTGAACTTGCTCTACCTCTTCAACGACCTTCAAGAGAAGACATACTTTACCATATTCCAGAGAAGACCTACTTTACCATCTTCAACGAGAAGAATAAAGATCTTCATCACCTCGTCAAAGATCACGTGGTTGGCGGAGCTTCGCTCATTTTTCACCGCTATCACGAGAAATGAGTCAACATGCGAATTCGCTGTACTTGTGGTCACTCATGCAAGACATGCCAATGGGATGGTACACGCGACGACGGGAAGATGTCGACTTCCGTCCCGAATCGGCGGAGCTGTACGGACAGATGGCTGCGGAATGATTGACTTCTTACGACACCAGATCAACAGTCGTGAGAAGAGAATAGGCAAACACTTGGTGGACGGGTGATGCAGCGAGGCGAACATGGCTTATCAGTTCCATGGATGTTTTCTCCATGGTCACCCGTGCACCCGAGAAGAGGTCAACGCCGTCAACAGGAAAACCATGGCTGAACTGCTCGCCGAGACCCGAAAGAACACCGCCTACCTACGTCACTTTGTCAAGGTCGTCGAGCTGTGGGAATGCGAGTGGAAAGAGATGAGAAGAGATCCGGTCGTGAAAAAGTGTCTGGATGCTGCATTTCCGCGATGACGTCATGCACGATGGATGATGACGTCGCAACAGATCCCGAGCGGCGTGCGGACCGGAACCGTGTTCGGTCTGATCGAGTGTGACATATGCGTGCCGGAAGCATTGCGCGAACACTTTGACACGCGACGATCTCGGACCGATACGCCGAAGAGCACAACATCATGGCGACTCCGAGGCATATGTTCGTGGGAAGTTATCGAGGCGATAAAATCTTGCTCGCGACGCTTCTGGTGCGAAGGTATTTGGACCATGGTATTGAGGTGACGCACGTCTAACAGGTCATCCATTACGATCCTATACCTTGCTTCCGGTGGTACGGCGATGCAGTGTCCACGGCCCGACGCGATGGAGACGTCCACTCGCACAAGTCCATCATCGCGGACACCATGAATTTGCTGGGGAACTCGGGTTACGGAAAGAACATCAACAACGTGGACCGACATCGTGACGTCAACGTAGACGGCATCATCGCTCATGATCAACGATAGACGCTTCCGACAACTCGACGTCGTCGTTGACGATGCGTACGAGGTAGAGATGAACGAGAAAACCGTCACGTACTCCCTGTCCGTACAGGTGGGATTCTTTCGTTCTATTACGACTTCATCAACATGAACCTGGAGCGCCCTCTGTTCCAGTACTGCGAAATGGATACAGACTCCGCCTATTTGGCCTTGGCTGCTGAGTCCATCGACGTACACCAAGAATCCGTTTCACGCCAAGAACAATTCCATCACCTTCCACGCAGTGTACGTGGACGGGCGACATATACCCTACAAACCTTTCCAGCCGAATTTCGAAGACGACCTCTTCATCGGGGCTACACGAGTCTGTTCTCCTCGACCGGCAAGATGTGGCAGGACGAGGGGAACAGACTGACTCGCAGCGACTACAGACACGGCTACACCTTCTTCGGCTTTGGCCTGACACCTGAACCGTGCGATGGCCTCTGCTTCCATCTAGTACAAAAGGGCAACCTGCGCATATAGCTGCGTTTCCGAGACGCGCTTCCGAACACCGTGAACGTCATCGCCTAAGCCGAGTTCGAGTCCGTGTTGGAAATAGACAAGAGCCGCAATGTCATCTACGACTACTGAGATGGACACCCTGCAGATCGCTAGACTACTGGCGATGGACCCGCGCACCAGATCGATATTTTGCGGCATCTTACCCAAAGACGGACTGCCTACGACGATAGACGGTGCTCTACCTGCGGCATTCGTGTGCAACACCGACGACGGCAACGAACCGGGCGAACATTGGATATCGCTGTACCGACGGACGTGGCAATTACTTCTGCTCGTACGGTCTGCCGCCACGACCTTCATGAACGAATAAACATTGTCCCGAGTGGACTCATAATTGCAAGAGACTTCAGAGTCATCTGTCTAACGTTTGTGGACAATATTGTGTAGCTTATGTATTGCTTCGTTGTAACGGCTTTCCGATGAGAACATTTGTCAACATATTCGGCACCGATTTAATAGTTAACGATTGCCGGGTATTTGATTGGCTTAAACAGCTGCGACAAGTTAGACTGTATTATCGCACATCGTACATCGATTGAGCTTCTGGCGAGGTGGACGCAACATCTCTAAGCTCACGACCTCTGGCGTTACGGCAACATCCGCAAGTCGCCTCATCATCGTCATCAATCACCCTCGAGCCACTAGCGAGGTGGAGACACCCTTAAGCTCGCAACCTCTGGCGTGATTGGTCAACATCCGCAAGTCACGGCATGATCATCGTCATCTTCATCATAGTAGTCATAGTGATATTACACGATACCCTTGTTGTATCATCATGCTGCTTGTGTTTTTCAATAAAATACTTGTGCACTCGTACCATACCGTGTTGTGTTGGTTTCTCGTTTCCTCATTAGTCCCTTTGATCGCTGATGATGACCCTTTTAACCACTGCGTACGGGTTAGGATCAGGTTTCACCGCAAATAACAAAAAGTTAGGGTTAGACTTAGGGTTATATCCTGTCGTCAGGGGTTTGGGTTAGCTCCAGTCGCTACCAGTCGCCACGTCAAAAGGTTGGGTTTAAATTTAGGATTAGCTACAGTTGCCAGGGGGCGCTCTATGGTTACGGGAAAAGTTAGGGGTCACCGCTAGGGGCGCTCAGGCTACCCAGAAAGCTGTACGCTGTTAGGGTTAGAACTAGTCGCCAGGGCGCTCTCTAGGGTTACGGATAGGGTTAGTGGTCACCACCAGGGGGCGCTCAGACTACACAGAAGGTTGTGCGGCTTCGCGCGCAACCGGAAACGGAAGTGATTTATGGACGTGCTTCAATGTTTACCTGTTCATTCCTGCCCTATAACTACGGCCAACAATACTTATTCGGCTGTTTTGGGTTGTCATGTTGCCAACACTATAACTACATGTGTATATAATATACGGACATAAATTTGGTATCAAACTCTAAATAATAAACATATGTTTCACATAAATATAGGTAATAATTACAATACTACCACCAAATTTTTTTAGCAGCTTATATAAAATTATGCTATGATTTGTGTGACTCATTTTGGAGTTTCGGTATAACAATAACATTTTCGGAGGTTTCGCAAGAGATATGGCAGAGCAGTGGTACGGCATGATTACTCATCTAGACGCATCAATCTAACACCAAGATTAGGTCTGATTTCCACACTAAGTTATGTCCACGCCATTCCCCAAACCCGCTCTGGATCCCCGTTTATTATTAGTCAGTCAAATTTATGTTTTATACAATAATTTTAATTGTAATTTCCATATGCACATTGAGCAACACAGCGACTTTTACAATTTTACGCAAACTACAAGCAGTAAAATTCGCAGTTGTTTTCTCTTAACATTGGTCAACTGTTTTAATTAATGCATTTAATACCTGGTAGTACTGGTGTCTAAGAAATTCCAGGCATACCCACCATTTAAAGCACACATTGGCCTGTAAACTAGGCAATAATTAATGTATGTTTGTAACATATTTCACTCGGGAAATGCAATAACACACGTACAGTCACCACATAACATTTTACAAATGTACGTCAAGTGAATTGTCTGACGGAAAGTCATTTCTTCACATGCGCATGTCAAATGGCCACATGACATATGCACGGGGACTCATGCGACGCAGGACGGGAGAGTGCAGTGTCTTTCCCTGTCCTGCCGCCGATGGACCAGGGCCTCGATGCTTTCTGGACTGCAGTGGCAAAGCCTTCAGGCCTGCAGACCATAATCTGGTCACCACGTTTTAAAAACTAACAAAACTGTATCTCGGCATTGTCGACTCTGAGCACTGAGTTGCCCACGGAGACCACTGATTATCGTCTCTCGGTAAAAGTGAACTGTCATCACCGACTACAACGGTATGCATAGTCATTTAATAGAATGAATAATTTGTCCATGTAAACACTACCATGGGCAACAGGTAAACGTGTGCAACGATTGGTCGGGCACGTGCGAGGCAGCCGGGCATGCGCGGGGTAGCATCGACCGGCTAATATATCATTCACGTTGATCATCTCAGGCTAACATGTATGAGAACATCAATCTTGACATCACGTATGTGTTTCGATTCCTATAAGCGTATCTCCGAGTTCAATCTCCGTCTCCGTGTTCGATGATCGCCGTTGTCGCCTTTTATCCTTTCGCCGTTGGCTTGACAAAGTGAACGCGAAGGCTTCTACTGCTTCGAAGAGGGTTATGACGCTCGCGCCAATGAGTAATCCCATCGAACCTCCTATGTCACCTGTAACACGCATGCGCAACTGTACTAATCTCTGCCCCATGTGGTATAAAATCTGCCACTCCGTAAAATGAAATAAACGTCTGCCTCGAAACAACTAACTTATGACTTCGACATCATCAATGCGAGCAATCACACTGGGCACACAATTATTTGACACATCAAACCCCGTAACTACACCAATATAAAACGATTTGCACCTATATAATGCATGTCTAGGGATCTAAACTCTCACCATGTCGTACTATATAAATATTTCGTATTTATGCATTCATAGCAGTTGCTGAAAGACAATGTACGTAAATGATCGACAACGCCATATGTTGCTTCCGTTGGAAACCATACTACAACTACAACTCCATTAGGAAAAACAATAAAAAATGTAACCTGTGCGGTTATTACCCATTGACTTAGGATAATAAT
>OY759264.1:32398709-32636209 GCA_963662155.1 Lamellibrachia columna | reverse complement strand
TATATACGGAACAAAATCAAAATAAACATGCGATGCTGACACTTGATGATTGGAAATCGTTGCAGCTGATACTTGTTAACACGCTGCGAAGTATTAAGTGCCTCCCACCAGATAGAAGGTCCGATTGGTATACACTGAAGCGAAGCAAACTCTCAATCAAGCGAGCTGTTAAGTCAAAACAGGATAAGTTTAATAAAAAAGCCAAAATATGTTGCATCGGTTGAGTTTGCACAACATGGCCATATCCTATTGGCAAGTATAAAACTATGTGTTTGCAAAAACATTTTCATGTCGTGAGCGAATATAGCGAGACTACAGGTACCCGTGACGTAAGGTATGGCTCGGTTCATGAAATTAAGATGCTGTGAGTTCAACAAGGTTTTCCTGTAGTAAACCACCGGCGTGATATTCTTGATTGTAGTTGAAAATAACTATATTTCATAAACTTTTATGCGTGCATAGGTCCAGCACCGTGACTTTTGCTTTCCTTTAAGTATCATTCAGTCGTTGCCATATCACCCTAAATTATTTCAATAGAGACTTACCTATCGCTGGCAGCAGGCAGCTTGTATATCGGGATACGTTACACACGGGCGGTTCGTCTATGATCAGTAATGCAACATATAAGTGTTTATTGTGTACGTTGCTTCGTCTAATACTACCCAGCAGAAGGGGTGTGTGTAGTGATATTTGCATAGGAACTATTTTGATATTTTGGATAATTTCAACATATTGTTCATATGGAGTATATGGTCGAATCTCATGAACCATTAGGACACGGTGTTCGAGGGTCGTGTTCGTGGGAAAAGGTATTTAAAAGCTATGTTCATGCCATATAACATTTTCTATAGATTTGATAGACATTGTAGGCAGTACGATTTAATAAAGGGTTCACGTTGCCCCACCACTAAGAACTGCATGCACATACCCATAAGAATATCACAGTAATCAAACCGTCGATGTTCAAGGATTTCAAAAACTTAGACACTGAGTCCAAATGTGATTTTTCACTGATTTTATTTCCTTTGGGTATTTTTCCTCCTCACGAATCCCAAAAGTAGGGCTGACAACAGTTTTAAAATATCGCCATGAATAATCTACGATGATATAATTAAGAAACTATTATGAATTAAGTGATGTCTGTACCAAAATTAAAAAAAATAATTGAAAGTAAGTTGTGGTCAATAAAAACTTCAGCCGCATGAACCCATTAACATCAATAATTACAAAAGTTAAAGTGATTAATTACATATACTTTATTATGATTACGTACCTTGGGTAAGGTATCTTCATAAAGTACTGATATCTTTCAGGATACAATTTCTTTTGAGTGGAAAATTAATTGCATGATTTCTGCCTCAAGAATCCTCTGCCTCACGAATCCACAGTATTTAAAAAAAATACCATCCACCCCATTATTGTACATTAGAAGGACCACGAATGAAACATCCAGTGCTAGAGCTTTGTGGGACTCATATAGGACCGAATTCACACCGTTGCAACGGCACATTCGTTTCCAAACAAGGTCATACCACAAAACTAGACACACTACACATCGAATTCATCCAGTTGCTATTGCCGTAATAAAACCACAGGAGCGACTTTGTATTAAATGCCTCCTTCATCTCCATGGGAAGTAGCCGTGGGAAAGCTTGAAACACCATAAAAAGTGTTAAACATGATGCCGAGGAGTAGTATATGACCATCATATAAAAACATTGCTCGTCAGCTGGACCAACAACTATCAAAAGTTTTCGGCCGAAACACATTTTAAGAACTTAGAACTTAAAAAATATAATAATCAATATGGTTGGTCTTCATTTGCTTTTTATTTCCTGTTTACATATCAATGAACATAGAAGGTGATAGTTTATAAATGTGCGGCAATCACCGTGCCCTCAAAAACTATCGGAATCAGCCGAGTTGAATCACTCTAATCCAATTCAACTGCTGCTACACCTACATCCTGATGTTGTTATGTCACCCCATGAGCTGTTCGTTTAGTTGTAACAACAGAGCGAATAGTTACGGGAAGCTTGTCCTCCATGTTCTGCCATGCCCTGGTCGACTTTTTTGTTTTCTAACTATTTCTGCCTGACGATTCACGTTTGCCACTTGTCACTGGACATTTAGTACGTTGGGCGTAACACTCACATTTACAGATACACAAAAACCTATATTTTTTTAATAAACAATTCAATGAATGCCTAGTCGGTAAGCTATTACCATAACCATCTCGATCCCTGATAAATATAGTTGCTTGGTGTTTTGATAGCACCAGTATGTTTTCTACCAGTCATACTCATCAAAATATGAATATAAAGTAACTGTATTCATTAAACACATTCATTAAACACATTGAAAGTAAAAATATTGTTTGTATTTATGAGGCAGAAATGAGTAAAACATCTTAAAGCGACATGGTCTGCTCGGTTTTTTTTTTCGAAAATCAAGTTATATGATATAAAGTATACATTCTAACATAATACTGACCACCTAAATGAAGTAGGAGCAATTTTGAAACCAATACTTAGATATTTAAAGGACGTCGCTGGAAGAGGCGGAGCTTAGAAATGTCAGCGCTTGTCACTTATAAACGACTTCTGTGGCAACTGATAACAGGTACAGCAAATAACGTTCAGTAGGGCTCTATATAATTAAGTGTTGATTGTTCTCTGCTAAAATACTAATTCGTAAGTTATTTCGTCGACTAATGACAATTGAAAATAATAACCTGGAGATGAACAGCCAAAAACGTATATCATCAATTGACACACGTCGTACGAAAGTTGGTTAAATATTAAAAACGATAATAGGTACAATCGATAATTATTTCACTTCGTCTTTCAACCAATCTCAAAGCATTGTTTTGGGAAAGCACATATCCCGTGCCACTTGATATTGCGATTCACCGTGCACCAATACCATATTTTCCGGTCCGCAGCCGATGTGCTGGGTTTAGGTAGCCTACCTACTGTAATAATCTTACTACGACCTTTTTCGTGTACAGGGCTAAAGTGCATTAGTACTATATTATCTATAATGCCATAACATTTGTATATCTATCGTAATAGTTATTTTTTAAGATGTTTGCATTATTTGGTTTTGCATACATTAATGTGGTCGGGGGATTAAGCCCCGCCTCCTCTGTAGCCGTTAAACACCAGATTTCGCGGGCTCACTGATTTCGACCGTTTCTGGCAAAATACCAACCAAAGTTCCGGCCTTATTATACGTGTTTTGGCGGGTTGTATATTTTGAACATATTTATTCTACTACCAAGAACATTATATTAGTAAAACATAAATAAACGAGGATCAGAACAAATCGTTTTAACGGTTAGAGACATACCACAGGGAACTTATTCGGGCTTAATGATCGGCATATTTGTTTCAAGACCCTCAATATGTCTACTGCGTACAAACAAAACATAAAAAACGATATACAAACATGTTTTGACTCATATGAAAACACCACATTCCAAAGGTTCATGAGATTCGACCACATGTGGTTTATACACGAGATTGCATTTGTGTAAATATCGGGTAGCGGGGCTGTGTTTTATGTCATTCACTTTGTCATTGTTAGCATGATAATATTGAAAATATTCACGCTGGGAGAAACCTAAGGCAAGGTCCATTTGTAGAAATAATGACTAACACTACGAAATCATTTTATTCAACTATATCCTTCCTCAAATAATACTCCATGTAGTATCGTGAAATTATTGGCCTTATTTAAGGAAAGCCTTAAATATTTAAATATTAGACATATGTTGTTGAGACTCTGTCTTATATGGTTGTTGTACATACCGTTATATAACACCAACTTGCATGCATTTTACATACAGTGACAAGAAATTAAGTTAGCACGTTGCGTCATAATGAACTCTGTTTACCTGAATGGACAGATGGCATATAGTAATCTCTGCAGCCACAAGTGTCGACAACAAAGTCAGCGGTGCATTCCCTGTAGCAGGCCGCCTGCGAGTAATGATCGAAGTATTGCAACTTCCGGTGTCTCACGCAATCACCGTGTGGTGGTGGCAGGATGGTCTCCTACAATATCAACATTCAACAGACAACATCGAGCACCAACACAACCTCAACATCTTAATGATTCTCGCCGTTTGATCGATGGTCTATGACCTTTTCCACTTTTCTATATATAATTAGTTCAGTATCATTTAAGCATTAAGCATTAAGTAACTCTGACACATGTACAGAACAATTAGTACGGTTATTTTTGCTATGTGTTGGCCAGATTATAGTATTGTTCCTGCGCCACCATTGAAATGAAACAATATGCTACTTACTTTCGAAATGCTTACTGCAACAAATGTGTGCATTCCTGCTGGGACGTTTTCGCCAAAGTCCTCCATCTGCGGTATGGCGTCTTGATGGTGGAGACGAAACTTCAGTCCCACTGCGTTGTGTGGACCCGGCATGTACTCATACTGTTCAATGTTCACGACTAGTTCAAGTCCATTCTTGACTCCTACAAAACATCGACATTTTCTGAAGTGAAACTGTTGGCATCATACAAATGACAAGATTTAACAAGATGTGCCATCCAAGCCAAAGGCCCAGATGGCAAGTGGACAAGGAAGCCATTGGCTTATCGAGAGTCCAACAATGTTCATCTACCTATAACCCGCCCTCCTGAGATATGTGTCAACCTTGTTTTTAAACATATTCACGCTGCTAGAAGTTACACAATCTGTAAACAGTTTGTTCCATTCATTTATTGTCCTCTGTGAGAATGAATGCTTCCTGATGTCCAATCTACATTGATCCTTTACTAATTTTACCTCATGTCCTCTAGTTCTGCTATCCTTCTTGAGTGAGAACAATATATTTCTATCAATATTTTCATACACATTCAATATCGTAAAAAACTTCAATCTGATCTCCTCTTAACCTCCTTGTCTCTAGAGTTGTTAAACCACATTCTTTCAGGCGTTCTTCATAACTAAGGTCTCTAAGTTCTTGAATCATTTTAGTTGCTCTCCTTTGTATGCGTTCAAGCGTATCTATATCCTTCTTACGATATGGTCTCCATGCTTGTATACAGTATTCTAAATGAGGTCTAACTATTGCTTTATACAGAGGTATAATTAACTTTTTTCCCTTGTATGTCATGTTTCTTCTAATCAATCCAAGAATTTGATTTCCCCTTGAAGCTGCAATACCACGCTGCTCTGAAACTTTCATATCAGCGCTTATTGTAACTCCTAAGTCCTTTTCTTTTACAGTAGTACCAAGAACAGTATCTCCCATTTTATAGTTTACATCCAAGTACCCATGTCCTGTATGTAGGCATTTACATTTCCCAAAATTGAACAACATCTGCCATTTCTCAGACTATTTCACTAATATGTCTAAATCGTTTTGTAAATGTTGTTTATCACCATCAGTATTAACCTTTCTAAACAGTTTTGTGTCATCCGCAAATTTCAGTACGTTACTTGTTATACTGTCGTCTAAGTCATTGATATATATTAAGAATAATATAGGTCCCAATACTGATCCTTGAGGTACCCCACTCAAAACCGATTTCCAACTTGAAACTTCTCCATCTACTACAACTCGTTGTCTTCTGTCAGTCAGCCATTGTTCTATCCAATCAGTTATGCTATCCCCGATACCATGGGCTTTTAATTTAAGGAGTAATCTTTGATGTGGCCCTTTTTGGAAGGGAACAAATTTATCGATGATACTCTCAATTTCATAGTTTAGAATTTTCCAACATTCAATTGCGGTCTTATTCATCAGCATGTTATTCCAATCTAGCTTTGCTAAGTATTTTCTCATATCTTTGTAGTTACCTTTGTGGAAGTTTCTCTTGTACGTTTTCTTATTTTTACTTTCTGATTTTACATTGATGTCAAAATGTATTTGATTATGGTCACTGTTACCCAATGGTTCAAGTATTTTTACATTGTCCACTAATTCTTTTTGTGATGACAAAACTATATCTAATATATTTTCTCCCCTGGTTGGTTCTAGCACATGCTGAGTAAGAAAGCTATCCTGGATTAAAAATAGAAATTGTTGGTCCTCACTCCCTGTGCTCTCTAGAGAATTCCATTGTATGTGTCCATGGTTAAAATCTCCCATTATGATACATTCCCCTTTACTAACTTCCTTTATAGCGTTTTTTATTTTTGTGTTGTCCTCTTCATTTATGTTTGGACTTCGATAAACTAATCCAATAGTTAATTTTGAATTTCCTGAAACAATTTTGCACCAAACAGCTTCATCGCAATTTGCTTCCCTTTCTAGTTTTATTTCAAAAGCCTGAATAAATTCTTTAACATATAAAATAACCTCCCCTCCCCTTCTCCCTATTCGATCTTTCCTAAACATTACGTATCCTGTCAGTCCTAATTCAGCGTCTGTTATGTCTATGTTGGCCCATGATTCAGTTATACCAATTATGTGAGGGTCAATATCTTCTACCATAATGTTTAGTTCGTTTTTCTTATTTACTATGCTCCTTGCATTTAAACATACGCACCTATAACCTGTTTCAGAGATGTTTTTCGGACGATTTGATATTGGATTGTCTGTACTAGGGGCCTCTTTTTCTGTTTGAGACACCTCTAGGTAACCCCCCTGCATGTAGGATGTAGAAGAAAACAATTATAGTTTAGTTATTAAATATTTAATGTAATATTTTGAAACCAGCAGAGCATCAGGCTAATCTGTTGAAAAATGGAGCTGTAAGTTTCAAATGTACAACATTTATCCATATATCTCTATACCTATTATTTGATAGTCGTCATGTGATATGGTTTACAAGCCTAAAGGTGCACATGTAATTGTTGCATAAGGAATATTTTTTTACCAGTTGCACTAATCGTGGAGTTGGTGTTTTTCCTGGCATTGAACGTGTAACACACTCCAGCATCAGTAACGGTCACCTGGAAATCTTCGTGACTGCATGGCAATCCCTTCCACCGACAACTAATAACATGACAGTGTACGTGTACATGTACGTGTACATGTACGTGGAGTTGAATAGACTTCGACGAAAAACATATATCGAACTATTATATAATCATATTCAACAATGTTTGATGGGTGATATTGATCACAATAACCAATTAGTATGTCATTAAATCACAACCACTGCAATTACTGTCATCATCGATATTTTCAAAGTCATTATTGTAAGTAATATGCTGCAATATTTATCTGCATGAGTCGTGAAACTCACGACGCGATCATGTCTTCCTTGCGGTGGGCATGCTGTAGGTAGACATCGCGCATGGATTGGTTGCCGACGCCCGACGTGTAGTTGAAAGTGGTGGACATGTTTGTCCGAGTGTACATGTCGTACAACCAATGGAACGAGTCGCTTTTCGCCGCGGCCGATATTCTGCAACATTCGCCGTCAATGTCCAGTGTGTGTACCAAAGAAAGCAACCATTATTGGCGCATTGCACATACATACACAAGTTCTCACTGAAACATTAGCTTGTGTGATTCTAGTCGATGTAGATACAGATTGATTTCCCGTAGTAAAGAATAGGACGTTGGTCCCTCTAATAAGGTCACCTCGTTATTCAGGAAGACGGTCAGTAAACAAGTGTGAAACTTACAGAATCCCCCCCTCCCCCGGTGTTACGGTCAGTCACGGCCGAGCAGCCACGATCCGCTTCGAGGCCGGACGGCCGCCAAAGACAAAGGCGACGTCAGCAGTATGAAGCCAAGCACCTGTTATCTTCGGAAACGACGAAAGAAGCAAAACCACTGTCATCTTAAGTAACACTTTGAGCTTCATTTGTTATCGGATGAGTAGATTTTGAATTCCAATTCTTAGCGTGCGATTAGATTTCACAGAAACATACGACGGCTGTGGCTTCGACGCTGAATTATTTCTGTAATTATATATTTTAACAACTGTTTTATTATTATCGGTATATGTGAAAGGAAGCAAAGGCGAAAAGACTTGCCAGGAACTAGCAGATATCAAAAGTGAAAATTCGATTTGATCAGAGATGGCTAGCCTATTGTAAATGCCATTTACATTGGCTGAATTTTACAATATCGGTTAATAAAAATGGGGATAATTTTGAAAAACGAGGAAATTCATCGATGTGTGCGAGAGCAACGAACTGCACAGTGCGTGTGACTTACTTAGTGTCTTCGATAAACATTACAGAAGCAAGATCCCCATTCATCTGAGGTAACACTTTGAACTTAATTTTGAAATGGATGAGTAGATTGTACAGAACAACACAGTGGCAAAGTCTTTGATGCTAACAATAAGGTGCCACGTACTTGGCGCTTGATTGTTTGTTTAACGCCCGAGGAGCTCGGCTGGAGTAGCAGGTCTAGTGGTGGGTAAAGGCAGCTGGGCTGTGAGACGGGGCAATCTAAAGGCTTTTAATTGGTAGATGATATTGTGCATTCTGCATCCCTGTGTGTACTTAGCATACTTTAGGAAAGAAAGTACATAACTATATTAATCAATCATACATACACTACATTACACATGATATACAGTGTATTTGCTAAATATGCATTGGTGTTAAAATGACTCATCTGTATAGCAACTTTCCGAATTCCCATGATGCTGCTTCAGTGCCCATATTCACCATTAAAGCCACATCGATATTAAGGTCACTTTTGCCCAGTCCCATGGGCGACCTTAATAGTAGGGTTCCGCTATAACGCTTCTGCCATTATATCACCTGCTTTGCTCTCAACAATTGTTTTTATTCATGTCTGACCATTTAATCTTTTCACTTTTCTCTTCCATAATCTTATGATTTAGATGCTCTCTTTGGCAATCTCCCAACACCAACACATTTGTTCAGAACGTGTCCCCTCCGGTGATGTCTGCTGTTCCCAAGAAGTGTTACTTTCATATCCATGTATCTTCATTCCAATATTTCTTTCTTCTGCCCTTCTTTTTTCCGGACCCATTTGTTGTCTTCTATGCCAAATTTTATGTATGTCCCCTTCCCCTTCCCACACGCCTCCCTTCAGGACAACCAACGTCAAGGAGTTTGGTGAACCTTGGTTAAAAGTAAGATGTATCTTTCATTCACGTTGAATCCAAGTCAGTTATCACATGGTTATTTTGTCCTACACGCATTACGTACCGAAGCAGATGTCTTCGACTTCGTAAATAGGATGACGTGGGCATAACCATAATTTAGTTATTACAATCAATATTGGACTAACGGAACACGTATAACTTGCTTCTGCATTTTTTTATTTTCAAAGGTGTATATAAAAACAATAATACTAATAAACTTCTATAGCTCTAACTTCATCAGGAACCTGAGCTCAGAGGCGCAAAAGAAACATAATCATTAAGTGTATTCATGAACAGGGACGCACAAAAGCTATTTTCAGTATATAGCTAATGTTGTGAGGGAGAACGTGTAAACATCGATGCGCGATACCTGAAGGCGTTTTGGTTGCAGATGGTGACGGCGGGAAAGACGACAGGTCCTTGTTGTAACATCGATGTCTTTATTCTGACAGGCCAGCGTAAGTACTGTATCACTAAATGTTGACAGTGTATGACGAATATCGAGGTGCTGATTAGTACGATGGTCAACCAGAAAATCCTACAACAGACGAACGTGTCTGATGGGGAAAGTCCCTAACGCGCACCCCACTGCCCTGACGGACGACAACATGTATGGGGTTATTCTTGCTCGGTGTTGCCCGGGAGAAAAGGCAGCGCGTTAGAGACTTCCCCTACATATTGCATATATGTCAACATTATTGCTTTCAGGCGGGAAATACCGGATTTTCTCCTTGGTCCCTTTTACCTGCTTTTTGGACGAAATGTCTCGATTTTCATAGTGAAAAACTGTCACCTTAAAATCGACCTATTTGTTGCACTGGAGGCCATTCATGACACATTTTATTGCTTTGGTATCAAATGATTTCAAATGATTTCCTCGATTGCAAACACCATGTTTAGAGTCACTCTTGTAGTTTTGATCACTTTCCAAAGAAAAAAACGAGAATGAACTTATTAGGTATTCTCAGAATTTTCAGTTTGCAATGTTCACAATCGCAATGTTCGCGAATGCATCGCGCTTTACTCACGGTAAAGTACCGAGGCAAATTTGTTCAAGATTGATGTTATTGATAATTATTTTAAAATTATAAAAATGGAAAGGGAAACAAAGCGGAACAAAAATAAAGCCAAGCCACGAGGGTTATGGTCCAATGGCCTCCCATTAAATACGCCACTGTCCTGAGCATTAAAAAGTTAAGAATATTAACTTTATGCTGTATGAAAATATTAACTGTTATGCTGTAAAACAAAATGCCGCAATGTCGCCGCCAGACGATTGAAACTGGTATTGATGCATATTGACACTATTGTGGATACCACAACCGGACACATCCGACGAATTTATCACAGTTATGGTCAATCGCCAGAGACATGCCTCTTTTCTAGGTACTGTGGACTCCGTTTAACCGAATCACGGGTAACAGAATCAGCCGTTTAGAAGAATCAAAATGGCTGGGACGGAATCATTACATATTCCAGCCGCTTTAAAATGCGCCGCTTAGCAGAATCACGTCATCTGCTTATTAGAGTCAAATAAACAAAAACAATAAATTGTAGCTGTTGCATCATTCATGTAGCGTCTAGCCGTGGAGGGCCCTAGCGGCTGTTACATCATCCATGTAGCGTCTAACCGTGGAGGGCCCTAGCGGCGGTTTCATCATCCATGTAGCGTCTAACCGTGGAGGGCCCTAGCGGCTGTTACATCATCCACGTAGCGTCTAACCGTGGAGGGCCCTAGCGGCGGTTTCATCATTCATGTAGCGTCTAACCGCGGAGGGCCCTAGAGGCTCTACCCGATTTGTTGCTTCATCCATGTAGCATCTAACCGCAGAGAGCCTTAGCGGCTCTACCTGGTTTGTTGCTTCATCCGTGTAGCATCTAACCGCAGAGAGCCTTAGCGGCTCTACCTGGTTTGTTGCTTCATCCGTGTATCATCTAACCGTGGAGGGCCCTAGCGGCTCTACCCGGAATGAAACCTTTTACATTAGAACGTTCGCTGCCACTAATTTCGACTTTGTCACAACATATCTAGACAAACACATAATGAAATATGGCGGCAACGGTGAAGAAACGTGAAAAAGTATTGACAGAACAGTGTATGCTAAACATTAAATAAGTATCGCCGCAACAATTTCTATTTTTAATCCAGGATAGTTTTCTTACTCAGCATGTGCTAGAACCAACCAGGGGAGAAAATATATTATATATAGTTTTGTCATCACAAAAAGAATTAGTGGACAATGTAAAAATACCTAAATGGTTACTTCAGTTCAGTGTTTACCAAAGAAGATATTAGTTCATTACCAGTTGCTGATGCTAAATTTCGGAAGGCTAAATCTGACTATTTAGGACCGTTAGTTGTAACTCCAGAAATGGTAGCTAAGAAAATAAAGGCAACGAAGGATAATAAATCACCGGGAGTGGATGGGATTCCTCCAAAATTACTAATGGAAACAATTGAACAAATCAGTATACCACTTGCAAGAGTATTCAACTTGTCATTAAAAGAGGGAGTTGTTCCGTTTGAATGGAAGGAAGCAAACATCATACCATTATTTAAAAAGGGTTCGAGAAATAAGTCAGAGAATTACAGACCAGTGAGTTTAACGTCAGTGATTTGTAAATTATTAGAAAGGTTAATTAAAAACCATATGGTGGACTTCCTCGTTAAGCATAAATTATTAAATTCATCTCAACATGGATTCCTTAAAGCGAGGTCATGCTTAACGAATATGTTATGTTTTTTGGAAGAAATCACTAAGTGGATAGACGTGGGATCGCCAGTAGATATTATCTACTTAGATTTTCAGAAAGCTTTTGACAAAGTGCCACATCAAAGATTGCTACTTAAATTAAAAGCCCATGGTATCGGGGATAGCATAACTGATTGGATAGAACAATGGCTGACTGACAGAAGACAACGAGTTGTAGTAGACGGAGAAGTGTCAAGTTGGAAATCCGTTTTGAGTGGGGTACCTCAAGGATCAGTATTGGGACCTATATTATTCTTAATATATATCAATGACTTGGACGACAGTATAACAAGTAACATACTGAAATTTGCGGATGACACAAAACTGTTTAGAAAGGTTAATACTGATGGTGATAAACAACATTTACAAAACGATCTAGACAGATTAGTGAAATGGTCTGAGGAATGGCAGATGTTGTTCAATTTTGGGAAATGTAAATGCCTACATACAGGATATGGGTACTTGGATGTAAACTATAAAATGGGAGATACTGTTCTGGGTACTACTGTAAAAGAAAAGGACTTAGGAGTTACAATAAGCGCTGATATGAAAGTTTCAGAGCAGTGTGGTATTGCAGCTTCAAGGGGAAATCAAATTCTTGGATTGATCAGAAGAAACATAACATACAAGGGAAAAAAGTTAATTATACCTCTGTATAAAGCAATAGTTAGACCTCATTTAGAATACTGTATACAAGCATGGAGACCATATCGTAAGAAGGATATATATACGCTTGAACGCATACAAAGCAGAGCAACTAAAATGATTCCAGAACTGAGAGACCTTAGTTATGAAGAACGCCTGAAAGAATGCGGTTTAACAACTCTAGAGACAAGGAGATTAATAGGAGATCAGATTGAAGTTTTTTTAAGATATTGAATGGGTATGAAAATATTGATAGAAATATGTTTTTCTCACTCAAGAAGGATAGCAGAACTAGAGGACATGAGGTAAAATTAGTAAAGGATCAATGTAGATTGGACATCAGGAAGCACTCGTTCTCACAGGGAACAATAAATGAATGGAACAAACTGTCAACAGATTGTGTAACTGCTAGCAGCGTGAATATGTTTAAAAACAAGGTTGACACATATCTCAGGAGGGCGGGTTATAGGTAGATGAACATTGTTGGACTCTCGATAAGCCAATGACTTCCTTGTCCACTTGCCATCTGGGCCTTTGGCTTGGATGGCAAATCTTGTTAAATCTAAGGCAGCTTGTCGGCTAAACGCCATTGAGCGATAAAACGTGTCAGATCCGGACACCGAAGCAAGCGGCTCGCAAACCGGCGAAAGTGAAGTACCGCTAGAGCGCGCCAGTAGTATCAGTGACATCACAGCTATGCGAACGGTCCTACAGAATGTTCCGTTCCCAATCAAACTGATAATGAACGCAGGTTAACTCACCAACAACTGGAAGGGCTTCAAAATTGCAAGGCCAAATTATGAAATAGCTTCCTACATGAAGTATCGACCGGCAGAAGTGCGGGCCGCCACACTCAATTGCTGCCTAGCCTAGGGGAGCAGACCATGGATGTACTACCTTGCCTTACGTTACCTTACTTTACCTTAGGATGTTTCTGGTCGTAGGATTCTTGTATTTTCTTCATCATCTAACAACAACTCAAGAGTTCTGGTTCCAGTTATTAATGTGCTTCAAAGGTACATCAAATTGCGGCGTTGCAGGCGGTTTTTTATGTATTTTGTCTGTAGTACTGATTCAGTGCGGGATGGATTGCCGCTCGCATCCGGACCTGAACGGACTACTGCCTGAGAGAAGCAAATGAGACGTACGAAAGATACATATTCATTACAATAGACCAACGAATCGGCGAGAAGTTTTACTCATATGTGGCAACGCTCCACAATATCGCTAATAAGAGTATCTTACAAAACAAATGGAAGATAGCCTCGTACGATATATGATTTGTCTGAGAGTTGTCAGCAAAGCGACTAGAAATAGAATACTGGCTACAGATAAGGTAACGAAGAAATCGTGCATATACATCTGCAGAGGTGACGAGATAATGGCGTCACAAATAGCCTCGCTATTACTAGCTAACACTCCACTAGATGGAGTGCACAGTGTGAAATCCAGAAGATACCGAATTAACGTCCATATTTGCAACAAAGAGCCAACGTCGGCAAGCGAATGACGTACGTGGCAGTGGTATAATCATGTGTTAACGGCGGCGGAGACCATGCCAAAAAAAAAAACAGAAGTGTCCAGCGTTGGAAGAACGGTGCTCAAAATGTGGTAGGAGGAGCCATTTCGCTAAGATGTGCCAATAAACGAGGAGGGTGAATACAGTCAACCGTCAACCAGAGGACTCGGCCATTGAATTAGACACAACCGTGGATGAGAGAAATCCACATTTTCTGACCATTTCACAAGAACATGGACGATCTGTCACCTCAACAAAAGACCTCATTTGATGCGAATTCACTATCAAGCGTCAAATAATTGTGTTCCAGATTGATTCTGGAACACAATATAAGCGAATCTTATATAAGCGAAGTTGATCTGACGCCCCAATGACGCCAACGACGAACACGTTGACGATGTGGAACAATTCCACAGTGACACCGAAAATTATAATGTGCCGTTTGTTGTTGTGGCGCAGGAAGACTTCATGCCTTTCTTTGGAATTCGTGCTGCACAAGAAATGTGTATCATTACTATCGACAAAAAAACGGTCAGTGCCCTTGGTAGCAAACCAACTGGACCCTCTACCACAGTTCTAATATGTGTTTGGCAGTGAACTCGGTTGTTTACCCGCAGAAGCATACGTTTCATTTGACACAAGTGTGACGGCAACAATATCGCGGATTCGTAAACTATCTTTCGATATTCCTATCCAAACTATTGGACGTGGTGAGGCTGACTCAGCAGTTCACAAAGAAAGATGTTCATTGGAACTAGTCGACTGCACAAGAAGAGGCCTTCCTCGAAATAAAACGGCCCATTAGTGCTGCGGTATTATGACGCGGACAAAAATTAACAATTATGTGTGATGCATCACAACCCGGTCATGGAGCTGCATTGTTTCAGGATGGGAGACATGTCGCTTTTTTAAGTCGAGCTCTATCCGAAGCCGAAGCATAATATCCGCAAATAGAGCGAGGCCGAGAGTTTTCACCAATATACTTTTGACCGTGGGGTCATCGTACTGTCAGACCACAAATCACCAGAGAACATTATGAAGAAACTACGAGGAAGTGCACCAAAACGATTTCAAGAAATTATGCTGCCGTTCCAACGGTATGATGTTGAAGTGGTATATCTGCATGGGAAGCCAATGTTCTTGGCTTACACACTCTCCATATCATATATATCAGTGGTTAGACTAATGAATAGTTCAACAACAATATTATTTTTAGAAGTGAACATGTATTGTTTTTTTTGTGTCGTAAAGCAAGAGGCAACCTGCTACCCTTTACAGGAAGGTACACAGACAACCATCGACATCCAGCGAGAACACAACAGGACTGGACCCTCAACCAACTGCTCATGAACGACAACCGCCAGATGACTATAACTTAAACGGTGGGACCCGCATTGAGCAAAGTAGCAACTCACCTCTCGCTACCAGTTCTGGCCGAATCGTCAAGGTCCCTGCCCGACAAAAAGGGGGACGTGCTATACCAACGACTGTGGGTGATTCTTAACCGGTTGACATATGCGATCATCCAGGGGACCCGAAGACATTCTACCGTCTCCCCAATTCACACACCTTTTCTAGTTTGTGCGCATTGACTTAGTTTTCTTTAGGAAGGTGGATGTGACATTATCCATGTTGCATCTAACCGTTGAGGGCCCTAGCATCTCTTCCCACTGGGACTAAATCATTCCATATTCCCGCCGTATCAAAATGCACCGCTTAACAGAATCACGTCATCCGCTTATTAGAGTCAAATAAACAAAAAAAAACATTGTAGCTGTTACATCATCCATGTAGCGTCTAACCGTGGAGGGCTCTAGCGGCTCTACCCGGGTTGAGACCTTTTACATTAAAACGTTCGCTATCACTAACTTCGACTTTGTCATAACATATCTAGACAAATACATAACGAAACTGTAGCTAAAAATAACAGGTTTTCGTGGAAAAACCCAGTGTTTTTTTAATCAGTGTTTTTGATTTAAAAAAATGGTACACCGCACAGGTAAAACGGTAAAATATGACATACATTGAAATAGTATTTACAGTAAGCGTTGCAACGCGAAAAAGCCTTCACGTAACTATGTCGCGACTTTCGTCTAAATAAAAACATTTGTCGTTTGAGAATACAATTTACGAAATGTCGTCGCTACTTTTCAGCTATACAATTTGGACGAAACAAAACTCAGTTGTTTGACCCGGGCCTTTGACGGACATTCACTTCCACGTCATTCAGAGTCAAATTATTTTTTTAGGAAACGCAGCTGAAGTGAAACAAAAGTCATGGTTTTCTTGCTGTGCACCTAAAATAGGTAATACAGATTAATCATGTGCAACTAAAATTAAGAATAGTGGTTTACTCAGAATGGGTTCTAATACAGCGATATTCTTTTCAATTCTCCCTTCAAGTGGGGGCTGACATGTTTACCAGTGCGACCGATAAGCGCATGCGCCCTTCTATAAAATCGGGTAACCTAGATTACCGTATTACGTATTAATCGATGCCGGTATATACACAACCGACGCAGAGTGTCGATGAAACAGAAAGTCATGTCTGAAAGGGACTAGTTTAGTAAACAAAGGCCAACATGTATTACTTCAGTTTAGTTTGGACGCAAGCCGCATGGTCATATCCTATTGACAAGCATAGGAGTAGATGTTTACAAATATATTTTCATTTGACACGTGACTGTTCGAACGTCATGCCTGTTTTCTCTTATTGAGTTGTGGTTTGCGTAATCTGCGTCAAACGTCCGCATCAGTTTCTTCGAATGATCGGAATGCTTCATGAAACCGGCTCAGCAGCTTATTTACAAATGTAGGAAGTGAACAAGCACGCTCAAGTGTTAATTAACCGTTATAATTATTCGTTATAACGGGAATTGCATACTGTTTGTTGATGTCACTCGAGTGTCACCAGCCATATAACATCACATGTTATATGCCTGCGACACTCGTGATGTTATATGATTTGTAACGCTCGAGTGACATCAACAAACAGTGCATTATTCCCTAATTATGGTAACGTGCACAACGTTGTCAACAATTGTACGCAATTGTTCGGGTAGCTTTACGGACAGCTGTACTTAATAACAACAAATAATAAATCGAGTGTTCGTAATAGCGGTGTGAACTTAGATAAAAATAAAACGGAGACGACTAGACCGTGGGGCTGTAGATCGTAGAACCGCTGAACATTTGACGACCCAGATCGTCTAGGAGAAGTAACATAGCATGCAAACATACGTACTCACTTTGATTTTATTATGGGCACATTACGTAGTTGGTCATATTCTTTTAATTAATACTTGTTCTATTATATCGTATTACTTTATTTGGTGAATACACCGACGTAACACAAAGCATCGTTTAGTTGGGTGCTACACACCTGAATTAATTACCGTTACGTGGATCATGTAGTCATTACGTGGATCATGTAGTCATTACGTGGGACGTGTAGTCATTACGTGGATCATATAGTCATTACGTGGATCAAGCAGTCATTCCGTGGATCATGTAATCGTTACGTGGATCATGTAGTCATTACGTGGGTCGTGTAGTCATTACGTGGACCATGTAGTCATTACGTGGATCATGTTGTCATTACGTGGGTCATGAAGTCATTGGATCGGTCATGTAGTCATTACGTGGATCATGTAGTCATTACGTGGATCATGTAGTCATTACTTGGATCATGTAGTCATTACGTGGGTCATGTAGTCATTATGTGGATCATGTAGTCATTACATGGATCATGTAGTCATTACGTGGATAATGCAGTCATTACGTGGATCATGTAGTCATTACGTGAGTCATGCAGTGATTACGTGGATCATGTAGTCATTACGTGGATCATGTAGTCATTACGTGGGTCATGTAGTCATTACGTGGATCATGTAGTCATTACGTGGGTCATGTAGTCATTACGTGGGTCATGTAGTCATTCAACGACTTGACATTTCCAGTTGCGGCCTAATATTGATTATCATCGTCACCAAATCTCACTTCTTTGTTTGACTAGTACCTGTACTATTATATTGTATTACTATATTTAGTGAATATTTCGACGTAAACTTTTTCTAAAGTGACATTTTCACTCTAAGCTAATATGGCAGTGTGGCACAACAAATCATTTGAGTGTGTGCTACACACATGATTAATTTGGCATTGCCAATTACCGCTTCTTTGTGTTGTCTTTCAACGACTTGACAGTTCCAACAGCGGCCTAATGTTGATTAACGTTGTCACCAACGGGCATTGTTTGACTCTTTCACGAGTTATCACCAATTCGTCCGAGCCACGCATGATTCCACGACTATAGCTAAGGTGATAAATGACAAATTCATTAGTCAATGGTTTAATGGCATTGTCACGCAACAAGTGGTCTGGGCCAAAATCGGTCAGACCGGACCAGTTTTGGCTGCTAAATCTGGTCCGGTCGTATGTGAGACTAAAAATAGTCTGTCCGGACCAGTTTTAGCCGGACCAGTTTTAGCCGGACCAATTTTGGCGGCCAAAGTCGGTCCGGCCGGACTGACTTTAGGATTACATACTAACTAGATATAGGTGTAGGCCCAATAGTTACAAAAATAATATACCACTTGAGTACATTCAGAGAGGTCAGTAATGTACCTCCTGTGTTATTTCTATTAGCATGTATTACGTCTTTGGTGAACAGTGTAACTGGCATCAACATAAGGTTTTACTGTTAATGTTATTAACCTAAATTAAATGGTTCATGATAAAAACATGACTGTGCAGATGGGGCACGTTTAGCCACCCGTGACTACTGGGGCCCACACCTGGTTAGGATGGGGCACGTTGAGCCATCCGCGACTCCTGGGGCCCACATAGTATTACCAAAATAGTATTACTGTTTGTGTAAAGATGTCATCAATCTCTGCTTAATGTGTCTGCCTGTTGTTGGTTACCTGAGTTATTAGCTCAAAAAGTCGCCTCCATGTTTCGACTGGAAGGGTATATTATACTACTAGTTAAATGTAATTTCCCATTTTAATAATTCATAATTTAGGTTTTCAGGGTATTTCAAGTGGTGGTTCAAGGTACTCCATGCATGGTGCACCTTGAACCACTTTATCAACACTTTTAAATATTATCATAAAAGCGGAAGTAAAAATTGGAGTCGTGTTATTTACACTAAAATGTGCCTCGAATAATGCACGATGCAATGGCTTACAAAGTGTAAGCAGGCGGCTCACTCATGAGACAAAAGATGACATTATATGAACAGAAAAATGGCTCGAAGTGCCCCATCTTCCTATATAATGTCGCCATCTAGTGGCATTGAATAAACCAAAATGATACGCCATCTATTTGACTCGCTTACCCGACTCTCGCTCGACTTCGTGTCAATGTTATAATTGTTTCGTATGTATCGTATGCATTTATAAAATGTTACTCATAAATGGTGAGATACACTGACAGTCCCCGGAAGTATACCCAGAATATGGGTATACATCCGTCTGCCGTCACAGTGGAACCTACAGTGTGATTGCAGGTTCTGGCGTGTGCGAAAAACGGTGGCGCTACATCCCGGACCGTGGATAATCGAGGCTAGCAATCTGTTGACACATTTAGTGTACACGACCATTATGAACGAAACGGACCCAAGTTTAGTTGAGCAGTCGCATAGATATGCCACCAACAGGAAATACCCCGAAGGTTGTTCTGATAACCTGATTAGAGTAAAATCGAAGAAGTTTGCCGTGCGGGGTGGAGAATTGTATTATAATAAGAATAAAGGCAAGATCAGCCACTAATGCAACTAATCCACAGACCCCTACAGTGGCGCCACTCGTTCCTCACTCCACTACTGCCACACGTTGATTCTAAATTCCAACTGAACTGTTGCGGAGCGGTAAAAAGTGTTGATGTGTCACCTATGTTCAATGACACAACGACAGGACATTTAAATATTAGTCTTAAGACATATTGGAAACTTAATAATTGGAAACAAAATAAAAATCTTTCTTCTATAACTACATGTGTTGATGTACACTTTTTATATATTGGCGAAACCCAGATATTTAGGTTAAAATGCCAATGTTATGAAATTAAAATGCTGCACCTTTTGACATAAACGCCCAAATAAAGGAAGGGTAACATGATTGTATTTTGTTAAATTGTTATTGTGAACTCGGGGCATCGATCAGGCGATTTAAAAGTGGCCTTTTAACCTAAATGTCCGTGTCATCGACGATCATTAGGTGTGCAAAAGTTATAGTTTACCTATACATAGGCATGTAAGATGTACTATCATACCTTGTAAGGAGTAACATTGTATTTCGTTACTTACGTTGTGTCGCAATGAAATATTGATTGACTTCGTTGTCTTTTAGGCAAATTGTTGGATAACGATGGAATCGGACGCTGCAGAACATACTCGTGAAATATGTGGATGAGAAGAAGGCATTTTGGGAGTATTGCCTTGATACATGCTTACTGCATGAAATACATCGCGACACGAATCGGCCATTTCAACCCCTTCGAACTTATGTTTTTTTCCGAAAGCCAGTTCTCTCCATTGACATGGACATGCGTAAGAAGATTGCAGAAGACATTTCATGTTCCTAGCATAAGACCTGCAAATTAACAGCATGGACCAGTAGATGGAAAACCGCCGTAACATTCTTGAAGAAGCTAAAGCCAACATCACGTGGGCTCAAGAGATACAAAGAGAACTGTACGATCGAAAGCATGCTCTCTCTGAAGTATTTCAATGTGGTGCAAAATGCTTTAAGAATGACCTCCGATGAAGCGCAAGGGAAGAAATTAGACGTGAAATGGCTCAGCCCTTATACTCTCACAAAGAATTTGTGGAAAGGACTGTATTCACTTCAACTTGTGAGCAATCCTGATCGCACCGTGCATCGCGTAAATGGGATTCACCTCAAGATATACAACCGGCCAGGCCACTCTCGTTCTCTCTCTCTCTCTCTCTCTCTCTCTCTCTCTCTCTCTCTCTCTCTCTCTCTCTCTCTCCTCTCTCTCTTTCTCTCTCTCTCTCTCTCTCGCCTCCAAAGCGCACATTGTCCCCTTCAAATCGTATCTTATCGCGTCCAATGCGTATCTTGTTACTTCCAAACCTCTCGCTTGTATGGCGCTCCCCGCATTCAAACCGTTCACCGTCGCTTCAAAGGCGCTCTCCTTTGCCTACAAGCCGCTCGACGTCGCCCCCGAACCGCTTCACGCCGCTTAACAGACGGCCCCACTCGCTCCCGAGTCACTCCCTGTCGCTTTCAAACAACTCCCCGTCGCCTCCTAGCCGCTACCCGTTGCTTCCAATGCAACCCTCGTCGCTTCCAATGCGGCCCCAGTCGCATCCTAGTCACCCCCTGTCGTTTCCAAACTTCTACCCGTCGCCCCCGATCCGATAACCTTCGTTTCCAACGCGCTCTCCTTCACCACCAATAGACTACGGTAAACCAAAGGCTAAGAAACTTAATTGGGAAATTCGACAGCCAACGCTGAAAGACAGATTTTAATGGAAAATTGGAGAGAAATGAACAGAGGCATGCCACACCCATCATCGAAACTAAACTTGTGACTGACGGCGATGCTATGAAAACACCACCAATACAACCAAAGGCATTTATATGGATAGACAGAGGCTCTATGAAGCTGAACAGCGAACATCGTCAAATCCTTGAGAGCGCAACAATATGGCTAAATTCGGATGTCATCACTGCTGCCCAGATCACTCTAAAAGATCAACTAGGAGTTCCAGGCTTTCAGCATTGCGAACTTGTCAAGACTGGTGCTATTGATAATAGTTTGCCATGCTACCATGTAGCGGGAAAATTTCGAAAAAATAAAGCCAAGGTATTTATAGGCGCAGTGGCCTCCCCCTAAATAAATCATTGTTCTGAGCATTAACAAATTAATAATATTAACTCTTATGCTGTAAGAAAAGATTAACTCTTATGCTGTAAGAACAAAATTCTGCAATGCCGCCGCCCAAAGAGTGAAAATGGTATTGACACCATTGTGGATATCAGAACCGACGCATTCATCGCAGCAAAGGTCAATCGCCAGAGACATGTATCCTTTCCGTGTACTATGGACTGCTTTAACATAATCACGGGTAACAGAATCAATCATTTAGTAGAATCAAAGTGGCTGGGACTGAATCATTCCATATTCCCGCCGTGTCAAAATGCGCCGCTTAACAGAATCACGTCCTCCGCTTATTAATAAACAAAACAAATAAATGACAACAACAACAAAAAACACATTGTAGATGTTACATCATCCATGTAGCGTCTAACCGTGGAGGGTACTAGCGGCTCTACCCGGTTGGAGGCTTTTTACATCCACTAACTTCGACTTTGTCATAACATATCTGGACAAATACATAACGAAATATAACAGCAGAGGTGAAGAAACACGAATACGTAATGGTAGAACATTGCATTCAAAACATTACATAAGCATCATTGTAATAAGGCAGCTTGTCAGCTAAATGCCAGTGAGCGATAAACATGTCAGACCTGGACACCGAAGCAAGCGTCTCGCAAACAGGAGAAGACCAAGTACCCGATAGAGCGCGCCAGCAGTATCAGTGACATCACAGCTATGCCAACGGTCCTACAGAATGTTCCGTTTCCATCCAAACTAATAATGGACGCAGGTCAACTCATCAAGAACTAGAAACACTTTAAAATGACGTGGTCAAATTATTTAGTATCTTCCTACATGAAGTATCGACTGGCAGAAGTGCGGGTCGCCACACTCAGTTGCTGCCTAGCCTATGGGAGGAGACTGTGGATGTACAAACTTACGTTACCTTACCCTACCTTACCTTAGGATGGTTCTTATCGTAGGATTATTGCATTTCTCCAATGCTCAGACGTTAGTAGTATAGTAGTTGGGGCTACCAGCGCATCAATTTTAGTCAAATCCAATCCATTTCTCTAAAATTGTCCAAAAAACTGCGCCCGACAAAAACCACCCCAAAAGCCGGTTTGAACCAGTTCTAGGCCAAGGTCAAACCCGAGGTCAAATCCAAAACGAGGTCAAATCCAAAACGAGGTCAAATCCAACCCCAAAACCCCAAAATCACCCCCAAAAAAACTGCGCCCGACAAAAACCTACTCAAAACCCCAAATCCAAAACTGCGCTCGTTATATTTCACTCAAATTAACCCCATAATCCGCCCAAATAAACTGCGCTCGTTATATTCCACTCAAATTAGCCCCATAGTCTGGCCCAGATTAAGGACAAGGGTAAATAAATTGCGCTCACAATCTAGCACTCAAATTAACCCCATAATCCACCCAAATAAACTGCGCTCATAATATTTCACTCAAATTAACCCCATAATCCACCCAAAATAAATTGCGCTCACAATCTAGTACCCAAATTATCCCCATAGTCTGACCCAGATTAAGGACAAGGTTAAATGGTCCCACACAGCAGCACTTAACTGCTTATTTAAGTACACAGCACCACCGAACAGGAACTGTGCCGCGCACTGCATTATAAAACACCACTAAAAGAGTCCTTATAAGAGACCATTATACTCTATTAAATAAACTAAACCACAATCCTGTCAGATGCCCTAATAATGGAGACTTTTTCATGTAATTAGTTGATCTTGACCAATAATAACAATACCCCCTATCTTTTTTGTGGCATAAATAAAATCGGCCGTATGCATCATGGAGTACTGAATGGGTGTGGCAACACTTGATACTGCCAAACGCCCACTCTAAAATACAAGTAAGGCAGCCATTATTAGGGCCAATTAATCCCATACTATAATCATTAGCTTTTATAATGTCCTCCAAATCTAAATCTGCACCAAAATTCTTTAAATATAAATATTTATAAGCTAAAGCAGACTTGATTATAACACTAGTATTCTCATTAGAATAAAATTTAATATACTTTATAACTTCTTTTGGATCTGTCATTATACTATAGGATTAGTTATTAATTAGTATAAACACTAACAAACTTCTAGTTCTAGAGTATAAAATTATACTCTGGAGCGTTAATTAATATAAAACACACAACTATTATACATTATACTTGTTTTTAAAATACCTAAACATTCCTTCTAGCTCTACAATAGGAAGCGCGCGAGAATATATTAATAAAGAATATAAATCCATTTTACAAAAATTAGTATTAATACCACTTCCAATATAAAAATCATTTTTAGAATCTTGTGGCAGTTCAGCAAAACCCCGGGCTTGTCTATATATAGGCATTATACTACTAGTTCCTCTAAATACTTCTTTATCATTTTCACTAATAAGCATTGTCCACAATTCCAGATTACCAAGAATGTTTTGTTGGCTGTGGATTTCAAGTCTATAAGAAGAACAGTTTCCATAATCTAAAAATATTGCTCCATTACTATGAGGTATATGCGCATTAAACCTTTCTGTATCACCTCCCCACCCAAATTGTGATTGTGGGGCTTGATTATATGTTTTGACTAATAAAAATAAAGTTGTTGTATAAGCACCCCGCCCCCCTAATCTATCAATTTGATAATTTTGGAGAACTAAATTATTGTTAGTTCCATTAAATTTTAAATAATGGTGTTTTGTTGCTGAATCATATCTAAGGGTAGGTCTTTTTCTACCTTCATTTTGTATAAAGTGAAGATCATTTATTGGATCTGTAACTTCTATTACTTTTTCTAATTCATCAACACGCATTAATGATAAATCAGGCACAAGAATAAATACTAGATCATTAAGAGTAGGAACACCAATAAGAGCTCTGGCTCCTAAAAACATACCTATATTAAGTTTTAAATCTACATTTCTTTTATTAACAACATCACCATCATCAACAGGATCAGGAATATTTATTATTTTATTATTATTCATATTAATATCGCCACTAAATGTCTCTCCAGTTTTATTAGCAAGGTTTATTGTAGATCTTCTAAAAAACTGTACAATTTGGGACCATGAAAGAGCTTGAGCTCGGTCAGAAGGAGGATAGTCTGTTGATAGATTTAGTATTTTGTTACCATCCATATTAACATTACCAGTTATTTTGCCTCCAACCTTTCTAAAAAGATCTTTTGTGGCTATTCTCACAAATTTTAAAACCTGGGACCATGAAACAGCTTGGGCTTGGTCAGAGGGGGGATAGTCTGTTGATATATTTATTATTTTGTTTTCATCCATGTCTAAATTAGATTGCATACCAATACTACCATCTGTGCTAATATAATTAGTGTGGACCTCATTAGTTAGTATTTGCAACCTAGACTCTAATCTAGCTGTATTAACTTCTGTTGCCGCAGGCGCAATCCTTATTTCATTTATAATACCCATATACTATATAGTTAGGTGAAATATTTTATTATAAAGTTCTCATTATACTTAGTATCCACTACAGATAAAGGTTGTAGTATCTCATAATATGGTTTTCCTTTAAACCCTTCGTTTATAAAATATATAGCCCAATAACCACACAACACACTATTATTACTCTGATATTGTATATTATTATACTGATACTTAAACTTCTTATCTACTATCTCTTTTAATGGAGGCATACCAAAACTATCAAAATAATCAATTATATTACTTCTAACATTCATGGCAACCCAATGAGTTCCACCCCCACTAACATCATCCATATTTAATATATAATATCCTATTTTGTATTTTTTAACATTATCTCTAGAATAAACACCATTAAAATTCTTTACTTTAAAATACTTTAACCACTTAATTATATCAATATTTGATATAGGTTCAAACTTAAACTGCGGCTTTAATAGTTGCCCATGATTAATCCTTCTCCTGTCTGATACTTCATCATGTTTTTTTTTTTACTTCCACCACGATAAGGCTCTATCTGCATACCACTACCACGATAAGGCTCTACCTGCATACCATTACCAGTCAAAGCTTTTAATACCATAGGAATTCCAATACTAGCAAGCAGTGTCCCTAAGAACCCACCAGATTGTGATATTGTAGGCGTAATTTGTAACCCAGATCCAGTTTTAAGTGATTTAGTAAGATCTGTTTTTTGTTTTGGTGTTAGAAGCTTTGAATGATCATATAGTTGAGGTAGGTTTGTATATGGAACAGTAAATCCACGGCCAAATATTTTATCCACAACATTAGATGCCAGTCCAGTAGTTGCTCCAGACATTAATCCTGGAAGAATGTGTTTAGTTGCTAGAGGAATAATTTTACTAAAAAGAGTACTAAACAAAGAGCCGCCCTTTTTAATTACTTTTCTAATTTGTGTCTTAGATATATTGATATTTACACCTTTTCGCGTTTTTATAGCTTTTTTAATTTTGTTTATTTGTGTTTTTGTTAACATAAGCGCATCAGGGCCCTGTAATTGATTTGCAGATAAACGAATAATTAAAGCCTCATTATTTGTATACGCCAATTGTAGCGATCTTTTTTGGCAATCTGTAAGATTCACAGAGTATGAAATATAATTTGTCATTATACTATATAGTTAGATAGAATTAAACAATTAACATAGCTTTTCCACTAGCAACCTCAACAGACAAGTTTTGTTCATACATCACTAAAGACTGAATACGAAAACCAGGCCCTCCCGGGGCTCTACTGAGATTATAAGAGAACTCAATTGATGGCGATCCTCCCTGTATTTTAGTGTCTTGATGTGTTAGATTAAAATAAATTATTCCATATTGATTAATAAAGTTAGTGTAACTAACAAAGCTGCTGCCCCACCGGCCAGAACTAGCAAAAGTGTTAAAAGCATTGTATACTTCAATAGGATATTCTTCAGGTCTGTATGGATGCAGGGGATAAAACACACCATTTGAAGCAGTAAGTTGACATGAAACAAGACTAGCAGGAGCAGTACCTGCACTAAATGTATTAAAAATAAATTGATTTATAAGCTGCGCATCGCCACCAGTTTCATTTTTAAACCAAACAAATACATGTTTTGGTGCTGTGATACCAGGTGAAATCATATATTTACCAGATTGATGGGTTTGCACATCAGATATAGAAACCAGGTCTTTTAAATACTGCCATGTGTGGTTGGTAAGAAATTTTTCTGAATATAGAGCCATTCCCACAGGATTAAAATCAAACATAGGAATATGTAACTCCATATTTTCTATAATTAACTTCCCATCTCCAGCTCCACCATTTGCATCAGTAGCCCTTTGTAAAATAATGTCATCTTCTTCAACAGTAATATCAAGTTCAAGCCTGCCTGGGGGGCATAATTCAGTCTTAAAAGATTTAAACCAATCATATCGATTTAGTGGAAGATAAATAGTATTTGTTTTACCTCCAACAATTAAATTTTGTTTTGTTTGTAAAGAAGCATCATTTACACCACCTGCTGACGGATAAAAGAAAGACTCACTTGCTTGACCATGCGCAAATGAATAAGGATACTCAGCAACATTTTTAACAGTTATAGCTCGGTTAATGTCTGGAGTGTCAGATACCATACTATTATTATATTTAACTAACAATCGATTAATAAAAGAATACCCATCGCCAGAAACATATATTTTATTTGCAGCAGCAAAATTAGTACCATCAGCCTTTTTTAATACTTTAAACTTAATCATAAGCTTGGCATTATAATAATCAGAAGGGTCTGTATTTGTTGTGCCATCTGCAATAAATTTGAATTGTTGTTTGTGCTGTGTTCTATCTGCTGCGGGCTCTTCAATGTTCTTTTGTGTGGAGTATTTAACGTACTCGTAACGAGCTATATTACTTGGATTTCTAAAACTCATTATATACTATAGAATTAGGTAGAATTTAAATTAAAGCTCTAACTCTGTTATTAATAGTATTGTTCTTCTTTGGTTTTAGTTCTTCGCTTTTTCCCTCAAGAGCATGTTTAATTTCTTTTCCTCTAGATACTTCTTTTAGTGGAATCATTTCAACTTCATACGCAATAAGATCTTCTTTTGGTTTGTTTATAAGTTTTTTATCAATTGTATCAACTATTTTAGTACCAATAGCGTCACCTAGTTTCTTACTACCTGATTCAGCAGCACTTTGAAATATTTTTTTAGCCACACTACTAAGCATGTCTGTATAAACACCGCTGCCCTCCTGATAATACTCAACGTCATTCGAATAAACTTCCTCGTCTTCACCAGCATACATATATTATATAGTTAGGTAGGTTTTATTGCTTTAAGAGACAGTGTAACAGAGCTTTGTACTCCATTTAAATTTAGCATTCTACCAAGTGAGTCTGTAAAATAAATACGAATTTTTGAAATAGTTTTAGTATTGATTTCATTGTATTGTTTCATTCTTGGTTCTCTCTCAAAAGGATAGCTTTTATTTAATCCACTAGTAGAGAATTGATATAATACATCTGTATCTACACCCCCAACACTTGAAGATGAGATTAAAGAACAATGACATTGAATATTATCAACTGAGTTTGTAATATCTGGAGAAAAGTCACCAAACCGTGAATTAAGTACAAGTCCTCGATTAAACCCAACAAGATGTCTAAAGTTTCCACTATTAAATGTAACAATATAATGTTCTTCTAAACTAATAAACGTTCTTAGTCTTACTTTATCAAAATGAATTTGTATGCCAGTGGCTGAATTACCAGTAGCAATTAGGTCTTTAGATATAATATTATTAATATCATCATATGAATATATACCGTCTTTAAATGTAAGAAAATTATAACTACTTCCATCATTCACAGAGTATTTAAATTTATGATTACCGTATTCTGATGTAACATTATACCAACTATATGACATATTTAGTGTGTCTAAGCATATATAGTGCTTCCAGTTCTTATTAAGGCTTATTTGAGGGTGGAATGACACAATAAAATCATGAGAACTACTTCCTTTAGCACCATCTACACTACTTAAAACAATTGGGGTTTGCATGTATATTATAAGATTAGGCAGTATTTAAATAGTATTTATTAGAATAGTCATTATATGTTTCTTTATCAATTTCTCCTGTTTTTAATAGTTCATCTAGTATTTCTACAATTTCATTTCTCATTTCAATATTATAATTACCTGCTGCCCTTACTCCTGTTAATACTGTTAGTCGATCTACTAGTTTGTCTGGTCCGTGGTAGTATGTAATTCCTTTGCCTATTTTGTATTTTCTTGATGGCATATGTTTGGGTATTTCTGATAGAATATTCAAATCATTAAACACTTGTTTAGCTAGTTTACTGTATTTTGTTTTAGGATTAAATCGTTTTGTAATGAGGTCAATTAAACTTCTATCAACCATTTGCTCGTAAACAAGGCTTCCCCTTTATACGCTTCTAGCTTCATATTATTAAATAATTTATCAGTGTCAATCATTAGCTGGCCATATTTATTGTTTTGAATTTTGTACGCATGACGAGGTGTTTGTTTGTATTTTTTTATTCCTTTACCTGTTTTATTTTTTCATAATCCTCTTTTCCTAACATTTAATTTATCTCTATACACTGAAACCATATTACTCTCTGCTCTAAGCGCATCAGCTGCTTCTTTGCCGTGGTTCTTTTCTGCTGCTATAACTGCTACGCCTCTTGTCTTCTTATAAGCACCCACGGCACCCACAACTGCTTCTATCTCTTCTGGCGACATTTTCATTATTTCTTCCATTGGTGGAAAGCCAAGGGTTTTTATAGTGGTAGGATTTATTCCTTCATTTATATCGTACGTATAAAGTAGTTTTCCATCTAGTTCTTCTTCATATGGGTCTTCTAATAGTAGTGGTCCTTCTGCTGCTGGTTCATCATCTGGTTCTTCTACTAGTGGTCCTTCTGCTGCTGGTTCTTCTACTAGTGGTCTTATAGCTTGCTGATTATTATCCATTATTTGTTTAACTACTGCTCTCATTATCATGTTTTGGTTTTTATTAATACCTTTTTGAGCATCAATAAGTGGTTTATATTTGTCTTCTAATTCTTCCACATAACCTCTTTTTGTATTTTCAATATCTCTTTTTTCTTCTAAAAAGTTTTTGCGTATAGAGTCTGCTTTAAGTTCTAATTGAACATTTTTGTGGTATTCTTTTAGATCCATATACTATAGAATTAGATAGAGTTAATTATATAATTAAGTATAAAATAGCACTTAATTATATAGTTAAGTATGAAATAGCACTTAATTATATAGTTAAGTATAAAATAGCACTTAATTATATAGTTAAGTATGAAATCGCACTTAATTATATAATTAAGTGCAAAATAGAGTTTAATTTAAGTTAAGACAACTAATAATGTTTTGATATTTTTGTATTGCTTTTTCAGACATATTTTTTGCTGGTATTATTATATTCATCTTATGGTGAGATATAATTTTAGAAATTAAATAATTTAAATTAATTAGTCTATACTCAGTAGGAAATACTTTTTTAAACTGACTAGATGCTTGTTTTACTACTCTAAGAATTGTGGCTCTATTAACAAGCGAAATAAACTGGTTAGATGCATTAAGAATGTCTTGTACTCCATATTTTATATTATAGGGCGACCTTTTTTGTGGTTTTTTATAATAACAGTCTTGAACATAATGATAACATGATACAGCCCCACAGTTTATACATGTATCAGCCCCATCTACTATTATAGTGTTTTTATTATTGCAGCATGGGCGTGGTTTATGTGTAGTTGTATCATGTATTACTATATCACAAAATGGACAAAGCGCCTCACCAGAACTTATTAAATAATCATGAATAATTTTATCGCAGCAGCTCATTATATAATTACTATATATTTATTTCTTTAAGTATTAATTAATTCCTTAAATGGTACCCAAGTATTAAAATCTTTTGAATACCCTTTCCATTTAACTAGGGCTGCTTTCTTTTTGTAGTCTCTCCTAATGACTTTTTCAATACGGAATATAGTTTGGGTGGTTTTTAATAACTCTTCTTTGTAAAATGATCCCTGAATTTGTTCATTATGTAGGTCTTTAATTATATATGTTATTGGATTTGTATATTGAATCTTGCTAATTACAAACACTTCTTCAGTCCAATTAGGTGTATACCCCTTATCAAACACCTTTCTCTTATACTTTGAAATTCGTACTTTATCACCTACTTTAAATGTGGGAGCTTTTATTAGTTGTTTTGTGTTACCATATAAATTAAAATATACTAATCCCTCATTATTTTTATTTGATGCTTCATTAGGAGTCATTTTAATGCTGGTGTGTTTTGTATTGTTGTATTCTTCAACTATTTGGGATAATATATCTAAATAGTACGTTGTATTTTGGGCTGTAAATTGTTTCCACATTTTGTTTTTTATTGTTCTATTCCATCTTTCTACTACACTGCTTTTTTCCTCATTCTCTGTAGAGTATAGTTTTATATTATAGTGTTTAAGTAGCTCTTTAAAATGTTTATTATAATATTCTCTACCTTTATCTACCCATAAAAGGGGTTCTACCCCGTTCAAATGTTAATTTAAAAGCTTTAGTAATAGTTTCGCCTTGTTTGTCCTTTAGTGGGATTATCCATCCATATTTTGAAAACACATCAATAATCATAAGAAGGTATCTATAACCCTTGTTCCATTTACTAAACTGCTGCATCTCAACTAAATCAGAAGACCATATTTCATCTATATGATTCACAATTACGCGCCGCATATTAAAATTATGCTTAATTGGTTTGTGTAGTTCGTTAGCCAGACGAGTCCAATCACCTTTCACCTGGCTTTTGTGTTTTTTGTGTTAGTCCCCATTCCAAGCTTGTGTTTTGTGCCCATTATTGTTGAAATTAGAGCTTTATCAAGTCTTTCTCTCATATTCTTTGGTTTAATGTTTGAAAGTGTTGCAAGCATTTGTTTGTCGCATATTCTCTTTCCTTCTTTGTTATCATTGTCTCTATAGCAGATGTCGTGAACCATTGCAGTTGCATCTACATCATTATATGGTTCTTGTCCTTCTATGGGATTATCATTTTCGTCTAGCTGTTGCTCTAAGGGATTATATGGGCCGGTGTATTTATGCCCTGGCAGTGTCCACCCTCTTTTAGGTTTTGGTAGTTTTCCAATTAGTTTGTGAATGTCAATATTTCCACCTTTTTTGATAAAAGCAGCTTTTTTGGCGCCGCATGAAACACAAATTGATTTAATCATATGGCGACCATTTTTTGTGATTATTCTTTGTTCTAACCTAGACTCTGTTTGTTTCTTCTCTTTCACACAGTATAACAGCATTATACTATATAGTTAGATCAAAATTCTTTTTTATGGTTTTATTTACTTTATCAATAAACAAAAACTCATACTTATTTAAATAATTACATAATTCAATATTCACTTTATTATCATCTGCAATTGCTTTGCAGTCTCTTTTGTCTGTAGAGGGGTACAAAATCATGTGGGAACAATTTATTCTTATCTTTTTTGGTGTATCATAGTAGGACTGTGATAAATAAATTGGAGAAATATTGTGGTGGCGCCCGTCTGTAAAGTGGTTAGCTATTTTCTTTTGAGTTGCATCTGGAGCATTAATTAAATCATCAAAAACAACCATTATTCGGCTGTAGTTTGGGTACTCATTTGTGGCTTTTATTTCATCTTCTGCTAAAATTTCTAATACTGGGTGTTTATATTTTATTTTTTTATCAATCGCTCTCATAAGCTTGCTTAAATCTTGCAGCTTTGATTGGTGCCCGTTTGGAGTATAAATATATATTTTATCATAATAAACTAGTGGTTTTCTTATTATATGAATCAGTGTGTTTGTCTTCCCGCAGTTACTCTTCCCAGAGATTAGTAGTCTGTAGTCTTCGCCAATAAAATCATAATAATGCCTGTCTTTAGACTTATCCTTATCATTGTCATAGTTTGGAATTCTCATATACTATAGCATTAGACTAAAGTGTCCATAAGCATATGACGTAATACCATCTTCTAATAAATATCGCTTGTCATCATAGCAGCTGAGTGATACTTTATTAATTTCATAGCTTCCTAGTTGGTGCTTTTCACTTCTAATGGCCTTCATTGTGTGGTGTAGTTGTTTTTTGTTTAGTAGTACGTCTTTATAATTTTCATGATGTATATCATTTTTAACAATATTCTTTTTAATGCCTTTTGCAGTTTTACCGCCCAGTTTATTATCCTTCATATATGAATACATCTTAGATCGTAGTCCAACAAATTCTACTATAGGAGTTGATGCTGCTTCATCTTTAAATTTACCTATAACTTTTTTGTTTTCTTTGAAGAAGTATTTATTTGTTTGTGGATAATCTGAATTATCAAACTTCTCTTTATTTTTATAAAAGTCTTTGTACACATCATTAGTCTCAATTTCATACATTAAACTGTCTGTATCTGTAAACAATAGTTTTGCTTTAGACTTGTACTTTTTCATTATATAATTATAGTGGAAGTCATACATTAGTACTTTTGAGAGATCCAAAATACACATCCCAACAAACGCCGGCCTATTAAGTAGCAGTGATGGTTTTATGTTGTGTATGGCTACAAGATCTTCATTGAATATCTTGCTACTAATAAAGGTTGGTTTTGAGCTGTATTTAATTAATTTCTTTTCATCTGTAATTAGTTTTACATTAACCCTTTTTCTAAGATTCTCCATTGTTTTACCAAATACTGAGTTGTTCATTAGCTTAAAAAAGTCCTTTTCAAAATCATTCTTAGCAGCAGTTCTTTTATTTGTATTAAATGAAATATATTGTTCTAACCATGGAGATTGATTAAATTCTAGTACTCTATGTATTTTCTTTATTTTTAATCCTAGGTCTATATATAGTTGCAAGTTTCTGTAGTGGAGAACATATTTGGTTTTGTCCATTAAATTTGGAATTAGTTTTTTAACTTCGCCTGCAGACATGCAATATTTCTCTTTTATTTGTTTACAATAGGGGGATAGCATATCTTCTGTTATTGCTAAGTGTTCTGGCGCTAGTGGATAACTATTGTGGGCGTCATGTAGTTCTTCAGGATATTCTAAATCAACTTCTAGTATCATCCCTTTTTTATTGTCTTTTTGGTGGGCTGCTAGGTTTTTCTTATTAATTTCTTTTTCAGTAAGCCATCTAAATCCTCCAGTTGGAAGAAACTGTGACATAGCCCATCCATAAAGATTATTGGCGTCCATATACATGATATACTTAGACGGCTTAGATTTGTCGTGGTTTTGCATGTATTTGTTATTAGCAGAGCCATATCGGTGAGTAACACAAGAGATTCCTCCACGCATTCCTTTTTCAATAAATTGGTACATATCAACATCAGACATAAGATCTAGTTTAACATCAGTCATTTTTAGCATAGCATCCCAAGATAGCCCAGGGCTTGTAAAATAATGGCATGGGTCTAGTTTATAAGATTTTAAGCAGGTTTTTCTAAATTGCTCAAATACATCAGCTAGTAGTAGTACATCTGACTTAAGGTATAGATCGTGATATTCGCCCATATTCTTTAATTTAAATACTTTCCATACCTGTTTAGCATGATCGTATGCTTCATTACTAATGTGTTCATCTGTTAGAATACTATAAAATTCATCTTTTTGCGGAAGAGTTGTTTGTTTAAATTTATTAAAAGAATCCATGTAATCATAAGGGTATGCTCCTTTCTTTTTCATAAGAGTAGCTTGAATTTTGTTCTTAAACTCTTCATTAGTGTATTTGAATGAATCAGGAGGCAAATTATTAACTAGTCTATCTAAGGCGCTGGACATAAATTGAAAGCTGTCTAAAAAGGTTAGGTGTTTGCCTAACATAAATGCCATGTATTTTTCCATGTTGTTTGGAATTACATTAACATCTAATTTAAATTTACCAATTTCTTGCATAATAAAGTGAGAGTCATACCCCCGCAAGTTGTGAAAAATGACTGGAATTTTATCTGAGATTCTATAGTTTAGGTTGCATAGTTCGTGAGCAGATCCTCGATACCGCCCTGTTATATGGCAGTGATCTCTTACTTTTTTATCATTTGTAGTATATTTCTTATTACAAATATGGCATTTGGTTGATTTTTTGAATTGCTGCTCTTCTTTTGGTGCTATTATCATCTCTTGGTTAAAGTGTTTTTCTTTTATTTGTTTACAATATTCTGCTTCTTCTATCATTTTAGACAAGAACTTGTTTACTGCATTTTTACCTCTATAAATTTGAACTGGTTTACTAAATTTATCATCACAACAAACAAGTTTATATCCATAACCACAATCTGTGTGTTGCTGGTACTTAGTAGTTGATGATGAAGCTGGGGTTGGGCGTGCTGTATCAATATTTTCTGTTATAGCTTCAAAGTCAGCATATATTACAAATGGAGCTTCTAGTTGTTTGTTGTAGTTTGTGAATTTTACTTTAGCCCCTTTGCTTGGCATTTTAATAGCTTGTTCTCCGTTTATTATCAAACAGGTTGGGGTGTGATTATTTAAAACTATTTCTGAACTAAAACATTGCAAACAAAACTTACAAAAATGTTTCTTTCCTTTGTGTTCTGTTTGTTTATACATAAATCTATTAAAGTCTTCAATTAGACAGTAGTGGTTGTTCTCTTCTTCTGCTAATAATAATAAATCTAACTGGTCATCAAACTTCTCTTTAGAAATGTAAATTGGGTGTGGTTGTTTGGCTTCATATCCAAAAACATTAATACGGATGTTGTTTTGTTTTTCTATTTTATTGTATTGGTTTATAGCTGCTGGAAATTTAATTCCATCATAGTTTACATTATTAATTGCTTGTCTTAGTAGTTTTGTAACGCGGCCGGGGTCTTTAACAACTGGATTTAAGTGCCGTAAATGGCACCATCTAAAGCATTCATTATCAGTGTTTTTCATATTAATAAGTCCTTTTCTAGAGTTTCGAAGCTCTATTGGTAGTTGTATATAGCCTGTTCCATTACATGGTTTGTATTTTGTAATATTAATAAAGTGGCTAAAAACTCTATCTATAATCCAGCCTGAGCCTTCTGACAACCATTTTCCAATAGTAGTTATCACCTGCTCTGCTGACTTGTTTAGTGCTGGAACAATTTCAGTATAATTAATAATGGTGTGTGCAGTAGAATTAAAATACACCATTTTGTATGTTAGGTGTTCTTTATTAACTTGTTTATAAAGCTCAACGCGAAGAGTTTCTACAAACTTCAATCCCTTCATTTCTTCTAGATCATGCAAAAGTTTAGAGTTTGCTGCTGTTCTAGAGCTGTTTAGCTGTTCTAGTGGGCTTGTTTTTTTTATAATTTCTATACTATACGACATCGTATATAATACGGGGTTAGATAAATTATTTATATCCATTATAATTTACTATAGTTTTATTTCTTTAAGTACTTTTATTCTTTAGCAGAATAGTATAATGACGCCGCGTAGTGAGCACTTGGGAGTACTATTTATAAGTGCGCCGCGTAGCGGACAAAAGGAGTATTAGTGGTCTAATTTAGAATGAGTGTGCGGGTTATGTAGTACAAATTGCCTTCGGCTGGTTAGCTGAACGTAGTGGTGTAGTCAATTTGGACACAAAACATGTTGCTGTATTAAAATAACCCGGGGTTTTAATATAGTAACATGCGGTCTCCCTATCCGTCCTGCGGCTGTTCTTGTCTGGATTTAACGAGTAGATAAGAATAGCCTCTATTGCGGCGGAAAAGACAAAATTGACTGCGCTGCTATAACAGGCTTTTGGGGTGGTTTTTGTCGGGCGCAGTTTTGACCTCGTTTTTATAACGATCGCTCAGTAGTTTGGGGAGTATAAACCCGGGGCTCCCCGAGCTAGTGGGCGATCAAGGGCCGGTTATCTGGTTGGAGGTTTTTGCTTCTTAAATAAATTGTGTTTGTTTTATAATGCAGTGCGCGGCACAGTTCCTGTTCGGTGGTGGTGTGTACTTAAATAGGCAGTTAAGTGCTGCTGTGTGGGACCATTTAACCTTGTCCTTAATCTGGGTCAGACTATGGGGATAATTTGGGTACTAGATTGTGAGCGCAATTTATTTTGGGTGGATTATGGGGTTAATTTGAGTGAAATATTATGAGCGTAGTTTATTTGGGTGGATTATGGGGTTAATTTGAGTGCTAGATTGTGAGCGCAATTTATTTACCCTTGTCCTTAATCTGGGCCAGACTATGGGGCTAATTTGAGTGGAATATAACGAGCGCAGTTTATTTGGGCGGATTATGGGGTTAATTTGAGTGAAATATAACGAGCGCAGTTTTGGATTTGGGGTTTTGAGTAGGTTTTTGTCGGGCGCAGTTTTTTTGGGGGTGATTTTGGGGTTTTGGGGTTGGATTTGACCTCGTTTTGGATTTGACCTCGTTTTGGATTTGACCTCGTTTTGGATTTGGCCTCGTTTTGGATTTGACCTCGGGTTTGACCTTGGCCTAGAACTGGTTCAAACCGGCTTTTGGGGTGGTTTTTGTCGGGCGCAGTTTTTTGGACAATTTTAGAGAAATGGATTGGATTTGACTAAAATTGATGCGCTGGTAGCCCCAACTACTATACTACTGACGTTCATCATCTAACAACAATTCAAGAGTTCTGGTTCCAGTTATTATTTACAAGAGACTAACAAATAGGCGAGAAGTTTGGCCCATATATGACAACGCTCCACAATATCTTTCATAAGAGTAACTTTAAAATAAACTGGAAGATAGCCTTATACGAGACATGACTTTCCTGAGAGTTGTCAGCAAAGCGACCAAAAATAAGCTAACGAAGAAATCGTGCAAACACATCGACAGAAGTGATCAGAGAATGGAGTCACAAATGGCCCCGCTATTACCCACTAACTCTCCACCAGATGACGTGCATAGCGTGACGTTCCGAAGAGACCAATCGTACACGTCCAGATCTGCAACAACGAGCTGACGTCCGCAAGCAAACGACGTACGTGGCAGTGGTATAATCATCTGCATTAACGGAGGCGGAGACATGCCAGAAAGAAAGAGAAGTGTCCAGCGTTTGGTGAACGGTGCTTAAAATGTAGTACAAGGACCATTCCCCTAGGATGTGCCATTCCAAAAACATGAGCAGGATGCATACAGTCAACCGTTAATCAGAGGACTCGGACACTGAAACAGACAAAACCGTGGATGATAGAAATCCAGTTTTTGTGACCATAAGGTAAGATAAGAACATGGACAACCTGTCCACGCGGTCAACTCAACAAAATAATGCATTTGCGTCGTTTTCACCATCAAGCATAAGATAGTTGTGTTCCAGTTTGATTCTGACGCCCTAATGACGCCAACAACGAAAACGTTGCCGATGTGAAACAATTCCACAGTGACCACGATTGTAGGGTGTTTGTTAATTCTGGAGAATCCAACGATACACAAAACTTACAATGTGCCGTTTGTTGCAGCGGAGCAATACTTCATACATTTCATTGGAATTCGTGCTGCCCAAGAAATGCAGATCATTACGATCGACAGAGAAAACCTTTGGCCAGGGCCCATGATAGCAAACCAACTAGACCCTCTTACACAGTTCCAAGATATGTTTGGTAATGAACTTGTCTGCTCACCCGCAGAAGCATACGTCTCAATTGACACAACTGTGACGCCAACAATATCGCCGACTCTCAAAGTCCCCGAAGCGCTGAAGGAACCATTGAAGACCGAGTTTCAGCAAATGGTAGAATAAAAGATGTTAACACCAGTACACCAAACAACTACATGTGTCAACAAAGTATTTGTCACAACCAACAAGAAACGTGAATTGCGTGTCTGCTTTGAACCCATACCATTGAATTAAACACTCAAGAGAGAGCATTATTAGCCACCGGTCTTAGATGAAATTCTGCCACAGCTTACGACTGCTGAAGTGTTCAGCAGTAGTAAGCTGTGGCATTGCATTGGCATTGCAGATGACATCGATCGTGTTGTGCGCAGTAGGCAATGGACACGATGAAGTCACCCGAGTCCACGAAGAGAAGCTACGAATGCTACTACAACGATGTAAAGACGTTCGTATCCGGATCTACAAAGACAAACTGTTACAAATCCTTCCATGGGCATCTCGTCACCAACAAGGACCCGGCAAAAGGAGGGCACTTTAAGAAATGTCTGCAGGGATACCAATGTTCTTGGCTGACACTCTCTCCAGAGTACATCAAGCGGTAGTTTGACCAAAGTGACATGAAGAATTTGATCAAGTGAACATGGCACATTATTTGCCCATCTCGGAAACACGACTACGCATTATCAAAGATGCGACTGAACACGATGAAATCATACAGGTCATGAATCGTGCGATTTTGCAGGGCTCGCTTGGCGAGAAACACGATCTCTATACTTCCTTGAAGCCCTGTTTCAGCTTCCCAGAGGAACTGAAGACTCAAGATAATCTTATTTTCAAAGGAAATCAAGTTTCTGAACGCTTTGCGGCAGCTTATGAAAGATACAATCCACTCATAGCACATGGGGATTGAGACATGTTTGCGAAGAACTCGTGGATGCCTGTACTGGTCATACATGAATGATTACACATCGCGATGTCCAACTTGCAGAAAACTTGATACTGACATATTTACCAGCGCAACCGATAAGCCCATGGGCCGTTCTATGAAATCGGGTAACCTAGACCACCCTATTACGTGTTAATCGATGCCGGTATGCACAAAACCAAAACAAAGTCTCGATCAAAGAGGAAGTCATGTCTGAAAGGGACTAGCTTAGTAAACAAAGGCCAAATTGTATTACATAAGCTTAATTTGGATAACCTGTTGGCAAGAATAGGAGTGGGCGTTTACAAATATATTTTCGTTTGGCGAGCAAAAATGCCAGACTACTGCATCAGTGACCAAGGATTATCTAACAATAACTAAGATGCTGTGTATTTAAGATGCTGTGTATTCAACAAGGTTATCCCAGCAAACAACTGGCGTCATATTCTTAATTGTAGTTGGTAATGGTTACGTTTTAATACATTGTTTATGTGTGTAGGACCAAACCACGACCTTTTTCCTCTTCGCATAACAAAATTGCTGTTGAGTATATGAAATATCTTAATTATATTTCTTTGCTAAAATTTAGATAATTTTATTGGCAATGAGCGCTTTATCTGAAGTCCCACAAAACATACTGGGGTGGGTGGTGGGAAGGTGGTTGTTTGGACCCTTAATAAACATTATGCATATTTTGGACTTTGATGACTTATGATACCCTAATCACTGCAACATAGATCTGCAATTTTACGAAATGCGACAAAGAGGCAATACGATCGACAATGTGTCCCTCAAACCGCGGCACCTACGCACGCAAGCACAAACACAAACACACACACACACACACACACACACACACACACACACACACACACACACACGAACTAGTGGCTCGAACTGTGTCGTAAAATTGCAACTGGTTCTAAATCTGCAACGATCGGGGGCGATATTTGACGCAGTTGACAATCAGCGGGCGCTATCGTTCATGTAAATGGGCATTTAGACTGCAGGAACTGTCTCACCTGCGAGCGTTGCTTGTCGACTCAGTTATGTTTCGCAACCCGTGAAATGTGGTCTTTTCACAGAACGTCTTTAAGGCAGGACCCCACCGCTTTCTTCGCTCGTCTGTTTCCTCTCCGGCGACACTGGGCTGCGGCGACGCCGAAATCGCAGAGCTGGTGCCTTCCATGGCGACAAAACAGGACACGTCGCTACAAGAAAGTACGGGTGTCGTTGTTATGTCGAAACAACTGAGCATACGGTGCAACTGTTACAGTAGTTCTATCACGCCGACCAAATTAGGTCGTTCGTTCTCCCTTCGGAAATGCAGTTATGTTACTTTTGTCAACGTATTGAACAGATATTGGCCTGCAGGCGAAGTCCACTTTGACATGGAAGCCCAAAAAGCACCGAGGCTCTGGTCCATCGGCGGCAGGTATGCATCGGTTGCCATCCGAACTCCCTGAACTCGCACGCACAGCGTCGCAGGAGTCCCTTTGCACACGCGGCCATTTGACATGCGCATCAAAAGGAATGACTTTCCGTCACACATATGACTTGAGGTACGTTTGCAAAAGTATGAACTGACTTTACGTGGGTAATGAGAGTATCCAAAAATGGTCAATGCAGCGGGCATGATGAGTTTCGTTCCGGGGCAAGTTGACGATGAAAAACCGCAAGCCTAATTCAGTTATTAAGTAATTATAAATGATATATATTACAAACTTTCTGCGTCCTTCGTAATTAAAAGAAATGTCGTTCCAATTCTCGGTACGCTTGTTGCACTGGATCCCTGCGGCGGATTTTCAAACTTCATATTGTACTATTTATTTTCCAATGTCGCAAACTAAAAACCCATTGATGGCATTCGCAGCTGTAGCTCCTTGTTCGTCAACCTGTCCCAGCCAACTTGTCCCTGCAGGTAATTTTTCAGACTAAGAAGAAACAAACAGGCATTGATCGTAACCTAGATCATAGCCCTATGTGTGCAGTAAATCGTGGATATGCCTGGAATTTCGTGGACACACGCATACTACCATGTATTATTTGCTTTAATAAAAATATTTGAGCAATTTCAAGATAAATCAACTTTCGTTTGTATCGCTTGCGGCTTGGAAAAATGCGTGTCGCTGACACGTGTTCCTGTTTTATCACTATTGTGCGATTTTTATCTTGCCGCATTCGTCAGCTTGCCCCATATTTCCTTATATGTACCTTCAGAAATTGTATAATTTGACATACCAAGAAATCATCAAATGTAAGACGTTACGATTCACCTTAGAATGTGAATATCTTCTAAAACAGTAAAAAAAATATGTCACTATGTTAGACTTGGTGTCTGTTATATCTCAATTGGAATTGAAACGCCAATTTAAGATTTGGAATTGGTGTTTTATTGTAACAAATAATTGGAATTGCAATTGGTGAAGTTATTACTTTTCAATATTTGTTTCAATGATATACATCGTATTTTTTAATAACTAAAATAATCCGCAACAAATAATCGATAACATACAATATGTTACATATATCATATGTTTCTCTCATTATATAACGTACTATGCAGACATTAAGGAAACATGATCTAAAATAGACGTTATGTTTTGGCGTTGAAAATGTCTTTGATTTCCATATACTGCAAATGAATATTTTTACACTTGAAAAAATAGTATTTATATAATGTGAGGCGAGAATCTACTTTGCCATGTTTGTTGCGGTCCGCAACACGAGAAACAGTCCGGGGTACGCGAAATGGTTTTAGTCCAAAAACGTCATGTGACCATGTGACAAGTTAAACCCTGTCCCTTTGTGTTGCAAACTTCGCTGACGCAAGTCGTGTTTTTGTGAAGCAACACATTGGACGTTTTTCCTCCCACCATCCTCCCCTTTCTACCACCAATGTTCTCGTGTTGCGTACCGTGTTATCATGATTATGTACTGTGGGATAAATGATCGCCCCCACCTTTGCTACTTTTACATGTCATTTAATAATTGCTTTTCTCGATGAGCTAGTTTGTATTGATGATTAAGCTATATCTCATCGATTTACACATATATGATATTTTTCTCGATGAACATATTTGTACCAGCTATTTTCTCATCGATACATGTATTTTATTATCACGATGCATTTATTAAATGACCTTTAACAACAGTTACTCTTTGTGTGTTCCTGTAGCAAACAAGCTCAGGTTTCTGCCATTACGCATCTGCAAGGTATCAACATTAAGCATCAGCAGGGTATAAATCTTTTTGTTCCCTGTATTATTCAAGTTCACAAGTTGGACAACCACTTACATGGAGATAATACACAGATTTACCTTTCCTTGGCTACCCCGGATGCAAATTGCTCCTCAACCAAAATCAAGGATTGTCTCCATGATATATTCCACAGGAAGACTTATAACAACTTAAAGTTAAATGCAAATAAAACATAACTTTTTGTTATTGGTACACAAAAAAGCATGGTAAACTTGATCGTTTTTTCCGACACCTCTGTTGTCTGTTGATCCAGAATTTCACACGAATTCCCTTAGTCATAATATTGCTCTCAAGAGCATCTTGAAATTTCAACGTGCGTAAAATTGTGTGGCAAGTGTAATTACCCATTCTCCTCTTTTCTTTCACTCACTTATTAAATCATTGCATTGACTCTCTCTCTCTCTCTCTCTCTCTCTCTCTCTCTCTCTCTCTCTCTCTCTCTCTCTCTCTCTCTCTCTCTCCCTGTTAGTGTTATGTCTGTAGGAAATAAAAACATTTCGCCGTAAACTAAAAACCCACCTGTTTATACTTGCTTATCCTCCATAGCTCCCAAGCGTATCAATCCAACTGTTTACAACTTATTGATTATGAACTTTAATTTTTTTTGTGCGCTGCCCAGCTTGGGTCTCCCGAGGATTTTATTTTAGCGCAATAGAAGCATTTTATATATTATATTATTATTTCAATATGGAATTAATAATTACAGTTGATATTTTGAAATAATTTACCATGGTACTTTGTAGGTGGAATATGAATTGCATTTTGCAATTGGTATGTATTTGGAATTGTCATAATGTAATTCATCTGAACGATACTATCACTTTGTGTATGTATGTATGTATGTATGTATGTATGTATGTATGTATGTATGTATCTATGTATGTACGTATGTATGTATGTTATTTGTTAGCAACCGATACGTTATAACTACTGATAAATTCAGTGTCGTAAACATAAAAGTGTCGTTCAGTTAACCAATAAAAATCTTGATCCATTCCTTTAAAAGTCCCTTCTTTGCAACAAATCAACCCTACTTACAATCCATGACGCCATGCTAACTTTTTGTATAACTTTTGATGTAGCTTTGAAAAGATCATCAGACAAACTATGACATTATTAAATTGTTATGTTTGGCCGACAAGTGATCGACAAGTTCATTGTGATGAATTGTTAAAGTCTACTCCGTACTGAGTTTGCCAGTTACAAGATCTAACGACATAAATCAATCCGACTGCGGATATTATTTAAACTAGCAAATATGTCCATACTCCGGACAGGATAAATTCGTAGTTCGTAACTGTCATGATAAGAATATTAATCACACACACACACACACACACACACACACACACACACACACACACACACACACACACACACACACACACACACACACACACACACACACACACACACACACACACACACACACACACACACACGTACACACACAAACACACACACACATATATAGACACACACATATATATAGACACACACACACGCACACACACACACACACACACACACACACACACACACACACACACACACACACACACACACACGTACACACACAAACACACACACACACACATATATATAGACACACACACACATATATAGACACACACACACACACACACACACACACACACACACACACACACACACACACACACACACACACACACACACACACACACACACACAAACAAACGGTAGCGCCAGAGCACGGAGCCTGGTTAATCGAGAATAGCGGTTCGCTAGATTGCGAACTTATCTGCGGACTGCTTTTAGTCTCGTTTATCTTACTCGGCTTCGTGAATCCGCCCAGAAGAGAGTCTGGCATCAGAAGCGTGATCTAGTTGTTACTCAGTGTCAATACCCCACTTTGTGTAGGCGTTCCCGTGAAGCGTCATCAACCAATATGCGTCATCATCGAGATGCTACACTAGAAATGTGTTCTGCCTGATTTAACTGTTCAGTAGGACAGTTGTGTCGATATAATCAAAGTTTAAATTTAATTCGAATTGCACTGTATCAACTGATAACAGTTAATCCTTTTTTATGAATTAGTCAACTGCCCGGATAATATCGTATTTACGTCACAATGAAACCCCCACTCTGCATCCAGGCGAAGATGTGTGTGCGATAACTGGTAACGCCACAGCGCGGAGCTAGACAGTTTTGCGAAATCTGGGGGTTCCTATATTGTGCACCCAATTGCCGATCGCGCATCAATCGATCGACAGCGTTGCCTCTGTTATGGATCTGGCAGATCGCGCTGAGCAATCTGCAGATCGTGCTGCGTAATCTGCATATTTTGTGTGTAGCGCATAAAGTCAATACAGAGACACGGCTGCCACAACAAGAATTATTTATGCAGTCCGCAAAACGCATTAAAACGTATAAAGCAACTATGATACACCATGCACGCACTTTATTGCTCCGACATAGTAGACCTACCAACAAATGAAATGTCAACCCACAAAATAATGCTGAAAGGTGAACTATTTACAAGATGCAACCATTGATGATGTGCCATCTGCGCGATTGGCAGATGGGTGCGCAATCTAAGGATCTGCAGATTACGCACATCCATCAAATGCGTCCAATATAAATGAAAGTGTCCGTTTGTTTGTCTATTGAGCCTCACGGTCAAACTTGCAGGGTTATATACGCGTGGAGTGATTGCTGACTGGGATGAAACCACCATTGATTTTCCATTATAACGTTTCATTTGATTATTGTCCCACAAGTCACCTATAACAACACCTGACAGACAGCTCCAGCATCAAATCCGGAGTAAAGCGGGGACGCATTCTCTAACCATATCTGTTCATCCCCGCCATTGACTGGCTGATAACAAGAATCACCCAAGATAAAAATCAGTGCATCAAATGGACACTTACCTCAATCCTGGAAGACTTGGACTATGCAGATGATATCGGACTGCTGTCTAGCAGGTACAATGACATGCAAGAAAAGATGGACATACTTACAACATCAGCACCACAGCTCGGACTAAGACTCACTACAGCAAAAATCAAACTGACGAGGAACAACCACAAGACAGATGACCCCATTACCGTAATCAACAGTGATGCTTTGGAATAGGTTCAGGACTTTGTATTCATGTGAAGCAAAATCACAACATGCCAAGGCTAGAATCGGGAAGGTAAGCCAGACTTTCACTATGCTGAAATCCATCTGGAAATCGAAGCAACTGAGCTTGAAAACAAAACTGAGACATACAACAGTAACGTTCTCGGTGCACTTCTCTGCGGATCCGAGTGCTGGAAACTGACAGCCAATCTAGCACAATAGCTTGAGACTTTCCAAAACAGGTGTCTAATGAATATTCCAGTTGCGGCCTAATGTTGATTATCATCGTCACCAAAGGTCACTTCATTGTTTGATTAGTACTTAATCTACTAAATTGTATTACTCTATTTAGTGACTATATCGACGTAACCTTTTGCTAACGCGACATTTTCACAGTAAGCTATTAAGAAAAGGTGACACACAAAGTCATCGTGTAGAGTGTGTGCTACACACATGATTAATTTGGCATTACGTGGATTACTACAACTACCGCTTGTTTGTGTACTTTCAACGACTTGACATTTCCGGCAGCGGCTTAATGTTGATTATCATCGTCACCAAAGGTCACTTCATTGTTTGATTAGTACTTAATCTACTAAATTGTATTACTCTATTTAGTGACTATATCGATGTAACCTTTTGCTAACGCGACATTTTCACAGTAAGCTATTAAGAAAAGGTGACACACAAAGTCATCGTGTAGAGTGTGTGCTACACACATGATTCATTTGGCATTACGTGGATTAATACCACTACCGCTTGTTTGTGTAGTCTTTCAACGACTTGACATTTCCGGCAGCGGCCTAATGTTGATTATCATCGTCACCAAAGGTCACTTCATTGTTTGATTAGTACCTGATCTACTAAATTGTATTACTCTATTTAGTGACTATATCGACGTAACCTTTTGCTAACGCGACATTTTCACAGTAAGCTATTAAGAAAAGGTGACGCATAAAGTCATCGTGTAGAGTGTGTGCTACACACATGATTAATTTGGCATTACGTGGATTACTACCACTACCGCTTGTTTGTGTAGTCTTTCAACGGCTTGACATTTCCGGCAGCGGCCTAATTTTGATTATCATCGTCACCAAAGGTCACTTCATTGTTTGACCCTGTCGAGTTACCGAAATTACCTCCGAGCCACGTACGTTCAGTGACTATGGTTAAGGTGATAAACGACGAATTAATTTTTCAAGGCGATTAATGGAATTAATGTCGCTTCGCCCGAACGACAGTTGTTGACTCTTAATAATGGCTTTGTCATCAGACGTCTGCTCGTCGCATCAAAAAAGGGCGTATTTTTATATCAAGTCGTCGAATGAATTGTCTGATGGTTAGATCTGGAAATTTATAAAATCTGTACGGAGCCGACCTTTAGAGTTCAACTCATTGAGAGATATTGTATCAAGCACTGAAACACTCGGATTCTTGAGTGTTCTATTTTCACTTGTATTCATGTTTGTTCAAATATTTAATAATTTAATAGTTTGTCTGATGATTTCACGCAAACAAACCTACATCAACACAGTTGCACAAACGAATGAGTATGTCTTAGACTATATTAGGTAGGTTAGTTTTACTCTAAAAATGCATTTGCCAACATCAAGGCTCAAGAGAGGCAAAGACAATATTTCTATCAAAGGCATCCTGGCTCTGAAGTCTTTCGATGAAGTACAAAAACCTCATGAAGGACCTCCGACGAAGGAAGGGCAAGGAAGGGAAATTGGACGTAAAATGGCTAGGCCCCTATACTGCCACACATAATTTGGGGAAAGGACTGTATTCACTTCAACTTGTGAGCAATCCTGATCGCGCCGTGGACCGTGGAAATGGGATTCATCTCAAGATATACATTTGAATTACGTTGATCACTGGATATATTGATATTCGTAGAGGAGTGAGCCAATTGTTATGTCGATTAAATTTCCAGGGCGTATTTGGGAGTGACACAACTTTGATAACATTGGGGTTAGACAACAGTGTATTGTACACCCTCATAAGTATATAATATTCATGTTTTAATATTTTTATCTAGCGAGAAGGCGAATAGTCGTAATAAACAAGGTGATACGCCTGTTCATGAATAACAATTGTTGCCGCAACGAAAATCCGCGCAGCGTAGCTGGCATACCCCTCTGCCGGAAAAGAAAAGACTCTAAGTCCGAACGAGCGCAACGAATGGCCGACTTCAACTACACGATTACATCCGCACGACACCCTAAGTCAACACTACGCCATTACTTGCGCTCAAACGAACCCAGTATTACGTCAGATTAATATCTCAATAAGGAGCATTATGAGGTACTTGTCTTAAATGATATTCTGCCAGAGCGCACGACTGCTAAAGTGTTCAGTAACATCGACATGACATCTTAGACGAAGAAAAGCACCATGCTTAGTGCGTTATCAAAGACAAATGATTTTGTTCCCGTTTAACATATAAAAATTGCCGTATTCAGTTCAGTGTTATTACATGGAATATCAGGATCATACTTCGCTATAAAATGAAGGTCAATTGGTTGGCAACATGTGTATTATCTGAAATACAACAAAACGTATTTTAGGGTGGTGGTTTGAACCATTACTAAACATTATGCGTGTTTTGGACTTTGGTAATGTGTGATAGCACCCCTAATCACTGGTACATTAAGCAGCAACTTTACGCAGGCACGCATGCATGCACACACACACGCACGCGCACGCGCACGCGCACGCGCACGCGCACGCGCACGCGCACGCGCACGCACACGCACACGCACACGCACACGCACACGCACACGCACACGCACACACACACACACGATAATAAGGTGTCGACTCCGCGAGATGTCACATTATAATCCGATAGGTGGCGAGCGTAGCATGAAGGCGCGTTTACACTGACGATTTTGGCCGCCCTACAACACGGTGTCTAAGGGCACAATCTGGCAAAAATCGGTATTATAAAAATCCCTGCGAGATCGATTATTGGGGCCAATTTGTGGCTTCAACTGTGTCTTAGAATTCGGATAAAATCGCTTTTGTAAATGGGCCTTTAGGCTTCAGGAACTGTCTTACCTGGGATCGACGCTGCTTGTCGACTCAGTTACGTTTCGCAGCCCGTGAAATGTAGTCGTTTCACAGAACGTCTTCAAAGCGCGACCCCATTGCTTGTTTCGATCGCCCTTCTCCTCTCCGGCGTCACTGTGCTGCGGTGACGCCGCTCTCGCAGAGCTGGTGCCTTCCATGGCGACAAGAGAGTACACTTTGCTACAAGATAGTCCGGGTGTAGTCGTTGTTTTCGAACATCTGAACACGTACGGCGCAGTCGTTCGGTCACGCCGATTTCACTAACTGACGGATCGTTTTTTAAATGCCCTGCAACATATAAAGCCATCGATTTATTGTCATTACTATATTACATTTATAACGACGTGGCATTTCATTACTTTAAAGGTGCCTCCTAAATTAAATTTTCTTGTTAGTCTCATTTCAAATTAATTTTGCGAACAACCAAAATGTCACCTGGCAGTGATCACCCTAAGTGCCAGCATAGAAAGGTCGACATGGCGATGAAATAAAAACGGACTAGTTGAACGAAACCTAGTAAAATCGTCACATTGCAGTAACCACAACACACGCAGACTATTCAATTAATAGAACGTGGCCGAGTGCTGGAAACTCGAACCATCGTGATAGATCATTTCCAGTTTTCAGCCATTGGTAAAATTCACTCGAATGCGTTATTTGAGTGGGCTAAAAAAATTGCGTGCTAACACGTATTCATTTGTAATGTTTGTTTTGTCCATGGCGGTTTCTTAGCTCAAACATATTTCTACGATTTGGAGGTACCTCAACAGCCCTGCCTACACCCGTCACACTATCGAAGTGTTAGCAGCGACGACCAAGCTCAACAACAACAGTGCATGTGTTGAAGTATGCGGCCAGATTTCTCGCAAAACCCATTGCGGAAATCTTCAACGACGCGCTGGAACAGTATGAACCATTAGAGTTTGTTAGGTGTTTTAATAATCCACTTTATGAAAATATACCATGGAATTATATGGCATATCATAATATACCATGACATTACATGGTAAACTGAGGTAGATAATTATTTTTCAAATATTGTGTATGATAATTGTATAGTTTCCCTGTTTCAAAACGCCATGGTATTTTAACGTGGAGTACGACGGTATATTTCCATAAGGGGACACAGCTGAAACAATACAGTCGATATGTTGACAGTAATTTACACAACTTACCTGGCGGCTCTGTCAAAGCGGCGAGGTACGGAACGACTTATTATTAGCTTTCCAGAGGACATAATTTTGGTATGTACTCTGACAGACAAGGAATCAGGCACGTATGACCGTAGCCTGCGTTTAGTTTGCTTAGGCAAACAGCCGAATTGAGCACTTGCGTAGTGATTGTGGCATCTGCTAGGACCATCGAAGCAAGCGTTTCGGAGCAGATATTAATCTGACGTAATACTAGGTTCGTTTGGGCGCAAGTAATGGCGTAGTGTTAACTTAGGGTGGCGTAGTGTTGACATAGGGTGGCGTAGTGTTGACTTAGGGTGGCGTAGTGTTGACTTAGGGTGATGTAGTGTTGACTTATATAGGGTGTCGTGCGGATGCAATCGTGTAGTTGAAGTCGGCCATTTGTTGCGCTCGTTCGGACCTAGTTCTTTTCTTTTCCGGCAGAGGGGTATGCCAGCCACGCTGCGCGGATTTTCGTTACGGTAACATTTGTTATTCATGAACGGGCGTATCGCCTTGTTTATTACGATAATTCGTCTTCTTATTAGTGCAAATACTTCAAACATGAAGATTATATGCTTATAAGTTAGTAAAGTTGCGTCCCTCCCAAAAACGCCCTTGCAATTTAATCGACGCAACAATTCGCTCACCCCTCTATGGATATCAATATATCCATTGATCAACGAAATTCAAATGTAGTATAACTATTTACAATAACTAATAATAGTCCGTGGGCCAGGTATAACCCCCATCCCCCTAGGACATTTTCAAGACAATATTTTTGATGACCTTGTATAACAGCAATTTGAAATCTAGTTGTTTTCCATTTGGCAATTGCTGCCTGTTCTACAAGGAGTGTCTCAAAGAATGACAAATAAGCTGAAAAACGTAACATGGGGGTAAGGATAGATATTTCCGCATAATACATTAAACATCATATCAAACCATACAAAATTTGGAATCAATGGAAAGGTACATAAATTGTTTATACAAATATTTTCATGCTATCATGGGTAAATATTCCGTGACGTCAATAACACGTCATAATTAGCTTTAATAGTTGAAATCAGGGTATCATAATTTATGAAATTGGTTATCAATGAAAAGGGTATATTTTTTACGTATGTTGGTTTGAGCAAAACTCGTTCGCACGGGTGGGTATACACACACTCACACACATGTGTGTGTGTGTGTGTATTTAATAAATTATGATACCCTGCTTTCATATATAAATATATATATATATATATATATATATATATTATATATATATAATATATATATATATATATATATATATATATATATATATATATATATATATTAGTGGGGTGCGGTGGTCGTGTGGTAGAGCGTCGGACTTTCGGTCGAAGGGACCGGGGTTCAAAACCACCTGTGGCAGAGCGTCGGACTTTTCGATCGATTCATTCGCGAGGGGAAAATCACAACCAGAAAGATTATGGCACGCATAAACAGACTCTTTCTTTTTGTATTAAATACTAATTACAATAAGTTGTTTCGGTCAACATGTTGGAAGCACTGGTCAACAGAACGTTGGCTAGTGCTGTTGAGTTGTCTTCAAAATAACCATCTCCGTCATCGTAGATGTCCAATAGGCTTACCACACATATGTTCTCCTCATCGTCGTCACTGTCAGTTTCAAGGGCATTCTCAGACGGACATCTCTGTATGACGGTTTACCATACACACAGCAAACACACTTCTCCAGCTCGGTCTGACTACCTTCAGGAAGGCCGTCTGTCTCGCCAAGTGTCCCGAAAACATCCACAAATACGGGATGCTTTACCATAATCTTTCTGGTTGTGATTTTCCCCTCGCGAATGAATGCGCTGGTAGAGTTTTACCAAGAAAATGCATGCAATGCAAGCATTTCTGAACACATCATTTCACCGGGTTTACGGATGAGGCATTTCATACCCACCAGTCGTCTTTTGTTTGCAAAGCTAGTGTCAAAGTACACGTTCTGCTCTATTCAGTTACCAGAATACAGAAGCAACATGAACACATCGGTATCGGGCGATCGGACGATGAGGTCAGATGTACACGATGTAGCTACATGGAAAAAGTGTAACATGATTCGTGCGTCAGCTTCTTCATGAGACGAAGAGAGTGCTGGGACGGGAAAACTTTCAGCATTATTTGTCTTTTGCCACTCTGACAGCAGAAGGATGATAACATTTGTAGTGTTGTTATTATTTTGATAGGAGTGATTTCCATTCTTTTGGCAGTTTTATTGATGGGCATAACGAGGTATTTAATGAGGTATTTAACGAGGTATGCATCCGATGTTCCTCGTCGTCTTGGTGCAGCTGGTGCATCAGTCTTTGTTTGTCTTTACTGGAAACCCATCCGGTGTAGCTTAAGTGAAGCTAAGTGGAAATTGTAACACCTTCTGTAGACTAAGGTCGTTGTCTTCATGGAGAATTAGCAGCTGCTCAAAAAGATTCCGTTGTGGTGATATTTAGATTAGCTTCGAGGACTTTAATTTCGTCGTCTTTTCAAGAAAGCCAAACATCTTCAAGGACTGCCTTGGAAGATATGCATGCAATTTGAGAGTTTTGGCAAAAAACCTCTTCTGGATAAAGGTTTTGAATGCTGCTTTTCCAACTGCTTCAGCATACAATATATCATTCGCAACTTCAGCTTGGGCTCGTGCGCCACAATAAATGCAAAACATATCTTCATTGACCTCAACTTCAAATGAATTAATGAAATTGGGAAAGGCAGTTATCAGTGTCTGAAGATAATTCACACCACGTATGATCTCTGATTACCGAAGGTTTTTGTGGGCCAAGTCTTCGGAACATGTCATACCTGTCATATCCAATGAGTTTTTTCTACGTAGCCTACTCTGGCATATCTGGTCATACACCATCGGTAGTAGGCTGGATAGTTTCTGCTGAATCCAATGATGCCTCCTCTGGTCTTCGCGTGGCGATTGATCGTCTGTTCAATAGACAAGTCAACTGGATCTATTAATGCTGACGTATTTGATCTGGACACACTGAACCCGCAGTGTGTACTATTACTTCCTAAAAATACATTGTGGAGTAAATTCCCTAATTGGGACTCCATTCTAGGGATTCTCAGATGGATGGTTAAACAACTGAATTTCAACTGTGCAGGGGAAGGCAGTATTAGATGAGCCATTTAGTTGAGCCATTTTTCGTTCTTTCTGCTATCTAGTACACGATTCCATTCATAACTAAAAATTGTCTTTACTCACATAAACAATAGTTATTAGTAGATCATTTAAAAAAGGCAATATATCTAGTATGCATAGATAATTATATGCAGCCGATTCAAGTACGGTTGGTAAGGTGGCTCAACTAGCACTTGGTGTAGGTAAGTTGAGCGACAGCGTAGCTAAGTTAGGTAAATGCTTTAGTTATATAAATTACGTAGGCCTTGTACAAAAATTTTACAACATTGATATGCCAATCGTACCTAGTGTAACTAACTGCTAATATGTTGTTTTGTAGCTATCCAATATCCCAGTTTGCTCGAAAACATTTATCCATTGATGTGTTTTGGGGGTAAAGAATACTCATCTTCGTTCCTTAATCGCTACTCAACTAACCCTACTCAACTAATCACAAAAAGTTTCAAAAAACATACTTTTAACTCACATATTCTGACCGTTGCGACAAATGGCACATATTGAACGCCAATCGCGTTCTAATAGCATGTTCAATCACTGGGTGGTACCATGTCGCTGCTATTTCTCAACTAACACTGCCTTCCCCTATGTTTTAAGCTTCTTAAAAAACATTGTGGCGTAAATTCCCTAGGGGGAGAGTTTCCCCTATCTGGCCCATGGACTATTATTATCATAACAGTTACTGTGCTCGTGTATGTATCTACAGTGCTGCCAACCTACGAACAATACAGGATGTATGCACTTCGCGGGGTGGCGCACCCTGTCGGATTATGTAGACCACGTGGAATCGAGCAGACGTGTGACATCTCTCTACACGTGGATTAATCGACTGTCGGTCGGTCGAATATTTACAAATATACGCTAATTTTATAGGTAAATGTACTGGGTATTTGGCGTGCTTAACTTAACCCTAAAACACAACAAGCGGTGACAATGTCAACGATTTCTAAGCAGCCTTGACCTGGATTTCCAACCCGTAAACAAGTTGACTAGGGTGAGACCACAATTGATTTTCCATAGACGACCATAATAATGTACCTTTGGATTCCTAAAAAAATTCAAAAAATATGTTCTTTAAAATTTCAACGGCATATTTAACCTGAATAACACACATGCTGTGTGAAATTCATTTCAGAAACACTTATCGTGTCTCTGTGTGTGTTTATGTTTAAATAGCAAAACCATGGCTTAGCATAGTAATTATATGCAAAACAGTGAGCACTACTAGTGCAATGTTCACAACTGTAGACAAAACATAATCTTGAATGCCACCATTAGGTCTGATCTGCTGTCTTTATTGGCCCATGGTTCAGATATAATTTTGATATGAGGGACAATGTAATCTGCCATAATGTTTAATTAACTTGTCTTATTTTACTACTCTTCTTCAATGAAGCAAATGCATTTAAATCCAACTTCAGAACTCTATTGTGAACCAGAATCAAAGTTAAAACAGCCTCTAAATAATTAATATTTCCCATAATTATATTGTTTTAATCAATTGAATTAATTCATTAATTCATCTTATATTAAAAAAGCATAATAAGTTAAGCTTCTGAGAGATGTATATCGTTTAAATTCAGCCAAAATAAAACCTGTCCTGCAGACAAAGTTGTGATATGATAGCTTTAAAAACATTTACTTTTCACATATTTCTCATATTTCATGTTGTTCTAGGACAAGGCATTATGGTGAAAAAGTACTTTCCCAAGTGGGGAACTCATCACATCATAGTGCAGTGAACGAGTGCAGGGAGAGAAGCATGACAGGGTATTCCAATATCCCATTTATAGAAAAAATGCGGTGGTAGGTTATTTGTATGATTGATGAATCTGAAAAGTTTTTCAGTCTTGCTAATTAATAATTAATTAATTATATATATATATATATATATATATATATATATATATATATATATATATATATATATATATATAATTGTATTTAACAACAAGTTTTCATAATATTGCCATCCAAGCAAAAGGCCCACATGGCAAGTGGACAAGGAAGACATTGTTTTTTGGGAGTCCAACATATTGTCATCATGTGCCTTATGGTATATTTAGCAATGTTGTTTACAAACATTCATGCTACTAGCATTTAAACAATATGTAGATAATTTGATCCATTCATTTAATGTCCTCTGAGAATGAGTCATTTCTAATATATAATTCATACTTTTGTTACACTAACATTATTTCGTTTCCTCTAGTTACATATATATATATATATATATATATATATATATATATATATATATATATATATATATATGTGTGAGAACAACATATTTTATACATATGTCCATACCCATTCAATATCTTATGGTTTAAAACTAGTTGTTAAACTTTCTTTTAGGCGTTATTCTTAGCTAAGGTATCTCATTTCTAGAATAATTTAAGTTGCTCTCATCTGTATTTGTCCTAGTATATATATATATATATATATATATATATATATATATATATATATATATATAATTCTTACCATTATGGTCTGCAAACTTGAATACATTATTTTTAATGTGGGCTAGCTAGTGAAAGACATTTGCAAAGGTATGATTAGCTATATTTTTATTATACACTTACTTAAATGCACTCATTCATGAATTACACAAATTGTGCTTAGGTGCACTTGCGTAAATACACATATTCATTAAATACACTAATTGTGCTTTGGTACACTTTGAATTTCAGTATCAATATCATTCTTTTGTTTTAAGTAATCACACACTTCAACCATAATATTGTGTATGTTGTTAAAGTGTTAAGGAGCGAAACTAGCCATAAACTGGGTCGGTTGGTAAACCAGGGGAGACACACAAGACACACAAGAAGTGCTGTGATGAAAGTCGTGAACTGTGATGGCAAACCGGCACTTGCTTTATGCATCCTGCAAAAAAGTAAGCAAGGGGGAGAAATCTTGTATGATTGTGGAATAGACACATTACCAAGAGAGAAGGTGAGCAACGAAATTTCAGAAATAAATTAAAAATAATGTTCAGAGTAATATGTTTGGTAGCAATATAATTTTATGATAGCTCCTCATGTCTAAGCTAGTTAATAATTATAATTGTTAAGGCTACGCAATGTATAGATATACAGTCTCACTGTCAGCGTCCCGAAAAGGGTGTTACAAAATATTGAGTAATGTCAAGCTGTCAGGAAATTATTGCATACATTTACCTATTAATATTTGAGGGGGTTTGGCATGACCTCTCACTCATTTCCCGCCTCTTTGTGGGGCTGATCTCCCACCTCCAACCATGTTTTATAGCACCCCCCCCCCACACTTTCTGCCAGTCCTGTCTCCCACAATGTTTGGAGCCGAGCTACCATCTCCCACTTCCTGCCACACCCCTTCGTACTGAATTGCATAATTGTCATGTTAACAGACAATGACAACTAATCAAGAACTGGTCTAATATAGTGCACGTCGAGTTCTTAAGAAGAAATGAAATGAGATGAAAGTTTGAATACTTCTTTTAAAAAATCATGTCGAATATACATTAATACAATTAATTGAATGTCAACATTCCAAGCAGACGTCTAGACATCATACTTCCCAACAGACGGACGAACGCCAACCTTCCCAGCAGACAACTGACCGGCAACCTTCCAAGCAGACAACTTACCGCATATATTCCTAGAACACAGCTGCGCAAATATATTTCCAGCAGACAGCTGGACGTCATCCGTCCCAGCAGAAAACTGAACATCACCCTTCCAAGCCAGCAGCTGAACATCATCCTTCACTGCACACAGCTGAACGGAAACCTTCCCAGCAGACAGCTGAACGCATATATTCCCTGCAGAAAGTTGAACGCCAACCTTCCCAGCAGACAGCTGGACAGCATATTTCCAAGCAGACACCAACCATCCCAGTAGACAGTTGAACACCAACCTTCCGAGCAGGCTACTGAATGGCAATAGACCAATCACAGCACACCACTCAATGACAACCTTCACAGCAGACAGCTGACCGCCAACCTTCCAAGGAGACAGATGAACGCCAACCTTCCCAACAAACAGCTGGTCTACAACCTTCCAAGCAGACACCTGAACGTCAAACTTCCAAGCAGAAAGCTGAATGCCAATCTTCCAAGCAGGCAGCTGAACGCCAACCTTCCAAGCAGACAGCTAAACATCATGCTTCTCAACAGACACCAGAAAGCCAGCCTTTCCAAAAGACACATGAGTGGCATCCTTCACAGCAGACAGCTGAGCGCCAACCTTCCCTGTACGAAATGTAACCAATGAGGCTTTGAACAGCGTGCTGTGTTCTCTAAAGCAAGATGACGTATCACATGCTGCAAAGAACTGCACTTTCATAATTCAGCTGGCCAAGAAAGAATGCCTTATGACAGTGAAAGGCATGACTATATTCGAAAAAAATTCCATGAAATGGGGCATCTGATATTATAATTATACCAGTCACCCGGAGTAGAAGTTTAGATTGGTTGTCAATGGTGTGGAGGACATTTCTGGTTTCAGCAAACACGCACACTCACATACCGAACGCCACCACTTGCATTGAACATTGGCTTTTGTGTCAACACATTTGTCTTGATCCTCAAAGGTTAAGCACTGGAAACATGCGATGGAAACTTTGAGAAGAAGGCCTTTCACCTGTTCTGCGAAATGAAATGGACAGAGGAAGTCTCATCGCATTCACTGAGGACATTGTACCAGAACAGACGAATTGATATTAATGAATTATCAGTTACTGAGGATGTGATACAAGCTACTTGAAAGAAACTGGAAGGAAGCAGGTGGGACTGCTGAAAGAAGACAACATTGATATCAACAGCAAGATGCAGGCCTATGATATGAGAAACATATGGCAGAATGTCGATATGTTGTTGTAGAGCTGGTTGAAAAACGTTGGCAAACAGTCCCAGTCTTGTTCACTTGAAGTGAGGTACAGGTTGGAATTCCAGCAAAACAGCTGCGTTTTTTGCAGGGTCACACTGTGGCTCACTTGGTCACATCCTGGCATCCGAGTGCTTGCTTGGGGCGAGTATTGCTTCTGAAGCGAGACAACCCGAGGATATGGCGGGAACGAAATTGCGGAAACAGATTGCGACTCTTTCCCTTATTCTCAACCTCAAGGAAAATGAAATTGACATGCCTTTGTCATGATATATTTATTCATCCTGAATAATACAGACTGCCAGAAGAAACATTGCTAATGGCAAAAGTAGCCAAGCTTCTTCTGACAACGGAACGAGAAACGGTTGGTTCGCTAGCTGGAAAGACACTGGACGATATATTCGTTGATCCTTTTTCTTTCAATTTTGACTCGAATATACTGACTGTCAAGTGTTGTAACGACAGCCATTAGCCATTGAAGATCCATATACATATTCCTTTTCAAAGCACGTGGTCCTGAATTAGACATATGCTTAACTTATGTTATAATTTATTAAAGGGGACAAATGTATTGCTGCCACAATTAAACATTGGAAATAAACTTGTCTAAAGTGGTTTTAATGATGTGGTCTTAATTGTGAATTGTATGCCCACATGTGGGAAAAATGGTTGCATTTATGAAATGTTCTTAACGGTCGTTGGGTAGGATTCCACCGTGTTTTACTTTAACGGTGTCACTTGTTTTGCAAGTAATTGTAAAATACATAACTATTTAGGCGCTTACATGTCCAGTTAACATCATCATTCATGATAATGACATAATTTCTTAGTTAATAGCATACAAACATTGCGCCAAATATACTTCATTTGCCACTTATATGTATGTTTATTTCATTCAAATATTTTCCTAGATATACCATCATTATTTTGTGAAATGAAGTAATCTTATAACAAATTATTATGTTCGTATCTGTTATGCGTTTCAAGATCATTCCATATTAACGCTGCAAATTGGGATGGAAGAATAGCATGGGGTGGGAGAAAACCATGGGATGGAAGAACAGCTTGAAGTGGGAGAATAGCATGGGTTGGAAGAAGAGCATGGGGTGGGGGAAGATAATGGGATGGAAAAAGAATATGTTATGGGAGAAGAGCATAGGGTGGAAGATGAGCATGTTAAGGACGAAGAGCATGGGGTGGGACAAGAGCATATGGTGGAAGATGAGCATGGGTGGTATAAGAGCATGGGGTTGGAGAAGAGGGCTCACACAAATCGAGAATACCCGTACCTTGTGATTGCTGCTTGTTTGGTGATTAATTAAATAGATCTACACGAGTTGGCTTCGGATATTACCAGTTCATGCACAGCCACCATTCCCTCTTTTAGGTATTTCGCCTACATTTCGTAACCATAGCACCTAACTGGTGGGCATTATTTAGTAGCTATAAATCAGCAACATCTTATATGTGTCCCAGCAAAAATGGCGGGCTTTATTAAATGAAGTCATCCACATATCGTTTTTTTTATGAAATCAGACTGTGCATACACACATACATCCACATTGCTGAGTTTAAATAATCATTGCTGATACTGGTCCATAATTGTTCGGGTCACGCTTTTCTTACTTTTTGTGCAGGGGATAACATGGGCTACATTCCTTTGCTTAGGCATGATTCCCTTGTTAAGACATAGCTGAAATAATTGGGCCAACGGTTTGGCCAGTTCTGGAGCAGCTTGTTTCAAGGAACTAGCTGGGATTGAATCTGGAACATTTGCTTTTTCGATGTCAAAATAATGTAGATTTTGTTATATCTTCTTTAGATTAAACACAATCTTCTTCAGCCGGTAAAGTAAATTAAATCACGGAACAAAGGTGTTGCTCAATCGTCAGTCTTACACGATATTTAAGTATTAAAAGTATTACGATGTCGCGTCCTACATGGCTCAATAAAAATGTGTTATCTGTCAAATTTATGCAATGTCAATGTCTCATAATTAATACACCCCTAATTCCGGAATAACATATATTTGGTGCACGGTATGCCATGCATCAACCTATATTTATGCAAGTCCGCATACGGATAATAACCAACACAGATTGTGTGTGTGGTGTGTGTCCTCGGTCTGAATGTACAGAGTTCAGTGATTAAAAATTATTATTTAAACGAAGTCCCCATTTGGCTGGATCTACATCACTGTCCTCCGTTGGCACCATTTACATTTTACAAAACATGCGTGCGTGCGTGCGCGCGCGCGTTAAACAATAACACAAACACCTTATTATTGGTAGATAACGCGTACAAATTGGACAATATAACGAAGCCACGAAGCCGAAGGGATGGGGCATTTCAGAGACAGAGTCCTTCAAAACACGACAGTAACCTAGTCGAAATAGTAAACTACTTCTTGTCAACAATGTTCTGACTACGAATATTATCTACACATTACTATTTTCAAAAGGCATTATGTTTTGCATAGTTGCTACATTCACAACTCACCGATTTATTTTGAATATTTATCCATTTTGTTGTATCGACATTCATCAACACAAACACTTGTGCAGATGTAAAATGGCAAAGCAATTTTAGTTACCATAGCCTGTGCAACGCGGACAAAACCTCGCGAGCATTTCGTCAGTTGCGATTTTCGTAGCTGCGCAAATTCGGAAGACCTTCGAGAATACGAACTTAAAAACTTCGTGGCTACGAAATTTATGTGCTATATTTACGCAACTTCTTACGTACGAAATAATTTCTTCGAGAATACGGCCCTAGTCTCTAGTTTTGCCAAGCCATATTCTAATTAGCGGCTTTCATAACTAAGTTATCTCAATTCTGGAATAATGTTAATTGCTCTTCGTTGTATTCATTCTAGCTTGTTTATGTCCTTCTTACGATATGGTCTCCGTGCTTGCATGCAATATTCCAATGCGGCCTAACTATAGCTTTGTACAGGGGTACAATTTGCAGTTTCCCTTTATATGTGATAATTCTCCTAATTAGTTATATAATTTGATTACCGGTTGAAATAGCAGTCCCAAATTGCTTTGAAACATTCATGTTAGCACTACGTGTACCTCCTAAGTCATTTTCTGTTGTTGTTCTACCTAGTATGGAATCCTCCATTTTATATTCTTCGTCTGTTTCCATGTCCTATGTGTATATATTTACTTTTACAAAAACGTATTAACATTTGCTCTTATTTAACCAATGTATTTTGATCATCCAGTATTCTGTATCTGTATCATGTTTAGGAGTATCATGTTTAACCTTTCTAAATAATGTTGTGTCATCTGCAAATTTCAGTACTTTGCTAGATATGTCATCTTCCAAATTATTTACATATTTACTTATTTAAAATAGGATAGGTTCTAATACTGATCCCAGTAGTAACCCACTCAAAACATATTTATAGTTTGGAATGTTACAATCTACTATTTGTATTCTGTCTGTAAGCCAGTTTTCTAACCAGATGATGGCATCATTACACTGGGTTTTTAGCTTAACACGCACTCTTCTTTGATGTGGCACTGTATCGAAAGCTTTCTGAAAATCGAAGTAGACAACCTCCACTGGTGACTCATCATCTACCCATACTTACAAGGAATTCCACCCGATGGCCTCTAATTAACGATTGTAATAATTTGCGTACAATTGATGTTTACTCATTGGTATGTAATTGTCTGACTTGTTCCTCGACCCCTTCTTAAAGAGCGGCGCAATATTTGCTTTTTTCCATTCTGGAGGAACTAGCCCCTCAGTAGTAGTAGTGCTCAAATGAGACCTCAAAAGAGTGGACCAGTAGAGAGGGACCCAGTAACTTCCGGTCGCAGAGCCTTCTGGGTAGCCTAAGCGCCCCCTAGCGGTGAACATATACCTCCTAGAGCGCCCCCTGGCGACTGGAGCTAACCCTAACGGTTTTAACCCCAACTTTTTGATTGGAGTGTTAACCCTAACTGTCGTAACCCCACCCAGTAGACGTTTGCGATCTTAACTCATACGCAGCAATTAAGAATAAGGTCATTAATTATCAAAAGGGGACTAATGGAGACGAGAAATAAACGCAACACGGTATGGAACGAGTGCACACGTATTTTATTGAACAACAACACAAGCAGCATGGCGATACATCAAGGGTAGCGTGTAATATCACCACTACTACGACTACGACTAAGATGAATATGACGACGATGATGATGACTCGACTTGCGGATGTTGACCATCGCGCCAGAGGTCGCGAGCTTAGGGGTGTCTCCACCTCGCCAGAGGCTCGAGGATGATCGATGACGAGGCGACTTGCGGATGTTCACCATCACGCCAGAGGTCGCGAGCTTACGGGTGGTGCATCCACCTCGCCAGAGGCTCGATCGATGTGCTGCTGCTACTGTGCGACGAGTGATAATAGAGTCTACCTTATCGCAGCTGTTTAAGCCAATCGAATACGCGGCAATCGTTAGCTACTAAATCGGTGCCAAATATGTTAACAAAAGTTCTCATCGGAATACCGTTACAACGAAGCAATACAAAAGCAACACAATATTGTCCACAAACGTTAGATAGAGGACTCTGAAGCCTCTTGGTATTATGAGTCCAATCGGAACAATGTTCGTTCAGGAAGGTGCGAAACGCCGCGTGTCGTGGCGGCAGACCGTACGAGCAGAAGTAATCGCCGCGTCCGTCGGCGTCCAGGTACAGCGACTGGTGACGACCGACTCGCGAAATCCCAACATAGGAGCCAACGCACTGTGGTGCGGTATGGTGAACACGGTGTTGGCTGACATGTGCAACGTTATTTTTTGAGTGACCAAGCTGTAGGTCAATTTAGCTCGTGCCTTGTCCGTCGACATAAGTCGCATACCCTTGTTTACACGGTTTAACAATGTCACGGGACCTCTGTAATACCCAGAGGCTAACTTCATACTAGGGACATGACCCGTAGGATCGTTCTCGTTGAGGAAGAACCAGACATCTTCCTCTGTAACGTTGTACCACGTATGCGGGTACTGTATCTCTGCCAACCCGCATTCCCACTCACCAGTCAGATCGATAAGTCGAGGCAATTCGGTGATGTAATGGGCCAAGGTGTTGTCGGGATACATCTTCATGGAAGCGTTGCTAGGCAGTGTCAAGTAGAAATCAGTCGCCATTGCGTCTCAACGTGGGATTGGGGAGCAGGTAACCCAAAGAACTACTCAACAGGGCCGTCCGCAGATTAGAATTCTCGTGACCTGTGGTCAGGTTGTAAATGCTTATGAGTATGACCGTGAACAAGACGAGTACTTGACACAGAAAGACTATTTCCTCTTTAGGACACACGGTACCGAACAGATGCCAAGGAGTCCTGCTGCTGCTGTCGCTGCTGTCGCTGCTGTCGCTGCTGTCGCTGCTGTCGCTGCTGTCGCTGCTGTCGCTGCTGTCGCTGCTGTCGCTGCTGTCGCTGCTGTCGCTGCTGCTGCTGCTGTCCTCTGCGTTCTGCGCGTCAGTACTGTCCTCCGCTGCTGCTGCTGCTGCTGCTGCTGCTGCTGCTGCTGCTGCTGCTGCTGCTGCTACGTCCTCTTGTTCCTCCTCCTGTTCTACGACGACGGTGGTGGTGATGAAGTCTCGTCGTGTCGTCGTGTCTCGTGTCATGTCATTTCTCGACTGAAGTGTCACCGCACGCGCGGCTAGTCTTTATAGTGGAGTGGACGAGTGCCTTGGCATCGATCCAGCTGTTGAATTTGGAGGGGTAGCCGAACCATTTCACCAAAGCTTCCGTTCGTCTACCTACCTTACGACGCTGCAGTACCGTTTCCACGTAGTACATTTTATCGGCGGGTACCGACACCTTCTGCAGCTCCATTTCGTAGAAGGTGCCTTCCAGCACTTCGCCGAGATCGTCCCTCAATCGATACACGGGTGGATCCGAGGGATGAACCTCGTGTATCGTGAACATCTCTTCGCTCCAATTCGCTGCGTAACCTTTTTCGAACTTACCTTTGTACTTGCTGATGCGCACGCGATCCGACACGTGCAACTTGGGCACGCCCTTACCGTCGTGACCGTAAAGACGCTGCCACACCTCTTCTTGATTCCGGTAACTCACCTGTGACGGAGCCATGCCGATACTGCGGTGACGGGTGTTGTTGTACGATTGCACAAAGTCCTGAAGGACGTCGATGTATCGCCACGTCTGGTGTTTCGTGAAGTATCGCCACATGCGCGTCTTCAACGTTCTGTTGAATCTTTCCACGATGCTCGCCTTCGTCTCCGCGTTGTGCGTGGAGAAGTGATGGATGCTGAGCTTCTTCAACAGCGCCTGAACGGATTTATTCAGAAATTCCAGTCCTTGATCTGTCTGCAACGTCTTTGGCCAGCCGTTGTCGAACGTGCTGTCAAGCGCCGCTACCAACGACGTCGCGGACTTGTTCTTCATGGGAACACAGCAGGCCACTTTCGAGAAGACGTCGATCACCGTGAGGAGAAAGGTTATACCGTCGTTGTCCTTTTTCAAATGCGACAGATCGACGAGATCGGCCTGCCACTGCTGACGTGGACCGCTCACGATGACGCGTCGTCTCTTGAAATGACGTCTAGCCGGCTTGTGTAGGGTATAGGCGTCCTGTTCCGACAACCATTCCGCGACCTTTTTTCGTGGCAGACGCGTGACGCGTCGCAAGGCATCGACTCCGCCGTAACTACCTACCCTTTTCGGATCGAAGTAGACCGTTCGAAGTGGTTGTTCTTTCTTCTTCGGTGCCATTAAAAGAGTTCCGATGGACTGACGACGGTGGAGGTTGTGACGTTTACTGCGCAGCACGGTTCTTGGCGAGTGACGATGAGTACGCTGACGTACACCAGAACACCCACGCCCACGACGATGACGAACGATCGATAATCTAGCACTGAAACCATGGACTAAATAAATTAACGATTGTTGCATAAGACGTCGAAAATCAAGTAAAGTCCACTGCACAATATCGCAACGACGACTGAACGGTACTGTGAATCGCTCATGATCATCTCAGAGCAAACTATGCTACGGACACGTGCTGCAACGTCTTAAATATCTTCCCAACTAGCCAATGACGCAACTGCCTTGCGTTGACGTTCTGGAGGCGGGGTGAGCATGGAATGTTCCATCTGACCGCGTCGACGAGCGATGGGTGTCCAACTGAGCGATATTCCTGCGCTACGAGCACCAGCACCACCACCACCACCAGAGCGAGGAGTAGTAGCCGGTATTCGACGATGACGACTCGGAGTGGATGTCATCGTCGCCTGACGTATGTAGTCTCTCCTGGCGACGTTACCGACCAACTCCATGGGCAGGTTCATGTCACGGAGTTGTCTTGCAAACGGTTGCCATCCCGTTGGATTGGTCTTTCTCTTTCGCAACACATCATTCACGAGATCCACCACGTTACTTCCGGCAATCGGCACACCCTCGTGGATCAGTTCGCCGCGAGCGGTCCAAGACATGTTTCTTTTCATACGCTCCATCAAACGTCTGGCTTTGGCTTGCATGGTCTTGGGGACGGTGTCCACGACGTCGGCCTCTATCTCGCTAGTAGTAGTAGCAGGAGCTCCTACTGGCCCCGCCCCCATCCCCGCCCCCGCCGCCGCCGCCGCCGCCCCCGCCCCCGCCCCCGCCGCCGCCTCCGCCCCCACCTCGTTCACCGCGACCACGCGTACCGGTTCCTTGACGTGTTTATCGGACAAGACGTTATACCGTTGCAACACCTGATTATACAATGTTACCTTGGTCCTGTCGTCAATGTCCTTTCTCTCGAGGATGGTCATCATCTCGTCATCGAGAGCTTGCACCTTCTTACCTAAGGTGTCCGTCGGAGGTGGAGGTGAACGAAGCGTGTTCAACATTCGTGGGTCTACCAAGGCCATCTTGCGTGCGTGCTCCATCGCTGTCTACTTACTTCTTGAGCAGCACCTCTCGAAGCAAGGGTAGAAAGATCGAACTTGCCAACGGTGCTAGGAAGGCCGATAGGAAACCTCCGCTCTGTCCTTCGCCGACCTGCTGTTGCAGCAAGATGCGTGTTCTCCTGGCGGCTGGCGTTTGTCTCTGACCCAACTCGCGTAACTTCGTCCTGTATTTACTCAAACGACGCCTCTGTAATGCGGTCAATGGAATGTTCTTTTTTAATATGTTGTAGTCACACTCGGCTAGTGCACACAGCAGATCGGCGTCTGCGATGGCGATGATGGCCCTTTTCAATTTGTTGCTCTTGATTCTGTTCAGCGCCTGTATGCAGACGATGTGTCTCTTCACCAGCTCAGACATGATGGGAATGAAGAGACTATACACGCGTGCGGTCTTTTTATATCTTCGACAGGTACACGTACTGAACACCGTCGTCTGGAAAGATGGCCGTGCGCAGACGCATGTCCTCGGGCGTGTCCTGTTTGAGATCGACCAATAGATAACCGTACGGTACCGACGTGGCGTCTTTAAAAGCCTCCTGAACGAACTTGACGCGTCCCGGATACATCTGTCGAGCCAAGTGCGACATCTGTGATAACCACTTGAACACCACCATGTACTGAGAATTCAGACTGATGGTACTACTCTCTTTGTTTTTAGGGAACAGGTTCTGTACGAGATACAGCACGGACGTGTTCCTGTGATGATTTTTTTAGTGAACAGGGTCGTGACCCGTTCGTCCGTTTCTGCCATGAGATGGTCTATGACGATGAGGTTCCTCGTCGACGAATCGAACATGCTCGCATTCGGCAACCCTTCCTCGAACCGCACGTCGACCAAGTCCATCGTTGCGTAAGCCTCTTGCCATTCTCCGTAACACCACGTGATCCGTTCGGGAGGTGGATCGATCATCGCAGCAGCGTGACGCAGCATACGCGTCACGAAAGTACTTTTGCCGCATCCCGTCGGTCCGGCGACGATGCACGTGAAAGGATGTTTCCACCGCGCCTCCATGCTCGCTTATGAAAGACGACCACGATGCATCGCCTTTTTCTACACGTCCACCGGACCCGTGGTCACCCCGTCCTCGTGCACCACGCGTTTGGCGTAGAAGTAGGTGAGAGCCGCTCGTTCCTGCACGTACGTCAACACGGTCGAGTGACGCACCCGGAACCCGCGGTTTTTTCTGCTTCCGCTCCGGCGGTTGGCGAGCACCTCCAGGAACGCGTTCTTGTCGATGTCGTTGTGACGTTTGCTCAGTCCTTTGGTGCTGTATTTGTCGGTGGGTCCGAAACAATAGTACGTCTTGCTACACAACCCCACGAACCCGTCGCCGGACCACTCCACCTTGAACAGACCCGGTGTCCTCTTATCGTACGCCCTGCGCGCCTTACAGCACGCCTCGTCGCCGACCCATGGTCTATTGGCGAGTCGACGGCGCACGTACTCGTTCCGATAGTCGTCGCAACATTCGGACGGCAGCCATTCGGAGCGGTGGCGGAAGTAATGTTCTCGCAGTTCAGGGGTCACGAGGGCGTCGACGGACTCGGCTGCCAAGGCCAAATAGGCGGAGTCTGTATCCATCTCGCAGTACTGAAAAAGAGGACGCTCCAGGTACCTGTCGATGAAGTCGTAATATAACTGCAACATGCGCATCTTGGCGTACTGTAGAACGAAGAATCCCACGTGTACGGGCAAGGTGTACGTGACGGTTTTCTTGTTCATCTCTATCTCGTACACATCGTCGACGACGACGTCGAGTTGTCGGAATCGTCTATCTTTGACCTTGAGCGATGCCGCCTTCTCCTTGCAGTAGTTGACGTCGCGATGTCGGTCCACGTTGGTAATGGTCTTTCCGTAACCCGAGTTCCCCAACAACTTCATGGTGTCTGCGATGACGGCCTTGTTCCAGTGGACGTGTCCCTCGCGTCGCGCCGTGGACACTGCATCGCCGAACCGCCTGAAGCACGGGACGGGATCGTACTCGACGACCTGATACACGTGCGTCACATCGAGACCGTGATCCATATACCAGCGCAGCAGAGGCGTGGCGAGCAGGATCTTATCGCCTCGATAACTACCCACGAGCATGCGTCTCGGAGTCGCCATGATGTTGTGCTCCTCGGCGTATCGGCGCATGAACGGTCCGAGATCGTCGCGTGTCAGACGGATGTTCTTGAACACGGGCTGCATCTCGGCAAAGTGTTCGCGCAATGCTTCCGGTACGCAAAGGTCACATTCGATCAGACCGAACACGGTTCCGGCACGCACGCCGCTCAGGATCTGTTGTGACGTCATCGTCCATCGTGCGTGACGTCGTCGAGGAAATGCAGCATCCAGAAGCTTTTTCACGACAGGATCTCGTCTCGTCTCTTTCCACTTGCATTCCCACAACACGACGACCTTGACAAAGTGACAGAGATAGGCGGTGTTCTTTCGGGTCTTGGCGAGCAGTTCAGCCATGGGTTTCCCGTTGACCTCGTTGATTTCTTTACCGGTGCACGAGTGACCATGAAAAAACATCCGTGGAACTGATAAGCCGTCTTCGTCTCGCTGCACCACCCGTCCACCAACAGTTTGCCTATTCTCTTCTCTCTGCCGTTGATCTGGTGTCGTATGTCGCGTCCCGTGCGTTCAGATTCCCAAGTCAACCATTCCGCGGCCATCTGACCGTACAGCTGCACCGATTCCGGAAGTCGTTCTCTTCCCGTCGTCGCGTGTACCATCCCATAGGCATGTCTTGCATGAGTGACCACAAGTACAGGGCGTTGGCGTCGTATCCGACTATGGACCGACAAGGACGGGCGGCCTCTCCGTACTCGTTCTGACGTAGCGTGGTGACCCCTTTCTCGTGATAGCGATGAAACACGAGCGATGGTCCGCCAACCACGTGATCTTTGACGAGATGATGAAGATCTTTATTCTTCTCGTTGAAGATGGTAAAGTAGGTCTTCTCGGGAAGATCGTTGAACAGGTAGAGCAAGGTCAGACCAGGTACGCTGATGCCTTGCTTGAACATGTCTATGCCACGTTGCTGATAGAAGTCGAACTGTCTGTCGATGGCCTGCAGAAAGGGAACCACGTCCCTGTTGTTGTACCAGACGAGAAAGTCTCGCAAAGTCGTCATGGCGTTGTCGCGCCAGGCCTCTTGACAACTGGCGTAATCCTCGTCGGAAATACCTTCGTTCTTCAGTCGACTGAAGAAGACCTGTTGCGACGGAAGTGCGGTGTCGTCGAGTCTCTCCAGACGATCCATGTACTCGTACGGGAAATGACCTTTCGTCACCTCGCATCCGTACGCCTTCAGATACTTGTCGTAACTGAACCCGGGAGCTATGTAATTGATCATATCTAAGAATTTCAGTTGATCCGTCGAAAGACACATGAACGTGTTGTTGCGTTTGATGACGAAAAAAGACCCGATACCTTCGTTCTCTTCTTCTTTGTCGTCTTGTTCTTCTGGTTCGTGATCTTCTTGTTCTTCTTGTTCTCCTGTCTTTGACGTGGTGGACAGGAAGTAGGGTACGAGAAATTGTTTGATGGCATTGAGATCGTACTTACCCGAATTTAACCCGATGACGGGTAACTGATGCATCCATCCATATAGTTGTCCCATCAGCTTTTTGTATGGATTGGACGCCGGACGAGATTTCTTCTTGTCGATGATTGATCGTGCACGCTCAGTGGAACGTGACGCGCCACCCAGTGGACCTTGTCACTGTCCGACGGAAGTTGTTCCGTGTCGAACCAACACTCGAAATCCAAGGTGGCTCGATACGGATAGTAGCGCAACGATTCAACCACGCGAATGTTCTCGTCGTCCAGACGTTCGAACACCGATGGAGTCGAATGGTACACGCCACCAGGATAGACTCGACGCACACCCCCCGTACACGTGAGCTCGTGTCGATGTAGCATAGATGCTCTTTTCCATAACGAGTCACCACACTTCCGACATCGATACGACTGACAGTACATGCGGACATCTTGGATGAATGAAAAATGTGTCCCGTGAAGGTTGAGATACATTGTTTCGGGGTACTTGCATAACGATCGACGGATCAGTTCGGCGGTAGACTTACCATCCTCCGCATCCTCCGCATCCGGTTTGACAAGCTGGTACACGCACACGTTCGTTTGGAACGTGGTCTCTATGCGATAGAGGTCATCCAACGTGACCCCTGCAAATTCTTCCATAGGCACGTGGTCTCGATCGTATATCTCGTACAGCGTCTTAACCGCCGGTTCCAATCGACGTAGATCGCATCCTCGATGCAGGGCCAGACATCGGAAGACACACAGGTTATCATTGTACCTCTTGCTATGAATGGGTTCCGTTTCCAGAGCGATGACGCATTGCTTCTTCTTGATGTAGGTTGGAAGAGGGATCATGCCTACACATCCTATAGGGTGATCGATGATGCGGTTAACGAAGAATGTAACATTCGTTACGAGTTCGCATACCCACGCAGAATCCGGTCTTTGATTGATGGCCCATTGTAAGACGTCGGTTTCTCGGATGCGTTCGAGAAAGTCATCAAAGTCCTTGCTGTTGGTGACGAGACTGGGTTCGTCTAGGTAGCGTCCACAGCAATTACAAGAGGTATGATAGTACTTGTATTGACCCGTGTTCTTGTTTCTCAGAACGAACCCGTAACTGAGGTTAATCTTGAACGCATTGGTCTGTTCCTGGAACATGATCTTCAAAGACGGTTCTAGGACGGTCGTGTCTAGCGTGGTTATTCTGTAATCGTACCTGCATTGGAGAGGACCTCTCGACACGCGGGTCCTTATAGCAGACCAGTGCGCATGAACGACATCTAGCAACTCCGTCGACAGAGTGTCGGCGAAGGGAAGACGTTCGGGTGGTTCTAAAGGGTCTTCCTCGGTGACGAGTGGGTGGTGGGGTGTGGTAGTGTCTTCTTTTTTTGATCTCTTTGGTGCTGGTGGCTCGGTGACGTCGACACATGCGGTTCGTGCGTGTATGGTCAGATGGTCACGTTTTTCGAACTGTCGTCCGCATTTATTACATGCGTAGTAATTGGTGGTATTTCTTCTTCTTCTACTACTACTACTACTACTACTACTACTACTACTACTACTACTACTACTACTACTGCTGCTACTACTACTACTACTACTACTACTACTACATACCGACCTTACGTGGCGCTGTAGGTTGTCCAATCTCCCGAAGGTGGTACCGCATTTGTCGCATACGTATTTCGCTCTCTTTGCATAGTCGCTAGATGGCGCCACCATTGGTGGTGCCACCGAGTATGAATGAAGCCCGCAAGATGGTGTCGAGTGACAACTCTGCACGTGACGTTGGAGTTCTGCACAAGCGTCGAAGGCGAGCCCGCAGTGGCGACATTGATGTCTTTTCATGACGTTGACCGCATCTACAACTGAGAGGGAATGGACTCTCAACGCATCTATATAGTGCGTGTGGGGTGGTGGTGATATGGTAGAGGGGCGTATTTCTATATTACTACTAAGACGTTGATTTATGATAAGAGGCGTTCCTAAACAATGGCTACTATTGTCCACTATGTCCACTATAATCGACTACGGGTTCCCTTTCGAGAGGAGGGGTGTCACTCGTGAGAATAATAATGAAGGTACAACACGTTCCATTCCATTTTGACATTTTTTTATTCAACAGAATACATATGTTGCGTATGAAATATATACTGGTATGAAAGGATAGACTTCTATATATAAGATGATGACATATGACGGTGGTTTGTGGGTTTGTTAATACCGCGACAGTGACCACTAGTGAGCTTGCGAACGTTTACCGTCGCGCCAGAGGCTAGTGTGATGGAACTGACTTGTGGGTTTTTACACCACGACAGAGGTCACGTGTGTGAATAATTAATTGTCTATATATATATATATATATATATAAAAGTCCATCTCTTCATACATAAAGAATACATTTCATAGACAAGAGGTTAAAGACAAAATACATCGAAACAAAATAAAGAAACTAAAAGAATACAATTAAAGACACTATTACTAATATATGATTAAATACAATATATAATTTTAAAAGAATAAAATTAAAGACACTATTACTAATATATGATTAAATACAATATGTAATTAATTACACTATTACTAACTGTGTGTGTGTGTGTGTGTGTGTGTGTGTGTGTGTGTGTGTGTGTGTGTGTGTGTGTGTGTGTGTGTGTGTGTGTGTGTGTGTGTGTGTGTGTGTGTGTGGCGTGTTTACAACATCCAAGGATTGAAACACGCCACTTCTTGTATGAGATGTGTCTGTATCTCCTCCGACAGTAGCCTCGCGCTAGCTTCAGCGCATACGTTCACAGCAGCTTCGGCTACTGTCAGAGGGGTGTGGAATGATGATGGCTGTGCATTGGAGGGTGGTGTCGTCAGGTTAAGTTCAAACGATGACGGCGACGGTGATGACGGCGGCGACGCTGGGCTGAACTCGAATGTCGATGTCTGCGCTGCGAGTAGAGACGATGGGGGTGGGGTGGTGGTGTCATCGGAGGTGGTGTTGGCTGTGGTGATGTAATTAATAGCGAGGGTAGCAGGATCCACGCTGGCGGTGCAGGAGGTGGTGACATTGGCTGCTGTTGCGTCGCTGCTGCTGCTGCTTCTGCTGCTGCTGCTGCTGTTGGTGCTGCTGCTGCTGCTGCTGCTGCTGCTCTCCTTTTCTTCTGCAGCACCAATCGCAGATCGTTATCCGCTAACGGCGGTATGATTCGTTTGCGCGCCGTTAGCGGTGCCGCCTTCGCTTTGTCGCCGTTGTCGTACGCCTCACGTATCTGTAGGAGTCCGTTATGAATCTATAGACAAAATAGACACCTGTTTACTCACTGTCAGTAACATCGTTCTTACCTGCATATCGACTGGCTATGGTCGCTCTGACCGTGTCTGCCATATCGACTCTCCATTGCATTTTCCCAAACCTATCCTCCAACACTATGACAACCCAACGCAAGACGTGCATGATAAGACCGGATGACGGTACGTAATACTCATCTTCCGATAGATCTAATATACGAACCACCTCGTTACATGCATAACGAACGCATGCTGCGTCTACCGCTGCCTCGAAGGTATTTTGATTCATCATGGCTTCTGCACGATTCCAAATTCTGTCTATTTTCGTTACCGTCACCCGCATGTCATTATCGTTACCGCTGCTACAGCTGCTACTGCTTATGACAATAGCTGCATCACTACTGTTGCTACTGCTTACGACAATAGCTGCATCGTTACTTTGCTCGTCTGTTATACACAGAGTCGGTTCGGTGGAGGAAGTGATGGATGGTGAAGATTGTAACAGATTACGATCTTCATACGCGTCCAACCATTCCTGTACCTTTTTGTTCATGGTTGTTTCGTCGGGAGCTGTGCTGCTGCTGTCAGCACTAGCGACGACAGCATTCTCTTTGTCTTCCTCCTACAAAGAGAATGCTTTGTCGTCAATTACTTCCAGCTGTGACGCATTGTAGTTTACGAAGTTGTTGTTTATGCGTTTTTTAATGGTCGCCATGACACGGACCCCCCGCAGTACCGACAGTGCAGCCGATCGTTCTTCGTCTGACGTCATAACGGCGTAAACATTAGCGCCGACGCCAAGCACTTTTTCTGCCACTTCGTTAAAACAACTAACCCAGATTTCTGTTCCGATCCAGTCCTGTAGGAGGACACGTAGGTTGTATCTGTACGTAGGAGTTCTCTGCCATTTGTGAACTGGACAATAGTAGCCTTGTTTATGACGCTGGACGCCATTGGCACACTGCAAGCATGCCACATACGCAACATACTTCTCCTGCGATGCACAAGCGACTATGGTTAACGGTCGTGTAAATATATACGTTCCTGGACCTACCTCCGACTGCAGACGTGTGAGATTCATCATTCGCTCTTCTACGGCCATCTTGCTTCGAAGACTTGGTTTGTTTACACGACGATCGAACGAGAGAGTTGGTTATGACAGCTAGAGCTACGAGTGTGGTTTATATAGCGGAGCCGCTTGCATGGCGCGCCTGTAATCTCGCCAGCTGGCCCTCTGGTATGCATCGTGTAATTACCGTGCATTCCTATCGCTTGGGTGTTGTCGACGAGCCAGACTTGCTGTCGCCTGGTTTTTTTCCCGAATGAACTCGCGACAATTCACGAGTATCTGGCCCAATACGTTCTGTCCACCAGGCTGTCCGGTGTTGGTGAGCGCAGACCAAAATGCTTCCTTGCTTCTCACGAATTCTCTTAACGGCGATGGATGTGTGTCTAATAATAGTTTGCGGAGTGTTTCGTCGCGAAACTTGATAGCGATTAAGGCGGCCATTACAGCTCGTCTCTGTTTGTTCCATTGTTCACGTAACTGTACCTTCACACGGATGGTCGTACTAAGGTATTTCGCCTGTAGTCCGGTACGTGTGGCTAGCATCTTGTTCGCCGTCTCTCTATCGTCATAAAAAATACTTTTCTTGTACTGGTACGCTGCTTCGACGGTGTTAAAAGCGTGACCCCATGCATATATCCTACACACGTAGAAAACTCTTTCCACCTCTGAAGGTTATACCACGATTCATTCTGACTTTATGTTGTTGAACATTACATGCAATGTATTTAATACACTAGGCTTATGTAACGTTCGTCTAGCACGCGGTGACTTTATTTTTTTCGTGTGATAAATGGGATTTATGTTTACGGCGTGGGTTAGTTGACACTTCTGCAGCGGTCTTATCGCTGTGGAATTCGATGCAATAATGGACTAGGACTAACTGACTTGCTTTTTTACACATGATAGATGGGATTTGGCTTTCAGCGTCGAATTCTCTGACACTTCTGTGACAGACTTAACGAACATGTTTTTCGTTGTGAAGGATTACTTATTGTTCTAGTGGGTTTGGGAGTTGGTTCTTAACATTCCAGTTTGATAATTTTAATTATTGGTGTTTTCTAGCATAACGTTCTGACTTTGACAGATTTGTTATTGTGTTATAGTGGCTTATGACAGCTGTCTGCATTGTTTAACGTTGGGTATATAAAGCCGTTCTCAGACGAGGTATTTCTTTGTACACACTTACCCTCGTTCTGTTGCCATCGTCGCTGTTGTTGTTGCTTCTGACGTCACGATGCGGTCTGACGTTGCTATTGACGTTGCGATGTACACCGATATGACGATCGTCTACGCCGAAGTCGGGGCTGTGTTGCTCCTGCTAGTGTATCGTACGTAAGAACATAATGTATGTTGTTGTTTGCATGATCGGTAACTATTACATATTCCTATGTTTTTAAAAGCTTTTAAAAAGCATCTACATAATAACACACAGTTTAACTTTAAGAGACATCTTTTTTGCGGCTGTGACCTATTTCACAACGTCTGGTAGCCGGTTGCTGGCTGGCTGGCAGCCTAGCTGCAAATAGCACACACGAGCGAGCCGGGTCATCGGGTCACTGATATCGCTGTGTGCGACCTACTTTCTACACGGCTTCTAGCCGCTTGCCACCGGTCTAGGTATAAAAAACATTCACTCCGACTTCGCTAGCGAGCCGGGTCTAAAGTACGCCTTTCGTTGCTCTCGGGTTTTCACATAGCTTATTATTAACAGATGCGTGTGTTATTTAAGAAACGTATATAGCATACTTTTAACAAGGTCTCGTATGTACCTTTACCAATGGCTTGATTTTCATGTGTCTTTCGCTCTGGTTTTCAGCTTCCATAGACGACAGTGGGCAACTGTGATAGAAGAGCTGTGTCGCCACGTACCGCCCATCGTACACGATGATGTTGACACCGACGATGATGATGATGATGATGGCTACGGCAGCCCTGCGGCTACAGAGAACTGGGATGAAGAATGTATTCAACATGCTTCATTTCTCGAACATAAAAAATGGTGGGCTGCTGTTATGACAGAGCTTGGGATGATTCGACCACTCGAGCGGATTGAGTGGGAAATGTTGCTAAACTGCAACGCAATGGGCGAGCCACGACAACAACCTGCCAATCTTTATGCTTGCTTTTTACAACACCAAAAATTGTGGCCTGGTGTTATGAGGGAATTCGGGACCGTGATGGAAATGAAAATGTTGTTGGGGTGCAACAACGCCCGATGCAAGCCACTACAACGTCCAACAAAACTCCTAGACAGACGAGGGAGATCACTGCCGTCACTGAACTTTCATTGAGATGGATAAAACACGAACACTTGATATGATTAAATATATGACTATTTTTAAATAATTATATTACTATGAATTTATGTGCTTTAATACGATTTGATATATGGCTATTTAAAAATAATTATATTACTATATTTATATGAATTTATGTGCTTTAATATGATTTGATATATATCTATATGATTAAATATATGGCTATTTTTAAATAATTATATCACTATGAATTTATGTGCTTTAATACGATTTGATATATGGCTATTTTTAAATAATTATATCACTATATTTATATGAATTTATGTGCTTTAATATGATTTGATATATATATATGATTAAATATATGGCTATTTTTAAATAATTATATCACTATGAATTTATGTGCTTTAATACGATTTGATATGTGGCTATTTTTAAATAATTATATCACTATATTTATATGAATTTATGTGCTTTAATATGATTTGATATACGACTATTTTTAAATAATCATGTTATCATAATATGTTGTATCATATGCCTGATGTATCGTTATTTTTTATATATTAAAGTTTCTTTGTGACTTCATTCAATGAGGTGTTGTGTCGATTTTGTCGGTTAACGACGCTAGAGTATTTAGGGTAACGCGGACCACAACGAACCGGGTGGTTGTAAGGCCATAGAATGCGGATAGGGTATCGCGGACTACAACGAACCATGGGTTAAACGCCTTGGACTACAATTAAATTTATTTCGCTCCTTGACGATCGGGGTAGCGGTCACGTTAGGGTAGCGGTCACTCCTTTAGGTTCAGGGGTCACCACTGATGAGGTCAGGTCGGGATCATGTCAAAAAATTGGGGTTAAGACCGTTAGGGTTAGCTCCAGTCGCCAGGGGGCGCTCTAGGAGGTATATGTTCACCGCTAGGGGGCGCTTAGGCTACCCAGAAGGCTCTGCGACCGGAAGTTACTGGGTCCCTCTCTACTGGTCCACTCTTTTGAGGTCTCATTTGAGCACTACTACTACTCCCCTCTGCTAGTAAGAAGTTGGTGGCATCTCATCAGCGCCAGTTGACTTATTATCTTCCATCTGCTTAATGTTATTTGCTATCATTTCAGGAGTTACAAATAACTTCCCTCAAATGTATTAACTGGAACTGGAAGTGAGCTGATATCTTCTGTGGCAAAAAAACTGAGCTGAAATACTCATTCAGGACTTCTGCCATTTAAAACCCGTCTGAGTTTATGTTTCTACTGTTGTTTTCCAGTGGTTCCACCTTACCTCGAACTTTCTGTTTACGCCTTACGCAAATATAGAAACTCTTGCTGTCATTTGTATATTACCTGTCAATTGTTGCTCAGGTTCTTTTGGACTTTCTAATTTCATTTGTAGCTAGTTTAAGTGTCGTTTGGTAGGTTTTGTTGTCTTCTACATGTCCAGTGTGTTTACATCGTCTGCCTGTGAGCAATGCTTTTTTATAATAGCCTTGTTTGACAGGTGTTTCTTCCTGGACCTTTTCCTTGTTTCCTTAACGGAACAAACATCTCAGTAATACCATCAATCTCATATTTTAAACAGATCCAAAATTATGTTGATATATTGTTCTTCAGCAAATCATTCCAATCCGTATTCGCTAGATATGTTCTCATCTCTTTATATTTGCCTTTTTGAAGTTCTTCTTCCATTGCTTTTACATTGTATTCCCTGGATTTACTGGATCTGGTTATGATCACAGGAGCCCAAATGTTCTTGCATTTTAACATAGTCAACCAATTCATGTTGAGAATACATCATTAAATCCAACACATTCCCACATATGATCGTTACCAAGACGTGTTGAGTAAGGAAGCATTCCTATTAGGAGTAGAAACTGTTGGTCGTCACCCCCAGCACTCTCTGATGATTTCCATTGTATATGACAATGGTTAAATTACCCATTTATAACACGTTCACTTCACTTGTCCTGCGTTTAGACTACGATAAACTACTCTATATCGCATTTTCCTATCTCGATTAACAATACTCGGGGTTTATGTCGTGTGGCAGTTTAACATCTGACACAATGTATTACATAACCTCTATGTGTTCACGAGTTACTGAATAATAATGAACTTCAACACAATTACTGGAATCTCCGTCCATATTTGTATTAATCTCTTGATATTCATCGTTACACATCAAGTCCGCAGTTGCAGCACTTTACAAATCAGGGTGGCCAAACAGTGTCGCCATATGGCGGCTAACTCATACATTTCCTATTAGTGTGGCTTACACAGTTGTATAATTAGGGTTATTAGTACGATTCAACACGTATGCAATTAGAAGTACAATTGTGTATGCGGATCCTTCCACAATCGCAACAGTTCCTCAAACAAACCATTTCAACCAAGAGCAGGCATGGTCGTGCCGCCCATACCAGCAGCGGATCCAGGGGGGTTTGGGGGTCTCAAGACCCCCCTAGGTCTTGGAGGGGGTCTAAGACCCCCTCTCTGTCTGTAACAAATATTATGATGAAGGACAAAATAGGGTGTATATAGGCCCTATATAAAATAAAACAACTATTTACTATATGCATTAAAACTACTGACAATGTAGACTGAAGTGTTAGCTGTGTCAATCCTGAAAATAAGTTTCCAATTGAATCGTTGTAACAGGTTGGTTTTGTTCGCTGTTCTCGCGCATCTTTTTACCACCACGCGAGCGCTATGCCACCGTTGATAGAATCGAAATCTGAAAGTCATGCTTCCATCTAAGCAGAGGAAACTGTCAGACTTGTTTACACAGGACACGCAAAGGTAAGACTAGAGATATGTTTTACCAGTTACCTTAATTGACATGCGTTTGTAATAACACACGGCTATCAATTATCATATTAACCAATCTGAATACTACCATTACGGGATGGGTGATAAAATAGTTCTCGACATAAAGACTGAAGTAATCAAGTATCACAGAAATGTTTTTATTAAATCGATCGGAGGAACCAAATGCGGGTTAATTGATGACCCTTTCATATCTACATGATCGATATTTTAGCAAATTAAAATCACACATTTTAGCAATTATTTTGTCGACGGGGTGTAATTTTTTTTTAGAAAAGTAGGTTTCACATTTTTATTAAATTGTTTTAATACAGTAGAACAGTGTCAATGAAGTAATCACTAAATAGTACTGATAGTGTTAGCTTAAATTCTTTAAAGCGTACTGCACTTGTAGATAGTGATGATGTTAAAACACACCCAAAACATTGTTACAGAAGGCACTTGAATCCGATACTATTGAACTTGAAGGTGAGTATATTTTGCTCTCGAGGCTGCGCTGGAAATCTTGATATTTGTAGATTAATGTTCAGCATTGTTTAATGAAATAAATGTGTGATTATAAAATATAGACAGATGAGAAACACTCGCCAATTTCCTGTGAAGGCAGTCCAACTTCGGAACACAGCCATGTTCAGTCTGGTATCACACGGATTGTTACTACACACAGTACTAGAACATCGGCCAGAACACCAGGTGTGGATGTTGACACGGGTCACTCCTGATCAGATACAATAATTATTTGTGTGTGTGTGTGTGTGTGTGTGTGTGTGTGTGTGTGTGTGTGTGTGTGTGTGTGTGTGTGTGTGTGTGTGTGTGTGTGTGTGTGTGTGTGTGTGTGTGTGTGTGTGTGTGTGTGTGTGTGTGTGTGTGTGTGTGTGTGTGTGTGTGTGTGTGTGTGTGTGTGTGTGTGTGTGTGTGTGTGTGTGTGTGTGTGTGTGTAATCATACATTCATAATGTATGATTTTGTCCATGCGCGGGAGACCCGGCGCAGTAGACGGACAGCCATTTGTTTTAGTCACCTTTTTGTTGCTGCGTGAATTTATTGTTTTAGAAAGGCCCAATGAGGTTAGTAATTATACTGTTTGTGTCGTGTTGTATGTGTTCTGTAATTATCAACTAGGTGTTGTTAATTGGTCCTTATTTGACATCTCATACTTTGTGTTTTTGCGAATGTAATTGTATTGTGTTATTCCGTTTATATATATTCAGTTTTACGGAAACTACCGCATCCTGCGTTAACAGTTCTTCCGTCTTAGAAATAAAGTCTTCAGTCCACTACACACAAACTCCTGACTGTCTGATTGCCACGGGTTGGCTTGGTTCGTTTCTACAAGGAGCTGCCCGCGGTTAGAGTAAAACCTTTAGAGCCATACGGTAGGGCAGCTATTCAACTAGCGAGCTGCCGACCGTCACAATAACACATATTACATAGTGAAAATATTTTAAGTTGTACTGTTAATACATTTGTTTTATTAATTAATCAATTACTTGTTCTGTTTACACAAATGGTGTGCCATTATATTTGATTGCTAAGCCTGAGCTCCTGAGCTTCCGTTTGCGGTATTAAAATTAAACAAGATATTCACAACATAGTTAAACAAATTACTGAATTACTTAGGCAGCAAATCACAGTATTATTTTCACCAGATCAGCTATTATTGTTGTTTATGTAATGTATAGATAGTAATATTTGCGGAGCCAAAATTGAGGAGAGAAAAGGTCGTTGCTATATATAAGTTATAACTACAAGGCGGCAGCGATTGCATCGCGCAAGGGCAAGGCCAAATCAGCGTGACAAACACACGAGCAAAAAAATACAAATCGCTGATCAGCTTAATTATTATAAATTATCTTATATAAGGTTTATATCAAGCATACATTACATAGCGCATCTAATGCAATCTATTAATTTACGTACCTCTCTTCCAAAATTCCGTAAATGTAGTGATAGTGTGAAAACAGTTTATGCAATTTGCGCATGCGCAATTTAAACTTAACAGTAGATTGACAGCTACGATGAAAAGTGGGTCAAAGTGGACGGGGCGATGTATATACTGTTTCAGAAAACAGAATTCGCGACCCGGCCTTTTAAATAATGACTTTATGTCTGCTCCAACGATTACTTCACGATAGCTGTAATTAGCGGTACAAAGTTATCAAGGCACTGCCTCAAAAGCCAGGTGCGAATCGGGTCAATATCTTATAACGTGATGGGCGCTTTTGTGATGATTCGCTTCACCTCATCGTGGGTGGCTGGCGAAAATGTATCAAGCGGGATTGCATCAATCTTGAGGTCAGCGTCCAATGCAGTTTTCCCGATGTCACGTGGGTTGGCGATATTGATGTTACTTCGTATAATAGCAACTTGTGTCGTGTAAAGGTCACTGAAAGTGTTTGCCAACTGTTCCGCCGATGTAAACTTTGGAAATATTCTCATATTTCCCATCAGATGACTCGTTAATATGAAAAGCAGTCTCTAGTCTGCAAAAAAGAAATGTTTCTTCGCACTCATTAGTAGCTTGTTGACTGCACTGCACTGTTCCCGAATAACTGCCGATGAACAGTTCTACAGAACATAGCAAAATATCGTAAAAACAATAGAATCCTACATGTTCTACAGAAATGCAGTCACAAAAACAATGATAATACATATATTTCTTGCATACTTCATCATATACTTCACAGTTATATTAGTGCGATACTTATACTAGTGCGAGTTAACTGGAGAGCGCTGAATTCATTCATCACAACGTTTGTACTTGCTTCCAACACTCGGCAACATTCTATTTACTAACTAGTAACTTTTACTAGGTTTCATTCAACTAATCAGCCTTTTTCAAAACATCACCGCGAAGCAAACCTTCATTAATATATGTGCTGCAAATCATCCTGGATGGTTATTTTATGTCCCAAATTAATAAGACGTGACCGATATTAACGTGATCATTCGAGTCACGAGGGACACACAGCCCATTATAGTAAGCGTGGTTTTCACACCAAATACTCCTACGCCTGTTCCGGGTCTTGAACCAAGAACTATTTCACTGAAATGCTTTCCTGTGTTGCGTTTCCTTCTTTTTGCAGCTATCATGTTAAGTAGTATCCCCCACCTAGTTGCCTTTGCAATTCTAACATTTAAGAACACACACAGGCCTACAACTACGCTGTTGCTGAATGTCGATAAATGTCGACAAACATGCTTTGTAAATAGCTTCAAACTAATAAATTCACGCACACACGCACGTACGCACGCACGCACACAAACACGCACACAAACAAACACAAACAACATGCTTTGTAAATATTTTAAAGTTATTAAATGCAACGCTGTTATCAATTTCATAATAATGTAATTGCAATATATCGATTGCTTTATTTGTTGCGTGGCACTTTCACACTGGTTCCTAAGGGACAACGAACGACCTATCAACTTATTCAGTCGGCGCGATAGAGCTACTGTAGCAGTTGCGCCGTGTATGCTCAGTTGTTTCGACATAACAACGACATCCGGACTGTCTTGTAGCGACGTGTCCTGTTTTATTGCCATGGAAGGCACGAGCTCTGCGATTTCGGCGTCGCCGCAGCACAACGGCGCCGGAGAGGAAATAGTCGAGCGAAGGAAGCGGTGGGGTCCTGCCTTAAAGACGTTCTGTGAAAAGACCACATTTCACGGGCTGCGGAACGTAACTGAGTCGACAAGCAACGCTCGCAGGTGAGACAGTTCCTGCAGTCTAAAGGCCCGTTTACATGAGCGATTTGCATCATATATTGAACTTATCATGATACTGTTAGGAATTGCGAGTACGACCTATTTACTAGAGCCAATCACCAGTTGAGTTTTGATGAAAGGTCAAGACGAGCTGCGTTAAGCCGTTGCGCCCGTTCCTTCTCGTTTGGCTCTAAAAAAAGCATTGAGAATATTTTTTTTAGATTCCGATTCAGTCCCGCATCAGTCGGTCGTAACGCTCGCTGATTGTTAACTGCGTCAAACATCGCAACCGATCGTTGCAAAATTGGAACTAGTTCCAATTTTACTATACAGTTGGAGCCACTAGTTGCCCTGCTAATGAGTCTACCAAGCATGTTTAAACGACGGTGGATGTTTACACGACAACATGTATGTATGTCTGTGAGTGTGTGCCTATGTGCGTGCGTGCGTGTGTGTTTGTGTGTATCTTCGAGAGTGCGTGCGTGGGTGCGTGCGTGCGTGCGTGCTTGCTTTGAGGGAAGCATTGCCGATCGTATTGCCTCTTTGTAACATTTCGTAAAGTTGCAGATCTAAGTACGTCTGATTAGGGGTGGTATCATATATCATCAAAATCCAAAATATGCATAGTGTTTATTAAGGATCCAAACCACCACCCTCCCATCCACCCATCCCAATACGTTTTGTGGGACTTCAGATAAAGCGGTCGTTGCCAATCAAATTACCTATATTTTAGTAAAGAACTATAATTACGATATTCCATGTACTCAACAGCAATTTCGTTATGCTAAGAGGAAACAAAAGTCATGGTTTGGGGCCTATGCACATAAATTATTTATTAAAACATAACCATGAGAAACTACAATTACGAATATGACGCCAGTTGTTTGTTGATAAAACCTTGTTGAATACACAGCATCTTAGTTACTGTTAGATAATCATACGTCACTGATGCAGTAGTCTGGCACTTTTGCTCGCCAAACGAAAATATATTTGTAAACACCCACTCCTATCCTTGCCCATAGGATATGCTGTCCAAACTAAGCTCGTGTAATACATTTTGGCCTTTATTTACTAAACTAGTCCCTTTCAGACTTGACTTCCTGTGTGATCGAGACTTTGCGTTGATTGTGTATACACCGGCAGCGATTAATACGTAATTGTGTAGTCTAGGTTACCCGATTTCATAGAACAGCGCACGCGCTTATCGGTTGCGCTGGTAAACATGTCAGTCTCAAGTTATCTGCAAGTTGCACATCGCGATGTGTAATATTTCATGTGTGACCAGTACAGGCGTCCACGAGTTCTTCGCAAACATGCGTCAATCCCCATGTGCTATGAGTGGATTTTTTCTTTTATCAGCTGCCGCAAAGCGTTCGGAAACTTGATTTCCTTTGAAAATGAGACCACCTTGAGTCGTCAGTTCCTCTGGGAAGCTTAAAAGAGCATCAAGGAAGTATGGATATTGTGTTTCTTGCCAGGCGATCCCTACAAAATCGCACGTTTCAGGACCTGGAGGATTTCATCGTGTTCTGTCGAATCTTTGAAGTTGCGTAGTCGTGTTTATGAGATGAGCAAATATTGTGCCATGTTCACTTAATTAAATTCTTCATGTGATTTTGGCATAACCACCGTTTGATGTACTCTAGAGAGTACATCAAACGGGGTCACTGTGGAATTGTTTCACATCGGCAACGTTTTCGTTGTTGGCGTCATTGGAGCGTCAGAATCAAACTTGAACACAATTATCTTATGCTTGATGGTGAAACAGATGCAACTGTTTTCTCTTGTTGAGTTGACTGTGTGGACAGGTCGTCCTTGTTCTTATGAAATGGTCTCAAAAATGGATTTCTGTCATCCACGGTTTTGTCTGTTTCAGTGTCCAAGTCCTTTGATTAACATTTGACTGTACGCATCCTGCTCGTGCTTTTCGAATGGCACATCTTAGCGGAATGGTTACTCCTTTTGAGCACCGTTCACCAAACGGTGGACACTTCTCTTTCTTTCTGTCATGGTCTCCGCCGCCGTTAATGCAGATGATTATATCACTGCCACGTACGTCGTTCGCTTGCCGACATCAGCTCGTTGTTGCAGATATGGACGTGTAAGTTTGGTTTCTTCACGCTGTGTACGTCATCTGGTGGAGTGTTAGCGGGTAATAGCGAGGCCATTTGTGATTCCATTCTCTGATCGCCTCTGCATATGTGTTTGCACGATTTCTTCATTAGCTTATCGGTAGCCAGTAATATATGTCTGGTCGTTTTGTTGACAACTCCCAGGACAGTCATGTCTCGTATAAGGCTATCTTCCAGGTTTGTTTAAGGTACTCTTATTAGCGATATTGTGGAGCGTTGTCATATATGAGTCAAACTTCTCGCCTATTTGTTAGTATCTTGTAAATAATAACTGGAACCAGAACTCTTGAATTGGTGTTAGATGATGAAGATCTGAGCATTGAGGAAATGCAAGAATCCTACGATAAGAACCATCCTAAGGTAGGGTAAGGTAACGTAAGTTTGTACATACAAAGCCTGCTCCCGTAGGCTAGGCAGCAACTCAGTGTGGCGGCCCGCACTTCTGCCGGTTGATACTTCATGTAGGAAGATACTAAATACTTTGATCATATCATGTTTAAGCGCTTCCAGTTCTTGGTGAGTTGACCTGCGTCCACTACCAGTTTGGATGGAAACGGAACATTCTGTAGGACTGTTAGCATAGCTGTGATGCTACTGATACTGCTGGCGCGCAATATCGGTACGTCGTCTTCGCCTATTTGCGAGCCGCTTGCTTCAGTGTCCGGGTCTGACATGTTTTTTCGTGTGTTTTCCGCAGCTCGATACCCCGAGAGGGGGACAGGTTGTTTGTTAAACACACCTAGCTAATCAGCTAGGTGCTCGCTGCCCAGCCCCACAAAAAGGCTTTTCATCCTATAGGCCAAAAATTCATTTCGTGTGTTTTCCGCAGCTCGATACCCCGTCGACTCCCGGTGTATTTGTGTTTACAATGAAATGGGGACACGCTTATGCAGACCTTTCTCTGTTTGTATAAATACACCAACTACTTAGTAGGTTGGTAACGGGCAATCCAATTTTATTCATACCCAACAAGGATTGCCGCTGTGCACACAATAATAGTGACTAAGTCTGCCACAAATTGTGCACAGCCTGGTATTAAGCTGGTATGTATGACCAATTAGTAAACAATACCAGATAAGATTTAACATTAGTGATATTTTCTACCGTAGCTAGCAACTGCCGAAGACAGTCTTTACCAAAAACCCTTGCTGCTCTTAAACAAAGCGACAGCATACAAAGATGGAAAAGATGCCTATGTGCAGACAAGCATACATAATTATATGTATATAGTGCTAGCTAGAGTATTTACAATGATTTAATAACCGGAGGACGTGATTCTGTTAAGTGGCGCATTTTGACACGGTGGGAATATGGAATGATTAAGTCCCAGCCATTTTGATTCTACTAAATATTTGATTCTATTACCCGTGAGTCTGTTAAAATAAGTCCATAGTACATCTATTCGTTTCGATGTTCTCCAATTTCCCATTAAAATCTGCATTGGCTGTCAAATTTCCAAATATAGGTTTCTTAGCCTTTGGTGTACCACAGTCTAGTAGTGGTGAAGGAGAGCGCGTTGGAAACGAAGGTGATCGGCTCGGGGGCGACGGGGAGAAGTTTGGAAGCGACAGGGGGTGAGTCGGAAGCGACTGCGGCCGCCTTGGAAGCGACGAGGAGCGGCTAGGAGGGGACGGAGAGTTGTTTGGAATGGACAGGTAGTGACTCGCGAGTGACTGGGGCCGCCTTGAAAGCGACAGCGAGTGAATCGGGAGCGACTGGGGCCGTCTTGACAGCGACGGAGAGTGCCTTTGAAGCGACGGAGAGCGGCTTGAATGCGACGGGGAGCCCAAAATAGGTGACTAGGAGCACTACAGAGGCGACGGAAAAGCGCCATACAGGAGACGGAGAGAGGTTTGGAAGTCACAAGATGCGCATTGGCCTCGACAAAATTCACTTTGAAGAGGGTATGTTGCGCCATGGAGGCGACGAGGAGTGCCACGGAGGCTAAGAGAGAGCGGCCCGGCGTGTTGTATATCTTGAGGTGAATCCCATTTACACGATATACCGCGCGATCAGGATTGCTCACAAGTTGAAGTGAATACAGTCCTTTCCCCAATTTCTTTGTGATAGTATAGGGGCCTAGCCATTTTACGTCTAATTTCCCTCCCTTGATCTTTCAGAGTGACCTGGGCATAAGACATTTTGCACCACATCGAAATACTTCAGAGCGAGCATTCTTTCGATCGAACTGTCTTTGTCTCTCTTGAGCCCTCTTAGTGTTGGCTTTAGCTTCTTCAAGCATGTTACGGCGGTTCTCTATCGACTGGGCCGTGTTGTTAATTTGCAGGTCTGATGCGTCTTCGTACGAACCTAAAATGTCTTCTGCGGTCTTCGTAGGCATGTTCATGTCAATGGGGAGAACTGGCTTTCGGAAAAGAAAAAAAAGTTCGAAGGGGCTGAAATGGACCTATTCATGTCGCGATGTATTGTATGCAAATACGCATGTATCAAGGCAATAATCCCAAAAATCAAAAAAGAGTTCTACAGGATCTGATTCCATCGTCCATCCAAATCATTTGCCTAAAAGTCAATAAATGTTTCATGCGGCAAAACGTAAGTTAAGAAATTAAAGTGTTACTTCTTACATTGTATGATAGTACATCTGTCATGCATATGCATAGGTACACTATAACTTTTGCACACCTATTGATCGTCGATGACACGGACGTTTAGGTTATAAGGCCATTTTAAAATCACCGGGTGGATGCCCCGAGTTCACAATATAAAATTTACAAAATTCAACTATTTTACTTTACCTTTATTTGGGCATTCAGGTCAAAAGGTGCGGCTTGTATATATTACATACGATGTATATAGTATATAATTTTTTTTAACACATATAGATATTTTCGTCGGTATACTCAAGATGTGTTTCACAAAACACACAATCAATTATTTTAATACCAAAAAAAACGTTGCCTTTTAATTTCAAAACATTGGCATTTTAACCTAAATGTCCGCCGAGTTTGTTTAGTATTTCTAAAGGACTATAACCACATATACATTTCAATAACATGTCATGCGTTCGCGTGTACCTTCATAAAAAACGTGTACATAAACACATATATTTATAGAAGAAAGATAATATTATTGTCATCATTTTCCAAAATGTCTCAAGACTAATGTTTACATTTCCTGTCGTTGTGTCATTGAACATAGGTGACACATCAACCGTTTGTACCGCTCCGCAACAGTTCAGTTAGAATTTAGAATCAACGTGTGGCAGTAGTGATGTGAGGAACGAGTGGCGCCATTGTAGGGGTCTGGGGTTTAAAAGTACTGAGAGTCTTCAGTTTCTTAACGTTTTCATGCAGGTCGTTCCATAGTAAAGCTGCATGTCGGTTAAAAAATGGTTTATCATATGTTACAGAGCGCAATAGCGGGACAACAACAAGTTACTTATCCGATAATTGTAATGAACGAGTTGGCTGATTTTTTTTACCGTAACATTTATGTATGCTGGTGCCGACCCATTGAGAACCTTATACGTACAAACGTTGATCTTGAAACTGATACTACTGGAAGCCAGTGCACTTCACGTAACACGGATGATATGTGTTCGCTCATGCGTGTCCGTCTAATCAGGCGGGCAACGCAGTTCTAGCAATCGCTGCAAATGTTCAATTAGTTTCTGCGGAGAACCTTGCAGCAGAGCATTTCTATAGCCCATGCGCGATGTTACTAGTGCCTTGATCAGAATTGTGTAGGCGTCGTCAATGATGAATTGTCTGATTTTGCCAATGTTTCGTATGTAGTACAAACATGATTTCAATATTGCGTTCACCTGTTTCTCCATGGTCAGCATAACACCGATTTTTCTCATTAATGGTACCGCGTTAACTTGTCTGCCTCCGAAGGTGAGGGACACATTGCTCATCTTGAGTAGTTGGTGCTTGGATGAGCATACAATCAGTTGACGTTTTTCTCGGTTCATTTGTAGCATATTCCTGCTTATCCAGGCACCGACTTCGGCCAGACATGCTTCAATGACCGTTGATCAATCGCCCCAGTTCTCGCAAGGCTTAATGAAGAAATACATATGTGTGTCGTCTGCATAGTAATGTCCTTTAAACTTATGCATTTTCATTGTGTCACCAATTGGCTTGGTGTACATTCCGTAAAGCTTCGGACCCAGCACCGATCTTTGAGAGACGCTGCAACATGGAGATTTGTCAGCCGACATTCAATTTCTAACTGAAACATATTGGGTTCTACCGCTGATGTATGACAACATCCAATCCAGCGCTTCAGTGGTAACACCAAATGAATGTCGAAAACGCATGAGCATTATGTCGTGGTCGATGACATCAAATGCACTCGACATATCTAACGTGACCAATACCTCTGCACGTTCCCGATCGAAGCTTCTGCGATATCATTCTGGACTCTTAATAAAGCCGTCTCAGTGGAGTGGTTACTTCTGTATGCTGACTGGTTAATATCTTGTAGATTGTTGAGGTTCAGATGGTCTTTCAAACGGTGCTCAACTACTTTCTTGAGAAGCTTTGACACCTACGATAGGTTGGAGACTCTTCCTTGTCGAGACCCATCCTTTTCATTAATGACATTATGATTGCTCGTTTGAAATACTCCTGCACCATTGACGTAGCAACCAATTTCTTGATTATGTAATCCAGGGATCAGCAAACTTTTTGCTACGAGGGCCAAAATTTGGAGTGCTATGTTAAGGCAGGCCAAAGCTTTTAAGCACGGAAAAACACAGTGCACAAATATTGCTTTTATTATCTACTTTGCCAGGCTAAAAATATGGCACTGTACAAGTAGAACATGGAAACATTTTCAAAACAACGCAAGAGAAGTCAGCACATCTAATGGATGCAGTCAATGTGAAGGATGGTGCTGCATATTCTTCGACAACTGACCGAACTGTGGGCAGAGCGGAGAGATTGAGAGTCGCAGAAAATCCCTCAAACGTGTGTCCTTGAGTCGACACCGGAGGTTGTTCTTGATGTGATTAATGGCTGAGAATCCTGATTCACATGACCATGTACTGCCGAAAAGCACAAAACATTCTGTGCTGCTTCGGTCAGCACTGGAAATCGCACAGGCACTTGAATTGCCCAGAACACCACGAGATCGTCTTTCGCAGCATTAAACAAATTTTTTAGTCCTGGCACCACCTTGAAATCGATGAAATTGTCCTGCAACGCTGCTTCGTCGACTGCAAACGTTTGCGACAATGTTTGGCAAATAGCTGTCTCCGCAGTAAAATGGCTTGCAAAGAAGCAGCAAACGTCTTCGATAGCAGCGAAGTCAGTGAATTGTCCGCTGAATGCGGTCTCCAGGCTTTTAAGCACATTAGCAAGTACCCGCTTGGCGTCTGCGATACGTTCATCGTCTTCGCCACAGAATTCTCTAGTGGACTTGAGGTGCAGAAAATTGCCGCCTTCTGCATGAACTTTGAATAGTGTCATCTTGTCCTCGAAGTCCTTCACCGCTTCGTACAAATTACACAGCAACTTGTGCGGTCATTGTAGCAGCAGATTAAGCTTATTTAGGTGTCAAAAATTTCTGTCCGAACGCAGAGTCGTACCCGAAACTTGTCATCTTCCAGATGGGCAACTGGGTGATCAATTTCTTTGAGAAAACTCAAGATGTGAGGAAGAAGTGCAGCAAATCTCTCAAGAAATGCGCCTCGACTCAGCCAACGGACACTGCTGTAGAATAGCATATCGCCGAATTCTGCATCATCAAGTGCAGCCAAGTGATTTTGGAACCTCCTGTGGTTGAGAGAACGTGCGCGGATAAGGTTCACGCTCTCTACAACAGTTTTCATCGTATCCTGCAGACCACGGCCTGCTTTCGCGCACAATGATTGCTGGTGAATTATGTAGTGGTATGATATCAGATTCGGCTTTCCAATTTCTTGACGGAACGACACAACGAATCCAGCTTGACGACCAAGCATGCTGGGCGCGCCGTCTGTACACAGAGAAACCAAATTTTCCCACGTCAAATCATTTTCTTCTCCGAACTGCAATAGCGCACTGTAAACGTCCCGCGCTGTCTTTGTGCCCTTCATTGGGATCAGGCACAGGAAGTCTTTTGATACACCTTCATTATAATACCGTGGAGATACCATCAGCTGTGCCGTGTCAGTGCTTTCGTCGAGAGCAAGTGAAAAGCAGGACAGGCTCGCAACTTAGTCATCAGCTGCGTGAAAATGTCACCACTCAACTCATCGCATCGACGGGCACATGTGTCGGGTGAAAGTGGCAGTTTCCCATTCTGTTGCACGATCTTAACTTTGTTCTGAAAACCAGCGAACAGAATTTCGGCACTGGCCATGAAAGCCTTCTTGAACAATTCTGAGTGAGTAAACGGCACCTGGTGTTGAGCGAGTAAGTAACATATGCGATAGTTGGCTTCATTAAGATGGCTTGAAGTATCTGTAAACACAGATACTCTCTTCGTCTCGCCTAAGTATGCATCAAATCGTTTCTTGAACTCCTTCATGCGTTCGTCTTTTCCCACATATGCACCGTCAAAGCACTTTTTATGCTTCGAATCGGAATGCCGTTTCACGTTATAGCGTTTAAAATCACCAACGCTTTCTCTGCATATCAAACACATCGCTTTTTGGTCATGTTCGCGATAGCAAAGAAGTACTCATGCTCCCAGGCAGCGTCAAACGCTCTCTTTCCGGAATAATCAAAACTACGTGTTTCGGTTTCTGGGAATCGAATGTTAGCTTCTGTTATATTAACTGTAAATGTGAAGGTTGTTGCTATTACATGTGTACGAAGTTTACTCTGGCGATTTTACATTAAGGGAACAAAAAAATTAATGCTTCATAATATTTCAAATTTGTATAAGCTCTATGGTTGTTTTGTAAAGTTGAAACAGTTGGCATAATTGTATTGAAAACCATCAGGAAACACGTTATTTAGTGCTCATAGAACAACTGGAAAATTGGTACTGAAAAAAAATTATATTGCTGACACTATCACGTGGTGAAAACGTTCTATTTACTGCATGTATTTTGATTACCGTAATTTGATGATTTTACTAGTTCTCATTCAACTAGTCAGCCTTTTTCAAAACATTACCTTCATTTATATATTTGCTGGCATTGAGGATGGCCAGTGCCAGGGCACCTGTCGGCCTCAATGGCTATGTCCCAAATTATTGAGACGTGGCCGGCATTAACGTGATCATTCGAGTCACGACGGATACACAGTCCCCATCATTGAGAGCCTGGCTTTTATACCAAATACCTCTACGCCTGTTCCAGGTCTTGAACCCAGCACGTTTTCACTGAAATGCTTTCCTATGTTGTGTTTCCTTCCTTGCAGTGTTCATGTTTAGTAATGTTTCCACGTTGCTGCCTTTGCAATTCTGGCATTTATGAACACACAAAGGCCTACAACAACACTATTGTTGAATGGGGATAAATGTCAATAAACATGTTTTGTTAATAGCTTAAAGCTATTAATTGCCACGTTGTTATCAATGCGATGGTATTGTAATTGCAATTTATCGATCGCTTTAGTTATTGCACGGCACTTGGTCCGAAGGGAGAACGAACGACCCATCAACTAATTTAGTCGGTGTGATAGAACTACTGTAGTAGCTGCGCCGTGTATGCTCAGTTGTTTTGAAACAATAACGACAACCGGACTATCTCGTAGCAACGTGTCCGTTTTTGTCGCCATGGAAGGCACCAACTCTGCGATTTCGGCGTCAACGCAGCACAGTGGCGCCGGAGAGGAAACAGACGGGCGAAGCAAGCGGTGGGGTCCTGCCTTAAAGACGTTCTGTGAAAAGACCACATTTCACGGGCTGCGAAACGTAACTGAGTCGACAAGCTACGCTCGCAGGTGAGACAGTTCCTGCAGTCTAAAGGCCCGTTTACATGAGCGATTTGATTCAGATGTTGGTCGTAGCGGTCGCTGATTGTCTACTGCGTAAAATATCGCCAGATTATTGCAGAATTGGAAAAAAGTCCAATTTTACGACACAGTAGGAGCCTCCAGTTGCAACATGATCTATTTGTATCAAATTTTTATTTAATCATGATACTATTACAAACTGCTATTTACTAGAGCCAATCACCAGTTGAGTTTTGATGAATGGTCACGACGAGCTGCGTTAAACCTATGCGTCCATTTCCTTCTCGTTTGGCTCTAATGGAGCGTTGATAATGTCGACCAGTCGGTCGTAGCGGTCGCTGATTGGCTACTGCGTGAAATGTCGCACCCGATTGTTGTAGAATTGGAACCTGTTCCAATTTTGCGATGCAGTCGGAGTTACTAATTGGCCCTGCTAATGAGTCTCGTCAAGTTGTATACACGACCGGGGGTGTTTAAACGACGACCTGTATGTGCGTGCGTGCGTGCGTGCGTGCGTGCGTGCGTGCGTGCGTGCGTGCGTGCGTGCGTGCGTGCGTGCGTGCGTGCGTGCGTGCGTGCGTGCGTGCGTGCGTGCGTGCGTGCTTTGAGTGAAATATTCTAGATCGTATTGCTTCGTTGTCACATTTCGTAAAGTTGCTGATATATGCACCAGTGATTAGGGGAGGTATCATCAAAGTAAAAAACATGTACATTGTTTAGTAAGGGTCCAAACCATCACCAACCCAATACTTTTTGTGGGACTTCAGATAATGCGCATATTGCCAATCAAAGTACCTTCATTTTAGTAAAGAAGTATAATCACGATATTCCATTAAATCAACACTGAACTGAATGCAGCAATTTCGTTATGCTAAGAGGAAATAAAAGTCATGGTTTTGGGCATACACACATTTAGTAAGACATAATTATTTGCAACTTAATTAATAATACGATCCAGTTGTTTCAACACACTGCGTCTTAATTACTGTTAGATAATCCTACAAAATATATTTGTAAACACCCACTCCTATACTTGTTAACAAATATATTTGTAAACACCCACTCCTATACTTGTTAACAAATATATTTGTAAACACCCACTCCTATACTTGTTAACAAATATATTTGTAAACACCCACTCCTATACTTGTTAACAAATATATTTGTAAACACCCACTCCTATACTTGTTAACAAATATATTTGTAAACACCCACTCCTATACTTGTTAACAAATATATTTGTAAACACCCACTCCTATACTTGTTAACAAATATATTTGTAAACACCCACTCCTATACTTGTTAACAAATATATTTGTAAACACCCACTCCTATACTTGTTAACAAATATATTTGTAAACACCCACTCCTATACTTGTTAACAAATATATTTGTAAACACCCACTCCTATACTTGTTAACAAATATATTTGTAAACACCCACTCCTATACTTATTAACAAATATATTTGTAAACACCCACTCCTATACTTGTTAACAAATATGGCCATGCTGATGGCATCCAAACTAAACTTATGTAATACATGTTCGCCTTTGATTACTAAATTAGTCCCTTTCATACATGACTTCCTTTTTCATTGACACTTTGCGTTGGTTGTGTATATACCGGCCGCGATTAATACGTAATGCGGTAGTCTAGGTTACCCGATTTCATAGAACTGCGCATGCGCTTATCGGTCGCGCTGGTAAACATGTCAGCCCTTAGTTGAAGGGAGAATTGAGCAGAATATCGCTGTTTTAAAACCCATTATGAGTAAACCATTGATGTGATATTCTTAATTTTACTTGCGCATGATTCATCTGTATTACCTCTTTTAGGTGCACAGTCAGAAAGCCACGACTTTTTTCGCCTTAAGCTGCTTTTCCTAAAAAAAAATATGGGACTCCGAATGACGGCGAAGTGAATGTCCGCCAAAAAAACCCTGGTCAAACAACTGAATTTTATTTATTGAATAGCTGAATATTAGCTACGTAATTTCGTAAATTGTATTCTCAAACAACAAATATTTTGGTTTAGACGAAAGTCGCGACTTAGTTACGTGAAGGCTTGTCCGCGTTGCAACGATTATTGTAAATATTATTTCAATGTATGTCATGTTTTACCGTTTTTCCTGTACGATGTATCGTTTATTGCATCAAAAACACTGATTAATAATTAAAACGTTGGGTTTTTCCACGAAAACCTGTTATTTTTCGCTACCGTTTCGTTATTTATTTGTCTAGATATGTTATGACAAATTCGAAGTTAATGTTAGCGAACGTTTTGATGTAAAAGGTCTCAGAGTGGGTAGAGCTGCTAGGGCCGTCAACCGTTAGACGCAACATGGATAATGTGACATCCTCCTTCCTAAAAAAACTAAGTCATTGCACACAGTCTAGACTCTAGAAGATCTAGGTGAATTGGGGAGAAGATAGAATGCCTTCAGAAGCCCTCGATGATCGGATCTGTCAACTGGTTAAGAGTCATCTACAGTCGTGGGTAGACCACGTCATTCTTTGTGTCAGGCAGGGACCTTGACGAATAGGCCAGAATGGGTAACGACAGGTGAGTTGGTATAGCACGTCATTCTTTGTGTCGGGCAGGGACCTTGACGATTAGGCCAGAATGGGTAGCGACCGGTGAGTTGGTATAGCACGTCATTCTTTGTGTCGGGCAGGGACCTTGACGATTAGGCCAGAACGGGTAGCGACAGGTGAGTTGCTATTTTGCTCAAAACGGGTACCAACGTTTATGTTATAGTCATCTGGCGGTTGTCGTTCATGAGCTATTGGTTGAGGGTCCAGGCAGGTTGTGTTCTCACTTGATGTCGATGTTTGTATGTGCACCTTCCTGCGAATGGTGGCATGTACGACATAAAAGACAAAACAAAAATCTTCACTTGTATATATAGTATTTTTATTGAAAGTCCTGTTTTGCACAACTTCTGACATGCTATTCTCAAATGTACTACAGCAATAAAGACTACACTTCTAAAATATTCTACTGTTAATTTAGACATACTTTGAGATCAAATAAATTTACAATCCTATATCAAGAAATATTTACAGTCCTATATCAAGAATGATTTACAGTCCTAAATCAAGAATGATTTAGAGTCCTATATCAAGAGAGATTTACAGTCCTATATCAAGGATGATTTACAGTCCTATATCAAGAATGATTTACAGTCCTATATCAAGAGAGATTTACAGTCCTATATCAAGAATGATTTACAGTCCTATATCAAGAGAGATTTACAGTCCTATATCAAGAATGATTTACAGTCCTATATCAAGATAGATTTACAGTCCTATATCAAGAGAGATTTACAGTCCTATATCAAGTTAGATTTACACTCCTGTATCAAGAGAGATTTACAGTCCTATATCAAGAGAGATTTACAGTCCTATATCAAGGATGATTTACAGTCCTATATCAAGAGAGATTTACAGTCCTATATCAAGAATGATTTACAGTCCTATATCAAGAGAGATTTACAGTCCTATATCAAGAGAGATTTACAGTCCTATATCAAGAATGATTTACAGTCCTATATCAACAGAGATTTACGTGTTCGTCGAGTGCAGTCTTGCGTCCGGCGTGCACGGCGAGTGCGGCTGTCAACGGCAAGATGGAAGCTGCTACCGCGGGTGGACGTCGGGCAAGTTAGCGTCTATGGCTCTACGACTATTTGCCCCAGGTGCGTCGTATCCTCCAACGTACGCGAATCCGTTGGGCGAGTAGGGTTATTTGCAACCTGACTGTCACAAATTACAAGTTAACGTGTGAATAGTTATGCAATATTTGTACTAAAACACCCCAGAATCAACCATTCAAATCACACGATATCTTGCACAAAATATATGTCATATGAATCTCTATAATACACATATTACGATGGTATACATCAAAATGCATCTGCTACCAGATTGATAAAAGAATACCACTTTAAGCATTGATTTAGCTCCTTGTATTATTCGAAGGTGTGGAAGTAAAGATGTTTACCTGGCCATACGCTGTCACCAACACAAAACAACAACCTAGACTGTATCTAAACTTATTCGTTCTTCACCATATAATTAGGTCCTAAAACAATAATAAACAATATCAGTAGACAAATAGTTTCCCAACGACGCCAAACATGATAATGTTTCGTTGATATGTTGATCAGATGCAAACAAATAAATTTCCGATCTCTAGATTAGCCATCGGTCATTGTTCGGCGCCACTAGCAAGATGCCTAGTCACCAAAATGTCAATCGTTAGGTTACTAATGTAAACAAGCTAATGATATACAACCTCAAACGATCTCCGATCTGTGACACACATTAGTTAATCGATGAAAATCGATTAGCTTTAAATTGATATTTCGAAGATCTGATGGAAAGTTCAACAAAGGATATAAACGTCTGTAAGACAGCAGCATGGCATGGAGGACATGTAAGATTCTTTCGAGGATATGGAAGTCAACAGCTACACTCCCTAACAACACGGAATACGTATTTTCATATATTTGGTGCTGCTGTAGGCTGAGACGCCAGAACAATGATATACACATTAGAAAAGCAATGAGGTGGTTGATACGCCAGAACGCTCACTCACATTCATCCTGAAACGAGAAAAATGCTTGGGCAAAATATGAATTGAAATTGCAATGCAAGATAGAACAACGTGGAGAGCCATCGCGATCGACCAGTTCCAAAGAACATATTTCGTTTTGATCTGCTGAATCGACCTCACCACATCCGATAGTCTAGATAGGAATCTCGAAAGATAATTTACGAATCCGACGTCAGTGGGACGTGGCATTTGTTAAAGTGACTCTCCTTTTGCCGGGTCGATCTCGAAGTCCTTGTTGGTGACGAGATGCCCATGGAAGGATTCGTTACTTTTAGTAACAGTTAGTCTTTGTTGATCAGGATACCAACGTCTATCCATCGTTGTAGTAGAATTCGTAACTTCTCGTCGTGGTCACGCATGGCTTCGTCGTGATCACTGCCTACTCCGTACATCATAATGTCATCCGCAATGCAACAGCAATTTGGAAATATCTCAGATGAGACACTTATTCCTAATGGAAATCGAAACCATCTATATCGCCCACTCGACGTTGAGAAGGTAGTGACCATGCTGCTTTCTTCGTCTAAGATGACGTGCCAGTATCACGAGTTCAGGTCGATGCTGCTGAACACTTCAGCAGTCGCAAGCTCTGGTAGAATTTCCTCTAAAACCGGTAGCTGATAAAACTCCCTCTTGAGTGCTTTATTCAATGGTCTGGGGTCAACGCAGACACCCAATTCACCTGTCGTCTTGGTTGTGACAAATACGTTGTTGACCCATGTAGTTGGTTGGTCTACCGGTGCGAACATCTTTTGTTCTACTATTCGATGTAACTCGGACTTCATTTTTTTTTCAGCGCTTCGGGGACTTTGCGAGTCGGCGATATTGTTGGCGTCACATTTGTGTCAATTGAGACGTATGTTTATGCGGGTAGGCAACCGAGTTCATTGCCAAACACATGTTGGAACTGTGGTAAAGAGCCTAGTTGGTTTTCTACCATGGGCTCTGGCCGAAAGTATTCTCTGTCGTCTGTGATCAGTTTCGTTGATATAAGATACACTGATGCACCAGAACCTGGAACACGATTAGCTGATGTTTGATGCGGCCTCTTGTTGAGTTGACCGCATGGACCGGTCGTCCATGTTCTTTTGAAGTGGTCACACAATTTATGTCATCCACGGTTGTGTCTGGTTCTGTGTCCGAGTCCTCTGGTTGAATGGGTAATAGCGAGGTCATTTGTGACTCCATTATGTTGTCACCTCTGCAGATGTGTATGCACGATTTCTTCGTTAGTTTATCTGTAGCCAGTAATATATTTCTGGTTGCTTTGCCGACAACTCCCAGGACAATGTATCGCATCCGGTTCTTCCAGTTTTTTGAAGGTACATTTATTAGCGATATTGTGGAGCTTTGCCACATATGAGTCAAACTTCTCGTCTATTCGTTGGTCTGTTGTAAAGAATACGTATCTTTCGTAGTTTTCATTTTGTTCTCCCAGGCAGTAGCCCGTTCAGGTCGGGATGCGAGCGGCAATCCATCCCGTTCTGAATCAATAGTACAGGCAATATCAATATATGCATTAACAAACCGCCTGGACCAGGCACTTTTATGTAACTTTGAAGCACATTTATAAATGAACCAGAAATATTGATTTGTTGTTAGATGATAAAGATTTGGTCAATGAGGAAAACACAAGAACCATGCGTTAAGAAATTCAGAACCATCGTAAGGTTAGCTAGGGTAAGTTAAGGTAGTATCTCCATGGCCTGCTCCCCTTGCATAGGCAGCAAATTGTGGCAGCCCGCACTTTCGTCGGTTGATACTTCATGTAGGAAGCTATTTCGTAATTTACCCAAAATGGCATAGTTTGAAGCGTTTCCAGTTGTTGGTGAGTTGACCTGCGTCCATTATCAGTTTGGTTCGAAACATTCTGTAGGACCGTTGGCGATGCTACTGATACTGCTGCACTAGCGATACTTCGACTTCGCCGGTTGGCTTCGGTGTCCGGGTCTGACATGTTTTATCGTCTAATTAGAGACCTTAGTTATGAAGAACGCCTGAACGAATGTGATTTAACAACTCTAGAGACAAGGAGGTTAAGAGGAGATCAGATTGAAGTTTTTTAGATATTGAATGGGTATGAGAATATTGATAGAAATATGTTTTTCTCACTCAAGAAGGATAGCAGAAATAGAGGACATGAGGTAAAATTAGTAAAGGATCAATGTAGATTTGACATCAGGAAACACTCGTTCTCACAGAGGACAATAAATGAATGGAACAAATTGTCTACAGATTGGGTAACTGCTAGCAGCGTGAATATGTTTAAAAACAAGGTTGACACATATCTCAGGAGGGCGGGTTATAAGTAGATGAACATTGTTGGACTCTCGATAAGCCAATGGCTTCCTTGTCCACTTGCCATCTGGGCCTTTGATTTGGATGGCAAATCTTATTAAATCTTATATAAATCTGGCGTTTTGCCGACATAACGCCTTATTGCGGTGATACTTAATGTCAATACTTATTCGTGTTTCTTCGCCGCTGCTGCCATATTTCGTTATGTATTTGTTAGAAATATTATGACAAAGTCGAGGTTAGTGGTAGCACAGAGTGTAATATACAAAGAGTCGGCACTTCCTATACCGCGCATAATATCGCTTCAGATTGTGGCGCCACCATGTGGTGAAGAAGATGCAGCTATGGATAAGCCGCCATGGTGTACGAAGAGCACGGGCCAATGTTGGTTGTGCAGCCATTTCATGCAACAACAGCAGGTAGTCTCGTAGAAACCTCAGTTTTCTTGTTTCCCGAAAGACAAGGATAGGTAAAATAATAAAATCAATGAAAATAAGAACTACAATCACACAGAAACTGGAAAGTATGTTGGCGATAATAGATTCGATTATCTTTGAAAATTGCACGGAGAAAAAATACTCTAGCAAGTGTGTCGTATTGGGTAGTTCATTGTTTAATGTGCACGGGCGAGTTTGACCAGTGTGCCGGTCAAATCAGCCCATTACTGAGGGTAAGTTGAATCTAGCTCCCGACTTTATCATCAGCACCTCGAACCTGCCCACGAGCGCACAACAGGCAGACAGCTTCCTGGGAAATACGAACCCGCCACCTGCTCTGGAGCCTGGTCCATCACAAATCTGGGCTGTGGATCGGAATACCGGGATTCGCTATATACACTACAATGTATAATGTTTTCTTTGTAATTCATCACTCGATGATAATGAACACAACAAAATTATTGCATATGTGAAAATAAATGGATTGCAAATGCGATATAATGTTGCTCTTGATATACAGAATACAATACAATATAATTAATGGTTTCTATTCAAAGCTTTATTCCTTTTAAAATTTTTATCCCTCCATAAATTGAGCAATCATCTGTCTCGTTCTCATTTAAACCCAACCATAATAAAAACAAATTGGCATGCAAATAATTCAATGAAATTAAGTATATATTATTCGTGTGCCTAAGCAGTTCCATTACCCACGAATCCCCGGTGTATTTGGTTAATACCGGGGACGTGCAACCATTTCTTAGTCTGTGTGGAAAAACCAACTCCTGTGTAGGTTGAAAATGGGCAAATCTTCCAATTTATTTGGAGGTCGTATTTCAACGTAACTGCCACTGTGCACACCGCATTAAATGTAAAATGCCTCCAGCATAAGGTGCACAGTCAGAAATAAATAGTCTGGATAATTACACCAGTGTAGAAGACAAACTGGTACATGTTATCCATAAAAGTGTGACCAAAACACCTTTGTTGCTGTTATATAATGTTCCAGCATAACAATTTTCAAGAAAAAAGATACTTAATTAAGAATGTACAAGCACAGTACCAGCTAGACTACTTAAAATTCACTACACACAAAAGCCGGATAAGTAATCCCCCACTACCAAACAAACAGTTCTGCTGCTATACAATGTTCAGTCTGTGTAAGGGGAAAATATACACTTGAAAAACTGCACGAACATAAAGCAGCTAGTCTGCTATATTACAATTGAAATGCAATGCACACTAGTGGGTGATAGCACTGTCAAATGCATAACATAACTGACAGTAAAACAAAAACACCGGAGAGGGAATCAAAAATTCTCTCAGAATCAAAAGCCTAATTAAGCGCTATGCCAATTTCCAGGAAGAGAGTGTTGACAGGTTGTTACAAAATAACCCCTGGCTAGCAGTTATGGGCTTTCAAGTATATATTTATTTTGAAGTAAACTTTTAAAAATAAATTTCTAAACTGTTGCCACAACAATATGGAAATATGTTCATGATAATATTGATTAATACATTTTTTTTATTTTGAAGAAAATCAAATGAACTGCAGTTAATTAAATTAATGTAGGTGCTAAAAGTTAACTTGTCGAGATGTTACTACGTGGTGAGAATTATTATTATGAGAATTATATAATATTAATTAAATAATAATAAAAGATATTTGTTTTCCCTAAGACATGATATTTCTTCTATTTAAACATTAATGTAATTGCTTTTATTGTCATCATCTATGCGAAGAGGTGATTACATTGAACGGGTTGACGCCTCGGGCCTGCTTCCTTCGACACCACACAGGGGCCCGCGCGCGTCGTTAATCACCCGTTATTTGACGAGGGCCGCCTCTTTATATATTACACTCTTTGGTGGTAGCGAACGTTTTAATGTAAAAGGTATCAAACCAGGTAGAGCCGCTAGGGCCTTCCACGGTTAGACGCTACATGGATGATAAAACAGCCGCTAGGGCCCTCCACGGTTAGACGCTACATGGATGATGCAAGAGCTACAATGTAATGTTTTCTGTTTATTTGACTCTAATAAGGAGAGGACGTGATTCTGCTAAGCGGTGGTTTTTGACGCTGCGGGAATATGGAATGATTCCGTCCCAGCCATTTTGATTCTACTAAACGGTTGATTCTGTTACCCGTGATTCGTTAAACGTAGTCCACAGTACCTGGAAAGGAGACATGTCTCTGGCGATTGACCTTAGCTGCGATGAATTCGTCGAATGTGTCCGGTTCTGATATCCACAATAGAGTCAATATTCATCAACACCAGTTTCACTCGTTAGTGCTCATGACTGTACTTTTTTTTTGGGGGGGGCAATGGGCCATGTCTCTCCTACCTTGGCTTATTTTTTCCCCGTATTTTTCCCGTTGCGTCGCTACATTGTAACATGGTAAGCTAATGGGTGACTAAGTTCCCCCTTGGTCGTCCCCTTGGCCACCCGCTTTGTCCTCCCCCTTGGCCGCCCCCGTTGGCCTCCCCCTTGGCCGCCCCCTTTGGTAGATCCTAGATACGCCACTGGTTCAGGGAGTCTAATCCTTTTTATAATTTAAAAATAATTATCAGTAACATCAGTCTTGACAAGTTTTGCCTGTGTAATTTACGGTGAATAAAGTGTGATACGCAGAGAAAAAGGGTTATACATATTATTATATTGTTGTATATATTATTGCGCGAAAACACTGCGATCAAACTGCTTGCTTTACAACATTCATTTATCGTTCAAACATGCTGAGAATACCAAATAAGTATGTTCTCACTTTCATCTTTGGGAAGTGATCGAAGCTACAAGTGTGACTCTCAACATGGTGTTTGCAACAGAGGACAAAGCACAACATAATTGAAACAGGTTATCTAAAAATGTATGTTGAAACCAGCGGGCATGTTGTCATGCCAACATGACGTCACGCTTCGGTGTTCTACATTATAGGTGTCAACATCTGTTGATCGAAAAGCCAGAACGTTCTGATGAAAAAGTGGGAAAGTGTTAAATGAAAGGCGGGAAACAACCTCCTCCACATAACTTTCAGCTTTATTTCGTTGTTTTAACGTATTTTTATTTTTACGGTTCGACATTTTCCTGTTACTGTTCGCGGTAAAATTTGAAATCACTTGATACCAAAGACTAAAGTGTCAAGAATGGCCTCCAGTGCAACAAATAGGTAAATTTTAAAGTGAAACTTGTTTAATGAAAATTGGGATATTTCGTGATAAAAGCGAGAAAGGGGGACCAAGGGGAAAAAGCGGTATTTCCCGCCGAAAACCGGTAATGCTGATATATATATATATATATATATATATATATATATATATATATATATATATATATATATATATATATATATATATATATATATATATATATATATATATATATATATATATATATATATATATGCAATACGTAGGGGAAAGTCCCTAATACGCTGCCTTTTCTCCCGAGCAACACCGGACAACTCGACCAGTGCGTCTAAAGAATAAACCCATACGTGCTGTCGTCCGCCAGGGCAGCGTGGGTGCGCTTTAGGGACTTCCCCAAACTGTTTTGGACTTTTCGAACATTTGTGACCACCTCTTAGTGCCCTGACTCGAATGCGAGAAGCGGTCTCGGAGTGATGGTTCTGTGTTGTTGAAACTCCACCCGAAACGTTCGTCTGTTGTAGGATTCTCTGGTTCACAATCGTACTGATCAGCACCTCGATATTCGTCATGCAGTGTCAATATTTCGTGAGACACTACTTAAGCTGGCCTGTCAGAATAAAGATATCGATGTCACGACAAGGACCTGTCGTCTTTCCCGCCGTCACCATTTGCAACCAAAACGCCTTCAGGTATCATGTATCGCTGTTGACACGTTGTCACTCACTCACTTATATAAGTATATACTGATAATGACTTTTGTGCGTCTCTTGTCATGTTAATACATCATCATGATGTACATCACCGGAGAGGACACGTTCAGAACAAATGTGTTTGTTTCGGGAGATTGCCAAAGAGAGCATCTAAATCAGACGATTATGGAAGAGAAAGGTGGAAAGACTATGTGGTCAAACATGAAGTAAAAATAATTGCGGAGAACAGAGTACGGTATATAATGGCAGAAGAACGAATTATATGGATCGTCATTATGCCAATTCCATTAGGCTGGATGAAATATGTGTTTTAAGGTATGCACGTTTCGATTGACAGGGGGTTTAATAAATAAGAAGAAAGGTCACGAAAGCGCGCTAATTACATTGACTAGAATCACACAAACGGGAAATGTTTGAATGAGAACTCATGCATAGCCATATCATGCTGTGCCTAGAATAGTTGCTTGCTTTGGCACACGCACTGCACACTGCCCGCGACTGTTGCAGAATATCGGCCGCGGCGAAAAACGACTCGTTCCATTGGTTGCACGACATGTACACTCGGACAAACATGTCCACCACGTTCAACTACCCGCGGGGCGTCGCCAACCAATCAATGCGTGATGTCTACCTACAGCATGCTCACCGCAAGGAAGACATGATCGCGTCGTAAGTGTCTTCACTGCCTGGCGACTCGTACCAAAATATATTGCAGCATATTACTGAAAAAAAATGACATTAAAGCTATCGATTATGACAGTAGTTGCTATGGCAGTGACTTAATGATATTTATACTAATTGGCTATTGTGATCAACATCACACATCAAACAGAGTTGAACATGATTATATAATATATCGGTTTGTGTTTGTCGTCGATCTGAAATCAGTTGTCGGTGGAGAGGGATGCCATGCAGTCACGAAGATTTCCAGGAGACCGTAACTGATGCTGGAGTGTGCTACACGTTCAACGCCAGGAACAACGCCAACTCCACGGTTAATGCAACTGGTAAATATTATGTCTTCTGGAGTAACATCAGATGCAAATAACATATATAAAGAGTATATGGATAACCTGTGCACGCTTGATACTAACAGCTCAATTTGTCTGATTAAACTGATGCTTGGCTTGTTTAAAAACATTACATTAAATAAATAATAACTAAAATATAATTGCTTTCTTCTATATCCATTTGTGTGATACCAACAGTTTCACTTCCGAAAGTGTCGATGTTTTGTAGGAGTCAAGAATGGACTGGAACTGGTCGTGAACATTGAACAGTACGAGTACATGCAGGGTCCACACAACGCAGTGGGCCTGAAGTTTCTTCTCCACCATCAAGACGCCATACCACTGGTTCAGGACTTTGGCAGTAGCGTCCCAGCAGGAATGCAAACATTTGTTGCAGTAAGCGTTTCGAAAGTAAGTGCCATCTTGTTTGTTTTTTATTTTGACGCAGCAACAAGACTAGAATCGGCCCAACAATTAGCAATAATAACCGTACTCATTTTACTTTACTTGTGTCATAATTGTGCGAGAATATGTATTTAAATGCTGCTGAACGAATTAAATATGGAAAGTGTATGAAACGATGAGAATCATTAAGAGGTTGAGGTTGTGTTGGTGCTCGTAGTGGTCTGCTGAATGTTGATTTTGTAGGAGACCAACCTGCCGCCACCACACGGTGAATGCGTGAAACATCGGAAGCTGCGCTACTTCGATCGCTATTCGCAGGCGGCCTGCTACAGGGAATGCATGATTGACTTCGTTGTCGACACTTGTGGCTGCATAGATTACTATATGCTACTTCTCGATTCAGGTTAAGCAAACTCATTAACCAAACAATATAAAATGCATGTTGGTGTTTGTGTTACAGTACGAAGGTGTCATTATGTCAGCGATACAATACCCATACCAAACACAGCATTTATATATGTTCGGCTTTCCTTAAATGGAAAAATAATAATCGTTTGCGACCTCTGCACCTATTGACTATAATAGTTAATAATACATTTGTAGCAACAATCAAGAATATCACGCCAGTGGTTTACTAGAAAACACTTTTGAATACATAGCATCTTTACTGCATGGACCGCGACATACTGTTTTATAGCAATATCTTCACAATACTGCCTGACGTATTCTTTGAGAATGTTATATTCCACCGGAAATGGTCAAATTGAATACAGTGGCGTATTTAGTGGGGGAGGATTCTGTCGTATGTTACCTGTTGCGTCGCTACATCCTAGATTCGCTATTGGTTGAATACGATGTTGTCCTGGGGTTAGTAAGTATTTATACAACTGTTCCTTGCCTGTGTTTCCTCCTATTGTGAATATTTTATAGATTCATGCCAACAATGACAAAGTGAACAAATAAAACACACCAACGTTAACCGAAACAAAACGAAGCAAATATACGATAACTACATATGTGTTGTATCACTGTTTTTAGACGAACCGCCCGTGTGTAACGTCTCCCGATATACAAACTGCCTGCTGCCAGCGATAAGTAAGTCTCCATTGAAAAAATTTACGGTGACAATTCAACGATTATGCACTAGTTTAAGAAAAAAAGTAATGCATTTGGACATATGCATATATATGAGTTAATTAAATGTATATATTTCGCCTGTGTTTTACTAGGAAAACAATTTTGAACGCATAGCATCTTTGTTTCATGGGCCTTCCTCGCCATACGTCATGGCTACGTGCAGTCTGGAACACATTTTGGGCTTTGTTTATTAAATTTATCCCATCTGGCTAAGCAGCTCGCTTGCTTGCGAAGGCATCTGACGCGTCGATGCGGAAATGTCAGGTGCACCGATTTATAAGATCTAATTGAAGGTCTTATTTGTCGCATAGTCTTCAAGCGTCAGCGCCCTGATCAAAATGTCAGCCGCCATCAAAATTTAGATTTCATTGAATCTTCCACATCTGATTCGTTTTGGTTAACTCTCTGAAAGAAACCATGACTTTTTGTTTGGCTATAACAATGACGTATGCCGACGCAGACCACCAGGCTGTGTTCGCCGAAGAGAAAGCTTCCACGGACCCCGGACGTGGAACTCGGAGATTCCATCTTAAGAAAACCATGATATATATATATATATATATATATATATATATATGTATGTATGTATGTATGTATGTATGTATGTATGTGTGTGTGTGCCACTAAGCCATGTTTAATGGCAGGAATGTCTGTATGAGCGATAGTTTAACACGATGAAAGTCTAAGCTTACAAAGCATAGAATAATATATATAATATATATATATATATATATATATATATATATATATATATATATATATATATATATATATATATATATATATATATATATATCTCGAAACTCTATCACATTATGCGATTTTTACAAATGACAATATCGCCGTCGTTCTCTTATCATTTAGGCAGCTGGCGAGTTAAAACTCAAGGAGCATCTCTTCGTCTTAAGAATTCACCACTTACCGCAATGACGTAGGCAAAAATGAAGATGTCATAACAGTTTCGAAGGTGGCGTTGCGGTATTCCGTAACCATTTGATAAACCACATTAATGTTTAAGATATAATTTGTCTTTCAGAATCATTCAATAGAAACGTGCTTGCCACGTGTGCTTGCCCTACAGAGTGTGATATTGTGAAATCATTTTCTGTACGGTAGTTAATGGGAAACAACACTCATGGTTCCTATCTGACTTAGCAGCTTGTTTGATTGAAAGTTTGCGTTGCTTTGGTGTATGCCCGGCCAGGTCGAAGGGACTTAATGCGTCACAAACCGATTTCTAATTGAATTAATTGACGGTCAAGTGTCAGCTCCCTGGTCAACATGTCAACCGCCAGGAAAACTGAGATTTGACCATTATCTTCCACTTTTATAAACAAATTCTGAGTAAACCACTAACGTAATAGTCTTGATTGTAGTTGCAAATGGTGTTTGTTAACTCTTTTAGGTGCATAGCCTCAAAACCATGACTTTTGTTTCGATTTAACAATGAAGTATCACGACGCCGACCATCAGACGGCAGCCATTCCCGGATGGTCCGACCGAACATAGAGCGTCAATAGGCCCCGGACGTAGAATACGGAGCAACTGTTTGCCAATCAAACATGATATGTCTGTTTACGTTTTTAATGCGGGACTGTTGGTATGAGCGACATTTTAAAAAGGTGAAAGTAAGCTCACATACATTTAATCATCTCTTACTGCCAAACGACAGCTGGTTGTTACAGTAAATAATATATATGCCTTGTCAATAACTCTGATGATTATATATCGACACTCTCAAATATCATTGCAACAAATACTGATTAGTTTTATATGTGTTGCAGGTATTCCGTGACTAAGTGATAAACTATATTACTGTCTAAGGTTTGTCTTTCAGAATCATTCGACAGAAACTTGCCTGTCACGTGCGTGTGCCCGAAAGAGTGCGATATCGTGCACTACAAAACGTCCATGAGTTACGCTGCCGCCAACAAGAACAAAGAAAACCGATTCGATTTTTCTAATAAATACCTCAACAATGTGGGGAAGCACCTGAATGAATCGCTCGACACCCAGGAGCGCCTGTTGCCGGACAGACGACAAACTAACATAGAGGAGATTGAACGTGTTCTCCAAGAGCTAACAGATTCCCACTCATTGCCGAATATACCAACACGTAAAATACTATCGAGGAAATCCTATCAAAATATAATTGAATTAGGATTTCATAAAATGCAACACGTCTTACACAATCGTTTTGTTGTCGGTTTGGATGAAATGAACTTGCATGATTGTATGTCTGACTCGTTCGAGCTCTCCAAAACACTGAGAGATTCAGTCGACATGATTGACAATGAATGTTTGCGAACAGCCCTTCGCCTGCGTCTGGGAGAAAAACTTACCGCTTCGAAGAGAGCGTTAGACAACCTAGACAGAGTGCACAACGCATACTGTAATGTTGTCCCGTTGACGAACTATACAGTTACGCCGAACGGCAGTTACGACTCGTTCTATCTTACCGCAGAATTGTTCAAGCAAAGCACGGAAATGAACGAGACGCACACGCGGCTCAGGGGACACATTAAGGAATATATACAAAACATAGAATTGTTGTTGCAGCTCTATACAGACACTGGTTACGAAATACAAACAAAAAACAAAGTTCTAAATTATACCAACGTGTTCTGGCTAGCTTCAATCGAATACGACAGGGATCTCAAAGAATACGAGTCGTTGCTCTTACGACAACCGCTCCAGCGTATTATAACAGCAAGGTACCAATTCGAAGACTATAAAGCACGTGAAATTGTCAACATAATGTATTACAAGAATATCCATGAATACGGATACAACTGCTTGGAAAAGGCGTTTCAAACCTTTGTATTGTTGGACCATGCAAGCAGAGTCGGTAAAATTGAACCATACCTGAGAGACTTAAAAAAAGAAAAAAACGTCAGCAAATTACACTTCGCCGGCGAACTTACATCGGGCAGAATAACGCGGCTGATTGAAAATTACACAATTTTAATTTCTAGAGCACAAGAAACTGTCAATAAAATGTCGATTGCTGATGCACTTGATTTGAAGATGCAATGCGAGTGTTGTGTCGAAGCGGCAAAGGAGCCTTTACTACGGGCATTCTTTGCTAGACTGTTCGACCACTACAAAAGTAGTACCGCTTCCAAGAAAGCTATTATGCGCGATTATTTCCGGTTAAAGGATGACGGTTCATTTTGGTATAAGCTTGTTCATGGTGAGATGAATCATAATCCGTGTTTAGGCCTATATTATCGAAAAGCGCCGAACGACTGGAAAAGTGTTTCGTTGAGGAACATTACATTGTTCATGAACAAGTTGGAATCTTTCCTTCAAACGACTCGACTGGACGGACAGTTTTTCAGGTATTTACTGTCATATTAACCATTTCGCTTCTGCACCTACGTACGTACACCTGCAGTATGCTATAACTACACACCCTTCTAATACGTGCCGTATTCCGCGAGACCGTCACGCATTTCACCAGACGTGATGCGTCCCGCGATAGAAAGCAATTGTCCCGCATTTTCGTGACATTGACATAATGTTTTACTAAACAACATTCCCATTACCACCACGCTACTTTGTGGTTTATAATGGAACGTAAATATTCGGGAAACTCCGACAACTACACACCCTTTTAATACCAAGCGTGTCATATGTCCTGTCCCGTATTCCATGGAGAGTTATGCATGTTGTAGATGTGTCGCGTCCCGTGATAGAAAGAAATATCACGCTTTCTCGTGGAATTGAAGTAACTACTTGAAATAATACCATTTCATTCCAATTGGCCAAGGGTTCTCCAGATATTAATTATATTAGCTAAGCCACCCTGACGTTCGCCACGCAAACATGCTAAATTCAACAAGATTGCTCAACGGAATTTATGAGTGTTATTGCATTAACAATGACCAGATGTTCCGCGTCGAGCGATATCTGAGTAAATAAAAAAGAATTTATAAAATGTGTACAAATTATTTAGGATTTTTAGATTCAGAAAACTATTATATAAAATGTGTATAAAATATGCCATAGAATTTTTATGGAATATTTTATAGCATTTTATTCGAACATTTCTGTATAATTTGAAGTATTCAATAGTTCTCTATACCGTATTATGTTATTAGTAATATACTATGTTCTGTAGAATTATATAACGTGTGTGTGTGTGTGTGTGTGTGTGTGTGTGTGTGTGTGTGTGTGTGTGTGTGTGTGTGTGTGTGTGTGTGTGTGTGTCTGTGTGTGTGTGTGTGTGTGTGTGTGTGTGTGTGTGTGTGTGTGTGTGTGTGTGTATAATACTACATATTATATAAAACTAGCTTGTATATATATATATATATATATATATATATATATATATATATATATATATATATACAATTGTATATATATTGTATATATATATATATATATATATATATATATATATATATATATATATATATATATATATATATATATATATATATATATATATATATATAATATATGCTACAATGCTACTATATTCTGCATATTTCTGTAATTTTTTTAGAATTCCATAAATTTGTTGATCAGGGAAGACAAGTATGGAGTCGTTCCAATATACTTGTTTAAACATGCATTAATAAAATTAAATCAACTACACATATTTGTTATTGTTTTTCGTACTGAATTAGATAATCACAAATTCGTCTGCATGTGTTTCAGTCGCAACTTTCTGGAGCTGAATGTCTACATGCGCGATCTGCTTGTCCAAGAATACGAGCAGATTGACGCCTACACGCTCATTGACTTGCTAAGTAAGGCTTGTTTGTATTGCTAACTTTGCTAAATACCAAGAATAGCTCAATTATTGTATAACGAAAATACTAAACAATAAAAGGATCGGTGTTGCTGTTTCAACTCCAGAGGAATCGACGGGTTATATCAAATTTAGATGCCCTTTAAAAAGAACCGTTCTGCAATTTCAAAGGTCAATAGACAGTAAAGAATGCCATATTGTCAAACCCGTATCCTCGCTTAAATGTTCCAATAACACGTCCACGATATTCTAAATTACACGCGGGGAGTCATTCCGTGGTATGTCTTTGTTTTTGCTGCTGATACGGATGTCGTTGAAATAGTTTTTGTGCGGCTAATATGGATAATTTTTTTTGCGGGTGCCATTTTTCCTGCAACCAACAGTGTCAATTTCAAGCGACACAGCTCACGCTTTTAAGTGTTCAAAGAATGTTTCTGTCGACTGAGAGTCACATGCCACAGTTTGAGCTGTCAGAAGAAGAAAGTGGGTGGCTCATGTCTGGGGCGTTGTAATAATAGGGGACATACATGTTTAATTGATACCACCGATGAGATCATCAAGTTGTTCACCGGGGCTGACGTCATGTACGATAACTAGTTGGTTTTGAATGTCAGGCTTTGTTCGGTATTGTTCCGTATGGCGCATGGCTCTTTTGGCTTATGTGACTTAGCAGTCGGCCCTTTTAACAATGGCAGGAGAAATGACCAGTACAGTTCACATTCTATGCCGAGTGACATCGTTTTCATGGCAGATAATACGCGAAACATATATGTCACAGATTGGCGGGGTTTCGCTCAGGTCAGTTGGAAGGTCCCATTTCTACAATTCAACTTTCGTGAATGGTTGTTGCACAAATGAACAAGACAACAAAGGCAAGTGGAAGAAAAATAAACATTTAATACACAATAGTTGCTAAGTAATTTACAAGGAAACAAGTAGATTTCTGGGTCTGTGTAATTATTATATGGAAATAATTCTTCCGAATCTGTAGTAATTGGCCATGTAATTATTGACACATGACCCATCGCTATCCAAACATCAACCCAAAGTAAACTATGTCGTTATATTCATCATGACTAAAGATAAATCACAGCTGTGTTTGCTTGCGTACCTCGACATGTCTTACTATCACACAACCCTGTTATAAGAGCAACAAAGTCAAATCCGATGTTTCTATATCTGAATAACAGTTCAGACACTTCTCTAAATTATCACGAACCGTTCATTCTCCACAGACGCATGACGGCGGGTAGCAGAACACACGCGTTTCTCTCTCTGAAGTGGCCGTCTACGGTCGTCGCACAGCGAATGTCGTTTAGAGGCGACTCTGTTGTTTGTCGTCGTTCTGGCGTACTGTTCCGTTCGTCGTGCAGCGAATGTTCTCTACAGACGATTCTGTGCTCTGCCGTCCTTCATGCGTACTGCTACGGTTGTCCTTCAGGCGTACTGCTACGGTTGTCCTTCAGGCGTACTGCTACGGTTGTCCTTCAGGCGTACTGCTACGGTTGTCCTTCACGCGTACTGCTACGGTTGTCCTTCAGGCGTACTGCTACGGTTGTCCTTCAGGCGTACTGCTACGGTTGTCCTTCAGGCGTACTGCTACGGTTGTCCTTCAGGCGTACTGCTACGGTTGTCCTTCATGCGTACTGCTACGGTTGTCCTTCAGGCGTACTGCTACAGTTGTCCTTCAGGCGTACTGCTACGGTTGTCCTTCAGGCGTACTGCTACGGTTGTCATTCATGCGTACTGCTACAGTTGTCCTTCAGGCGTACTGCTACAGTTGTCCTTCAGGCGTACTGCTACAGTTGTCCTTCAGGCGTACTGCTACGGTTGTCCTTCAGGTGTACTGCTACGGTTGTCCTTCAGGCGTACTGCTACGGTTGTCCTTCAGGCGTACTGCTACGGTTGTCGCGACCGTCTTCTTCGCATCAGGGGTGTCGTCTCGCTAGTGGCATTTTGGCATCACCTCGACTTCGACACTTGCTGGGCCCCTCGGTTAGGTGTTCAGTCATTTCATTTCACACGTTTCACACTCTACTTCTTAACTTGACGGGAGCGTAGACACTTCTACTTCTACCTCTACTTCTACAGGTTTCCTTCGACTGACACCCGGGTGTCCATACTGGGCTATACGACCCTTCTGTGTCCACTCAACCGTGTATCCAATCTCATTTTATGCTATTTGTTTCTGAGATAACACATGACACTAGTTCACCAATCACTGTCTTCTGGTTTAATCCACTAGAAAAACACCCCCTTCAATACCTGGTAATACTCCGATCCTTGCATACTTAATATGCATCATTATTTAAGATAAACAAACCCACACCATAGATACGGACACTGGTATGTTTCAGGAAACAAACGAAATAATATTGGTCGGCTCCAACAAAGGCTGATCCATTCATTTACATTTAAAATATTTAACTAATATATAAAGAAATAGGAAGTAGTATTGTGATACAAAAATAGCCGAAATGCTACAACATCCGCACACTACAATGCGGCATTACACCACTATGCCAATTCAATGGGTAATAACAGCATATGTTACATTTTATATTGTTTTTTCCAAATGTAGTTGCACTCTAGTATTTAACGGAAGCAGCAGAAGCCGTTGGCGATCATTTACGTACATTGTCTGTTATAGCAACTGTTAAGAATGCATACATATGAAAGTTTTACGTGGTAAGAAATGGTTTGAGTTTATGTCCCTACACACGCATGATATAAGTGTCCACCCGCAAATCGTTGTATATTGGTGTAGTTATGGGTTTGAAGTGTCCACTAATTATGTGACCAGTATGATTGCTCGTATTGTTGATGCCGATTCTTGTATCGTAACTTACTTGTTTCGAGCCAGACGTTTATTTTATTTTACGGAGTGGCACATTTTACACCACACGGAGCAGAGATTCGTACAGTTCTTCATGCGTGTTACAGGTGACATCGGGGGTTCGATGGGGTTACTCATTGGCGCGAGCGTCATAACCCTGTTTGAAGCAGTAGACGCCTTCACGATCACATTAGCAAGCCGACGGCGTAGGGAGTCAAGGCGACCGAGACGATCATCGAACAAGAAGACGGAGAATGAGCTTAATATGTGTCCAGGAATCCATACACATATGTGATGTGAAGCTTGATGTTCTCATACATGTTAGCTTGCGGTTATCAACATGAATGAGATATTAGCCGATCGATGCCACCCAGCGCATGCCTGGCTGCCTCGCACGTGGTCCCCACGCACGGGCCCGACCAATCGTTCCACACATTCACGTGTAGCCCATGGTAGTGTTTACATGGACAAACGAATCATTACATTAAATGACTAGGCATACCAGTGTCTTCGATGGTGATAGTTCACTTTTACCGAGAGACGATAATCAGTGGTCTCCGTGGCCAATTCGGTGCTCAGTGTCAATCTTCAGAGTCGACAATGCCGATATACATTTTTTTTTAGTTTTGATAACGTGGTGATCAGATGATGACTTACAGGCCTGAAGGCTTTGCCACTGCAGTCCAGAAAGCATCGAGGCCCTGGTCCATCGGGGGCAGAACAGGGAAAGTCCCTGTGCACTTTCCCGTATTGCATCGCAGGACTCCCCTTGCATACGTGGCCATTTGACATGCGAATATGAAGGAATGACTTTCCGTCAGACAATTTACTTGATGTACATTTGTAAAATGTTATGTGGTCACTTTACGTGTGTTATTGCACTGTGAAATATGTTACAATCATACATTAACTATAGCCTAGTTTACAGGTCCATGTGTGCGTTAAATGATGGATATGCCTGACATTGCTTAGACAATCGTTTATTAAATACATCAATCAAACCAGTTGGCCGTTTTAAAGAGAAAACAACTGTGAATTTTACCGCTTGTAGTTTGGGTACAATTATAAGTGCTGCTGTGTTGCTCAATGTGCATGTGGAAAATACAATTAAAATTATTAATTGGAAAATGGAAAACTCACGAACTTGGATGTTTCAATGTTTGTTGCAATCTCATGCATCACTGTTTATGTTGTCGACTGTCGTTGCTCTCGTTAAAGACTATGATCGACAAGTTCATTGGGTTGAACGATTTTAAATAAAATACGCACTTTGTATACGACGAGTAGACGCCCGATGACAAAGTCATTATAAGGAGAAGCAACTGTGATTCGGGCGAAGCGACATTAATGCCATTTAACGCCTTGAATAATTTATTTTCATTAGTCACCTTAGCCATAATCACGGAACCGTGCGTGGCTCGGACGGAATTTTGGTAACTCGAAAGAGTCAATAATGAAGTGACCTTTGGTGACGCTGTTAATCAACATTAGGCAGCGGCTAGAAATGTCATGTCGTTGAACGACTACACAAACAACCCGTAATTGTAGTGATCCACGTAATGTCAAATGAATCGTGTGTGTGGCACACACTCTAAACGATGACTTTTGTGCCACCTTGCAGTAATATCTTCCAGTGAAAATGTCACTTTAACAAAAAGGTTACGTCGATATATTAACTAAATAGAGTAAAGCAATATAATAGTACAAGTATTAATTCACAGAGTTTGAACAACTACGTAATGTGTTCTTAAAGGTGCCTCCTCAATTCGATTTTTCTACGTCTCATTTCAAATTCATTTTGCGAAAATTCAAACCTACCTAGCATCCACTACGACATGCTAGCTTGTTTATGCAACTTTTGTATGTAGATTTTGTGAACTGGTGAGACTAACTATTGCAGTATTTAATGCTTGAACCAGAAGTTAATTAATTGAAAATGAAAACGCACTTGGTGAAATTTCGCAACTATGTAATGTGATCAAGTCACGCCTATGGTCAGTCTTGACCACACAACGTATTTACCGTTTTTAGATATCTACTGTTTTGAGCCTTACTAGATCTAACGAAAAATGGCAATTATTTCGATAAATTAAAAAATACGCACTTTTTTCTTAAACCGACTGCGGATATTACTTGAGCTATTCACAAACAATATAATATTATTAGGACTTCAACGAACCGGATTCGCGATAAGCTAAATCAGTTGAGGGTGGAGTTTTATATGTAACGAAGTGTGATCACTTTATTTAAGTAGTTGTTGTGAAATCATCAGACAAACTATTAAATTAGCTGATGTTTGACCTAAACACCAATAGAAGTGAAAATACAAAACTCACGAACCTGTGTGCTTCAAAGGTTTGAGCAATCTTGTGTATCATTGTTTATTTTGTCGACTGTCGCTGCTCTCGCAAAAGACATACGATCAACAAGTTCAATTGAAGGCTATACGTTGGCTCTGTATTGACTTTATAAGTTACCAGATCTAACGAACAGACAATTCTGTCGACGATTTGAAATTAAAATATGCATTTTTTTGAAGCGATGAGCAGACGGCCAATGATAAAACCATTATAATGAGTCAACAACTGTCATTTGGGCGAAGCGACATTATTGCAATTAAACGGCTTGAATAATTAATTTGTCAATTATCGCCTTAACGTAGTCATCGAACCGTGCGTGGCTCTGATGGTTCTCGACAAAGAGTCAAACAATGAAGTGACCTTTAGTGACTATGTTAATCAACATTAGGCCGCTGCCGGAAATGTCAAGTCGTTGAAAGAAACACAAACAAGCGGTGGATGTAGTGATCTACGTAATGCCAAATTAATCATGTTTGTAGCACATACTCTACAGCATGACTTTAAGAGCCACTAGCCATAATTGCTTATATTGAAAATGTCAAATTGACAGAAGGCTACGGCGATATATTTATTAAATAGAATAGTACAATATAAACGTACATGTATTAGTTAAAAAATGAAGTGACTTTGGTATTCAACATTAGGCCACTGATGGAAATATGAAGTCGTTAAAAGACTACACGATCCACGTAATACCAAATTAATGCTAATGTGTCTTCGTTTCATACGTATTTGACTAGGATGCAGACATGCCATATTTCGTATTTGCGATAACGATTTGTAGCAGGTATGCAGCCATATAGCGTTTATATTCAGATTTGCTTTAAATCTTTGATTTGTTTCAAATGGAAAAACCTTCTTGTGTAGTCTCAGTTAGGTTGCTGGCATTTAAATACAAAACATTTTGTTGCTGAAGAGAAAACAATGGAAGTCCATTTTGATTTGCAACATGTGCATTGTGGGTTGTTTGGACATGTTTCTATAAACTTGTAACACATGGACATGGATTTTCATTGCCTTATTTCCTCAACAGATATGTTGTTGTTCAAACAATCAAAACAGTGAAAATCCCTTTTTATGTTACAAGGTAATGTAATACTTCCATTGATTTTATTTACTTCAATAGCCATATGTTCTTGCATTCATCACACATTTATAACATAGAAATATGGATTTCATCAAATAAAGCTGTCGGTGGTCTGATGGCGCTACATGACTGACAGGTTCAATAAAATTGTATTTATTCTGATGGTTCAAAATGAGAAAAAACTAGACAGATTGAGTGTGTTGCTTACGAGAAAGGCGTGGTTGATAGCCCCTACATATATCCCGACTTGGTGCAACACCTCTGCCGTGTAGGGAATCTCACAAAAGACAATCCCAGGTTGGAAGGTCAATAGTCACACAATGGGAAGACTAGGCTCAGCGTCCTCAGTACCTGGGGACAATATTTAACAAGATTTAACCAGATTTAACATGTCTAAACAATATTTAACAAGCTTTCCATCCAAAGCTAAAAACGTGTAGGCTCTTGCATAATTTTGTACATAATACATAAAACAAAAGTATATATATATATATACATATATATATATATATATATATATATATATATATATATATATATATATATATATATATATATATATATATATATATATATATACGTTGTGCATTAAAAGTACATGTCAAAAAAGATAAAATAAAATATATAAATATGCAAACTTGTCATGGATTAAAAGTGTACAACTGATTAATCCAATAATTAATCATTGGACTTCCCTAATATATAAAAGTTTAAAATAATTCACACAAAAAGTGGATTATCTGACCTTTCTAAATGGCAAAAAAGACTGAATATTGTTGATAAAATGCATTTATTAAAATATGTTACATTATTTATAATATATAACATGATTTTATTACAAATTTGATCGCAATTTATACTTCAATTAGAAATACAAGACCCACTAAGTATGGGGATAGGTATAACCTTAAGCCTACGTGATTGTGCAATAAACGATCGCAGTTATCTGTTTATTGTATTGTCATGACAATATCTAGGGCACTTGCCAATATTGATGTCGGAAGACAGACACAGCATATTTGTCATAAAAATGATTGTCTTGTTTTTGTATAGATCTTACGTGACCTTGGTCTTATATGTAGAAAACAATATTGAGTGATTTTTTAAACTAACTTTTATCTAGTATCAGGCCAATTTTTTATTATAAATGCTGAATGATTGTTTTTATTGGGCTAACATCAGGCCATTTTTTACATATTATTTTTATTTTATTCATTAACATGGAGCTTGTAAATAAAAGTAATCGTTATTATTAGAATTAGTCATCATTGACATTATAAAGTGTATAAAATTGAGTGCATGTTTTACAATTGTATTCAATATGAACATGTGTCGAACTTATAAAATACCAATACCATAAATCATGCCTGCACACGCCTGTGTTAATTAACAAACCAGTTGTTAAACGTGTGGTGTGTATTTTTCCTGGCAATGCCAGGATTGTTAAGATATGAAGACTAAAAACTTGCAACAGTTATTGTAGACATATTCTTGTCAAGCTTGTTAAATGTACATATTTACTCAAAGTTTAAATTGGTTAATTGTAAATGTTTACTCAAAGTTACTCTGGAAAAATATTATTTCATAGTGAAGGAAGAAACTGAAACTAGAGGGCACAAAATACTGAATACATTTCCACAATAAATTGTCGGTGGTCCCTCGTTCCGATAACGACTTTTGTGCATCCCTGTTCAGGATTAAGCTTAAAGATTCTGTTTTGTTGCACCTCTGAGCTCAGTTTCCTGAGGATGTAAGTGCCATAGAAATGCAATATTATTACTATCATTATTGTTGATGCTCACAAAGGATGATCAATGAACGGGAAAATGAGCTAACGATTGTGTTAACTGTAGCTGTGTGAATATGTGTAACAATAAAATTGACAGATATGTGACCAGGGCAGCTTACACGTGGATGACATTTTTTTTACTCTCCATAGGCCAATGGCTTACTTGTCAACTTGCCATCTGGAACTTGTAGCTATGGGTGGTAGTCTTGTTCTGTCTTCTTAACCCGAAAACATGGCACGCTATAAATGTATCATAATAAAATAAATAATAATAATCATAACCACCTTCTTTACATGCATTCATCCTTGCTAGCCAGCTATATGAGCAGTAGTAGGTGTGCTACAGCACCCCTGTCGCTCTCCTTCAACAAGGGAGATGTCACTAATAGATCAACTTGTTGAGATGAGGACCAATCCTTATCGTCAGAAATGTGCATTGTCTAGGTCATCGAAGCCGACATAATTATGTTCAATCTAGAAAAGCCACAGAGAGACAGTTTTCTGACAAGTCACATCAGCGTGTTTTTGTTTATGCATATTTTATTTATCTACATTATCTATTATACAATTGAGTAATCCAGAATGCAAATTGGTGCATGCCTTAAAGCTCACATTGCTCTAGCGTATACATGTAGTCCTCAATCTTTGACTTCCTACAGCGCAATATCAGTTTCATGCAAATAGAAAAATTGTAAAATATATAACATTGAGAGTTCCCATGTTCAACATGACAACAAGGTCTTATTTGCTAAAAGAAAAATATTTTGATCAATAAACAGTTCAACCATTTTGGTAACGATCTTGGTCAAGTGAAAAGAGTTTGTTGTTTACAATGATAATCATTCCGATGTCAGAGTGCATCAAGATCAGAACTACCATACTATCTCACAAACAACCCTAAAATCCTAACCCATGAACCCAACTGGACTAAGTGTAAACCCAAATATGAGGTCCACTGTGAAGCATGACCAAGGTTTCAATAACTGTACCGTACCCCTGTCAGATCGACCTGTTGAAACGTCAATTTGTCTCAGTCCCTGTCTCAGTCGACGTGTTTCTGGGAACTAGACACGTCCATGCCAAAACTTCAAATAGCGTTCCCACAAAATACCCACCATTACCTGTCCGACCAGCGACGACAGATCCACTATCAATTAAAGTTAAGTTCCCATATACGAGCCCCGTAAATCTTGGAGAGAAAAAACAGCGTTTCAACAGGGCAATATGCCAGGCTATTGATGCAGTCAGAAGCCCCTGGTGGCAAATATGTGCATAACCGAAGTCCCCGGCGTTTAGAGTCAATGTCGGCGATTGTTGCCATAACCCGCAGTACTGTATGATCTTCTCCGGTGGCATCCCATGATATTCTGAAAGGCCTTGCGGAAGTCGTCATTGAAGATCGCATACAGTACAGGGTTCATTGCCGAGTTGGAGTATCCGAGCCAAATGAAGAACGCATCCAGCTGGTGCGAGATGGTCAGCCCATTCACCCAGCTGTTGAGCACGTGGATGATGAAGTAGCCGAGCCAACAGCCGCAGAAGCATGCAATGATGACGGCCATGCGGATGGTGGCACGCACCTCACGCTGGTCAAGTCTGCGACGCCCTGTCGCGCTCAACGGCTTCGTCTTGTGAACCTTGAACAGGTTCACCATCTTGAAGATGCCTGCGAAGCTCTTGTGGCTCTTCGCACAGGTCTCGTTGCTAACTCCCGTCAGCTGGGTTGCATTAGTCGACGCTGAGTCGTTGTTTGTTGCACGTTGTATCACATTGGTTGCAGCTTTCACCTGCATGGTCTTTGGGTCGTACACGTGATCTGGGTTCCTGATCACCGTGCTTATAGTGCTGCCATGTGTCTGCTGTGGTTGAACACCGTTTTTCGTCACGTATGACACCGTCTCTGTGTCAGAGCTGCTCATGTGCGATGCAGTGTAGTTCTTCAGTTCGAGCAGTGACGTCTCGTTCCCAGTGATGTAAAATATTTCCTTTTCCCTGCTTCCATTTTCACTTTGATTCTCCACACTGACTCTGTCAGAGCCGAAAATACTCTTTGAGCTTGTCTCTTCCATGTTGCCCAACTCAGCATTTACTGCAGTCATCTTCATGGCAACGAGGAGTTCGGCTTTTTCGAGGTTGTTCGTTTTTGTGTGGTTTACTACGGAGTTGACCACCACACGTTGTTTTGTCTTCTGTCGCATTTGCTTCATCCTTCGGTAGAGGACCGTGAAGATTCGGACATAGAGGACAACAGTAATGAAGAACGGGATGTAGAAGGAGCCAGACGCCGAGTAGAGGACGTAGGCTGGTGATTGATACAGAATGCAGTAGTGCACGTTTGTCACGTTGTCATACACGTACGTCTGACTGAGGTCATTCCATCCAACGAGCAGAGGGAGACAGATTGCGATGGCGATAGCCCACACACAGCTGATGTAGATTGCGGCCTGCTTCCAAGACCGCTTCTCGTGATACCAGATAGGGTAGAGCGTCGCCGTGAAACGGTCGAACGCGATGACGCACAGGTTCCAGATGGACGCGGTGCAGTAGAACACGTCGATACTCATCCAGAAGTAGCACATGGCCGAGCCAAACACCCAGTAGCCAAGGCACTCGTTGACAGTCGACAGCGGCAGGATGGTTGTCGCCAGGAGAAAGTCACTCAGGGCCAAGTTGCCAATCAAGTAGTTGGAGATCGTTCGCAGTGAGCGGTATTTGAACAGCGCGAGTCCGACGAGGAAGTTACCAAAGATCGTTGCCACAACGATCGTGAGAAGCAGAATGGCTACTATGACCATCACTGGCAGGTTGTAGTTGATCGATAGAATTGACTCCATTGGCCTTGGGGACGTCTCATTGCGATGCTTGCTGGCGTTGTTGATTAGCAACAATGACGGGTTGGCCATGGCTGTGTATGGTCCAGTTATTGTTGTCATTGTAGCCATAGGAGACGCATATATAGCAGTAGAATACAATGGAAAACACGACAGTGTTCTGTCAATTATGTATCTCTGTTATGTATTACACAAATGTCGATACGTCGTCATGCTGCCACAGAGAGAAGAAGAAGAAAAAGTGTTTTTGCTGTTTTATTTCACCTGTGATGCAATATGAGCGACACAAGCATCAGAGAATTGCTTTTCCTGCCTATCTGTCAGGCATCAGCTCATTCGCACGCACGCACGCACGCACGCACGCACGCACGCACGCACGCACGCACGCATGCCAGTTCTTCTCCAGGCCGTTGATGTCACGGAATGCACGTTTTTATGCAAGCACACATTCCGATTGATGCCCGAGTTAGTGCCGTCACATGTACTTGATGTCTTGATTGCACAGAAGTGTAGCGTGCACTTCACGACCACGGAACTTGAAATGCAAGTTGACAGACAGCCTACTGGTTCACTGTCAAGTGGACATGGTCTTGTCACACGTTGCGTAAAGCAGCTGCCCGAATATAAACAGCATCGTGATATTTGTAAAGTGGGAGATGCTCGGGTGTTCTTTTTGTTTCATTGAGTCAGCTGAAACAAGTTGTTGCCGTAAGTATCCTGTCTTGGCTGCAACTGACGCTGGGGCGTTGTGTCCATCTAAACGTGTCTGTGATGCAGAAGCAGCAGGTTTTGATGCTCTTCAATGATTTCGCATCACACGTCCCATACTTTGTAATGTCCTTTGTCACTGTACATTTATTCCACATGTGTCACCACAGTGTCACCATATGTCACATTCTAACAAAGGTCAACAGATGACATCTGCGGATGATTGGTAGTAGTGACAGTGTTCTCTCCGCAGTTAGGAAACAAATTGGCTTCTAGGCATCACGCCTGTGTTTCTACTAACTAGACGTGAACCCGAAACAAGCGTACATTGTTTCATGAATGTACTTTAATAATGTTAATTAGGAACATGTTCCCCGCGGTTGTGTGTAGCAACTGATACGCATACGCAGAACTACGTGTCATCGTTAATTCACGTTGGTTCCGGTTGATTCTCATGGAGGTCCACAAATCATCTGCCCTCTGTTGCTGTAGTTCCAGTGCCTGGAATTTTAAAACACAATAATTAGACAAATATTGAGGACCATGTTATTTCTGCTTCAAGTTTATTATTACAGTCCTAGCGTTAGCATTTATGTAAAATTACAGCAGATTTCTAAATGTTTTGTCTTCTTGTTAAATCATGTTAATCTGTAAAAAAATCTTGTGGAGTCTTGCTAAATCTCGAGTAAAATTATTTTGGATTATCTCTCAGTAATACAAAACAGGGTGTTAAGAGGAGATCAAATTGAAGTTTTTAAGATATTGAATGGGTATGAAGAAATTGGTAGAAATGTTTTTTGTCACTTAGGAAAGAAAAAAGTACAGGAACCATTTTACTGCAAACAATGGTGTCAATTTCAAGCGACACAGGTCTCGTTTTTAACGTTCTGCAATTTTAAATGCTCAAAGAATGTTTCGGTCGAGTGAGAGTCACTTGCCATAGTTTGATCTGTTTCAAATGAGAGCATTAACATGTAACAAGCAGGTGGGAAGGTGGGGCATGTTTGGGATGTTGTAATAATAGGGGAGGGGTTTCCGCTCATTAGTTTCGCTCAGGTCTGGTTGGAAAGTCCAATTTCTATCATTCAACGCTCGCGAATGATGACAACAAAGACAAATGAAACAAAATTAAACATTTATTACCCAATAGTTACTTAGTAATTTACAAGTAAACTCCTCGGTCTATATAATAATGATATGCAAATAACTCCAATTATATAGTAATTGGCCAGGGAATTATTCACCCTGCGAAATACTATTAATAACGTCTAACATAACCAATCGCTATCCAAACATCAACCCATAGTAAACTATATCCTTATATTCATCACGACTAAAGATAAAACACAGCTGTGTTTGCTTACGGACCTTACGAACCCTGTTATTTGAGCAACAAAGTCAGTTCCGAGAGTCCTATGCCTGAATAACAGTTCAGTCCCTTCGCTACGTTGTCACGAACCGTTCATTCCGTCCCAGGCGCACGACGGCGGGTAGCGGAACACTCGCGTTTCTCCATCTGAGGGGCCGTCTACGGTCGTCGCGCAGTGAACGTAGTGCAGAGACGATTCTTCGCTCAAAGTTATACCTTACACGCTGTTGACTCGCACGTGTCCTTTGTCTGACACCTGGGCTACGCGACCCCTCTGTGTCCACTTCACCGTGATCTGTTGTACGAGATGCCTGACACGTGTATCCAGTCTCTTTTTTATGATCCTTGTTTCTGGGATAACACACGACACTAGTTCACCAATCACTGTGTCCTGGACTAGTCCACTAGGAAAACAACCCTAACATCGGGTAATACTCTGACCCTTTCCTACATAATATGCATCATTCTCTATACGCTTCCAGGAATCGATACACATATGTGATGTGAAGCTTGATGTTCTCTTACATGTTAGCCTGCGAGGATCAACATGAATGAAATATCAGCCGATCGATGCTACGAAGCGCATACCTGGCTACCTCGCACGTGGTCGCCACGCACGGGCCCGACCAATCGTTCCACACATTCACGCGTAGCCCATGGTAGTGTTTACATGGACAAACGAATGATTACATTAAATGACTATGCATACCAGTGTAGTCGATGGTGATAGTTCACTTTTACCGAGAGACGATAATCAGTGGTCTCCGTGGGCAACTCGGTGCTCAGTGTCAATCTTCAGAGTCGACAATGCCGAGACACAGTTTTGTTAGTTTTGATAACGTGGTGATCAGATGATGACTTGCAGGCCTGAAGGCTTTGCCACTGCAGTCCAGAAAGCATCGAGGCCCTGGTCCATCGGCGGCAGGACATGGACAGTTCCTTCACTCTCCCGTACTGCGTCGCACCAGTCCCCTAACATATGTGGCCATTTGACATGCGCATATGAAGGAATGACTTTCCTTCAGACAATTCACTTGACGTACATTTGTAAAAGTTTATGCGGTGTGTGTTATTGCTCTGTAAAATATGTTACAAACATACATTAACTATAGCCTAGTTTACAGGTCCATGTGTGCGATAAATGATAGATATGCCTGAAATTGCATAGACACACGTGTATTAAATATATCAATCAAACCAGTTGACCAATTTAAAGAGAAAACAACTGTGAATTGTATCGCTAGTAGTTTGCGTACAATTATAAGTGTTGCTGTGTTGCTCAATGTGCATGTGGAAAATACAATTAAAATTATTAATTGGAAAATGGAAAACTCACGAACTTTCAATGTTTGGTGCAATCTCATCACTGTTTACGTTTTCGACTATCATTGCTCTCGCTAAAGATATATGATCGAAAAGTTCATTGGGTTGAACGATTTGAAATAAAATACGCACTTTGTATACGACGAGTAGACGCCCGATGACAAAGTCCTTATAACGAGAAGCAACTGTGATTCGGGCGAAGCGACATTAATGCCATTTAACGCCTTGAATATTTTTTTTTCATTTCTCACCTTAGCCATAATCACGGAACCGTGTTTGGCTGGGGCGGAATTTTGGTAACACGAAAGAGTCAACAATGAAGTGACCTTTGGTGACGCTGTTAATCAACATTAAGCAGCGGCTTGAAATGTCAAGTCGTTGAACGACTACATAAACAAGCCGTAATTATAGTGATCCACGTAATGTCGGCGAGAGGATACAAGTCACGCCCATGATCAATCCATGGTCAGTCTTGACCACACAACGTATTTATGGTTTTTAGATATCTACTGTTTTGAACCTTACCAGATCTAACGAAAAAAGGCAATTATTTCGATAATTTAAAAAAATACGCACTTTTTTCTTCACCGACAGCGGATATTACTTAAACTATTCACATACTACATATTAGGATATCAACGAACCGGATTCGCGATAGGCTAAATCAGTTGAGGGTGGAGTTTTATGTGTAACGAAGTATGGTCACTTTGTTTATATAGTTGTTGTGAAATCGTCAGACAAACTATTAAATTATTTGATGTTTGACCTAAACATCAAGAAAAATTAAAATGGAAAACTCACGAACCTGAGTGATTCAATGCTTGGAGCAATCTCATGTATCATTGTTTATGTTGTCGACTGTCGCTGCTCTCGCAAAAGACATATGATCGACAAGTTAAATGAGTTGAAGGCTAACGGTCGGCTCTGTATTGACTTTGTAAGATACCAGATCTAACGATCAGTCAATTCTTTCAAAGACTTGAAATAAAAATACGCACTGTTTGATGCGACGAGCAGACGGCCGATGACAAAGCCATTATAATGAGTCAACAACTGTCGTTTGAGCGAAGCGACGTTACTGCAATTAAACGCCTTAAATAATTAATGTGTCAATTATCGCGTTAGCGTAGTCATGGAACCGTGCGTGGCTCTGACGGAATTTCGGTAACTCGACAAAGAGTCAAACAATGAAGTGACCTTTAGCGACGATTTCAATCAACATTAGGCCGCTGCCGGAAATGTCCAGTCGTTGAAAGAAACACAAACAAGCGGTGGCTGTATGATCTACGTAATGCCAAATTAATCATGTTTGAAGCACACACTCTACACGATGACTTTAAGTGCCACCTTGCCATAATTGTTTACTTTGAAAATGTCATTTTGACAACAGGCTACGTCGATATATTCAATAAATAAAATTGAGTAGTACAATGTAAAAGTACAAGTATTACTCAAACAATGAAGTGACCTTTGGTGACGATAGTAATCAACATAAGGCCGCTACTGGAAATGTCAATTCGTTGAATGACTACATGATCCACGTAATGCCAAATTAATCAGGTGTGTAGCACAACAACTAAACGATGAGCGCAAACTTTTTGCGTTACGTCGATATATTCACCAAATTCAGTAACAAACAAAATAGAACAAGAATCATTTCAGAGAAGATGACCAACTACGTAATGTGCCTTTAGAGGTTCCTCCACAATTCGATTTTTTGCTCGTATCATTTCAAATTCTTTTTGAGAAAATTAAAGCCTACCTAATATCCATTACGACATGCCAGGTCGTTTGTGCTGCTTTTGTATATAGTTTTTATGAACTCTTGAGACAAACTATTACATTGTTTAATGCTTGACCCCAAATGCATTGAAAATAATATGGAAATGGCCTTGGTGAAATTTCGTAACTGTGTCATGTGACCGGAGAGAGGATGGAAGTCACGACCAAGATCAGCCTTGACCCCACACAGTTTTACCGTTTCTGGATATCCACTATTGTGAGCCTTACCAGATCAAATGGTTGAAGTAAATTATTTCGATGTTTTGAACAAAATATGCACGTTTTTTATTAAGCCGACTGCTGATAGTACACTCTGTGTGGCCAGGGATGTTGCGTCTGTTATGCGGAGCAGTTCTTCATTAGAGATGGTGTTGGGCCAAAATACTCATAGGATCTTCCGTCGACACCTATTTTGGAAGATCACGAGCTTGTGTGTTAGCTTGTCTGTCAGTTTCCAGCACTCGGAGTCGTAGAGAAGTGGTTGTTCCTCGTCAGTTTGATTTTTGCTGTTTTGGTTCTTAGCCCGATATGAGGTGCTGTTGTTGTGAGTTTGTCCATCTGTTCTTGCATGTCTGTGTGCCTGCTAGACAGCAGTCCCATATCATCTGCATAGTCCAAGTCTGCCACGATTGAGGTCAGTGTCCATCTGATGGACGTATTTCCATCTTTGGTGATTTCTGTCATCAGCCAATCAATGGCGGGGATGAACAGAAATGGCGAGAGAATGCATCCCTGCTTTACTCCAGATTTGATGTTTAAGCAGCCTGTCAGGTGGTTGTGGGATCCCGTAGTGACATAGATTCGTAATTAATTAGCCCGACCGACGCACTATTCATAAGAGAGCACGCCCGTTCGTGAATGACAACTTTACGGTAATGAAAATCCGAGCAGCTCGACTGGCATATTCCTACCCGAGAAAGCAAGTTAACTAAGTCCGAACGGGCGCATGTAATCGCAGAATTGAGCAGACGTTTGCACCCGCAAGAAACCGTATGTAAAATGTTGCTGTATGTCAATTAATTGCGCCCGAGCGAACTTAACATTACGACGAATTAAAGGGAAACAAAAGGCATGTTTTGGGGGCTATGTGTCTAAAGATTTAGTCTAAACTAACCATTTCCAAGTAGAATAAACATTTTCACGCCAGTGGTTTACTCAGAATTTGTTCTTAAATTGGGCGATTTTGGTCGCTTCTCAGAATGACCGAGGGCTGACATGTTAACGAGAGCGACCGAAAAGCGCATGCGCAGTTCTATGAAATGACGTATTAAAGGAGGCTGGCATACACAGAACCAATGCAGTCTCAAACAAACGTGTTCTTATTCAAGAAATTAGACTAGTTTAGTAAACAAAGGGCAACATATGTTAAATAAATTGAGTTTTAACGCAAACAGCATGGATATATCTTATTGGCAAGAATAGGATAAGGCGTATACAAATAAATGTTCATTAAATTAAAATGTTGTGTGTTCAACAAGGTTTTCCTAATAAACAACTGGCATAATATTCTTAATTGTAGTTACAAATGTAGTTACAATGTAGTTACAATGTAGTTACAATGTAGTTACAAATGGTAATACTTTAGTTACTCTTATATACGCGTAGGCCGAAAACCACGACTTTTCTTTCGCATCTGTTTCCGACAGACTGGCTTCGAGCTACGGCCGACCACCTGGCTGATGCCACAGTCACAAATAAAACGCAGTACAATTGTGCGTCACTGATTCCCTGTCTGCCACGCCCATCCGCTCTCCTCCGGAATGCTAATAAGTCGTTTTCGCGCCATTCCGCACCAACAAAGCCACCAGGTAGCCACGTCCAGCCAGCGGCAACACACATAACCTTTTATGAATACACAGAGTATTACGATTAATCAAGACATTTGCAGTGCCAAAAAATATGTGTAATAAATTGTGTATAACAATTTAACAACAATATATCTTATCAATGAAAAATAAAACACGGATCTAACATTTTAAGATCCTCTGACAGAATCCTACGCCAAGAGTAGGCAAATGCGTACTGCGCAAGCGCAGTGAACTATTTGACCTTCCCTGACCCCATTAATTGTGCTGCCGTGCCAAAGTTTTACGTTATTGTTGTTGTTGTTGTTGTTGTTGCTGCTTATATTAATATAGTCCTACAAATAATTGCACTAGTTATTCAATTTATGTTTATACTATGTATAATAACTATTGGAATGTTAAACTTACAAGTGTTATATGTGCAAATCACGTTAGTAGCAACGCCTACTTCTGACACGGTCCTTGTAGGTGCCAACCCATGGCATGTTTATTGCCATAACATAAAATATATAATACAGTAGTACAGAAAACATTAACGCACGTTGAGTTTTTGGGTCACACTGTTCGACCACCCTGAGTTCTTGGGTCACGCGAAGGTCTTAAGCCATGATTGAGCTCTTTGGTCATTCTGAATTCTGAAGTCATTCCGAGTTTTGAGGCGATGTGTGCTGTGATGCCACATTGTACCGTGTGGTCACCCTGCGTTACATTGTACCGTGTGGTCAACCTGCGTTACATTGTACCGTGTGGTCTCCCTGCGTTACATTGTACCGTGTGGTCTCCCTGCGTTACATTGTACCGTGTGGTCACCCTGCTTTACATTGTACCGTGTGGTCACCCTGCGTTACATTGTACCGTGTGGTCACCCTGCGTTACATTGTACCGTGTGATCACCCTGCGCTACATTGTACCGTGTGGTCACCCTGCGTTACATTGTACCGTGTGGTCAACCTGCGTTACATTGTACCTTGTGGTCAACCTGCGTTACATTGTACCTTGTGGTCAACCTGCGTTACATTGTACCGTGTGGTCACCCTGCGTTACATTGTACCGTGTGGTCACCCTGCGCTACATTGTACGTGTGGTCACCCTGCGTTACATTGTACCGTGTGGTCACCCTGCGTTACATTGTACCGTGTGGTCAACCTGCGTTACATTGTACCGTGTGGTCACCCTGCGTTACATTGTACTGTGTGGTCACCCTGCGTTACATTGTACCGTGTGGTCACCCTGCGCTACATTGTACCGTGTGGTCACCCTGCGCTACATTGTACCGTGTGGTCACCCTGCGCTACATTGTACCGTGTGGTCACCCTGCACTACATTGTACCGTGTGGTCAACCTGCGTTACATTGTACCGTGTGGTCACCCTGCGTTACATTGTACCGTGTGGTCACCCTGCGCTACATTGTACCGTGTGGTCACCCTGCGCTACATTGTACCGTGTGGTCACCCTGCGCTATATTGTACGTGTGGTCACCCTGCGCTACATTGTACCGTGTGGTCACCCTGCGCTACATTGTACCGTGTGGTCACCCTGCGTTACATTGTACCGTGTGGTCAACCTGCGTTACATTGTACCGTGTGGTCACCCTGCGTTACATTGTATCGTGTGGTCACCCTGCGTTACATTGTAACGTGTGGTCACCCTGCGTTACATTGTACCGTGTGGTCACCCTGCGTTACATTGTACCGTGTGGTCACCCTGCGTTACATTGTACCGTGTGGTCAACCTGCGTTACATTGTACCGTGCGGTCACCCTGCGTTACATTGTACCGTGTGGTCACCCTGCGTTACATTGTACCGTGCGGTCACCCTGCGTTACATTGTACCGTGTGGTCACCCTGCGCTACATTGTACCGTGTGGTCACCCTGCGTTACATTGTACCGTGTGGTCAACCTGCGTTACATTGTACCGTGTGGTCACCCTGCGTTACATTGTATCGTGTGGTCACCCTGCGTTACATTGTAACGTGTGGTCACCCTGCGTTACATTGTACCGTGTGGTCACCCTGCGTTACATTGTACCGTGTGGTCACCCTGCGTTACATTTAAAGGAAACACATTACCTGTGGTTATCCCATCTGGACTAAGACTTATACTATTATATTGTAATACTATATTCGCTAAACACATTTTCACTGTCAACTGTAAACTAGTATGATAAGGTAGCATATAATGTCGTTGATTAGTTTCTGTGCTACACACCTGATTAAGTTGGCATTACGTGGATCTCTACGATTTCCGCTTGCTTTTCAAACCTTTCAACGACGTGACATTTCCAGCAGCGGCCTAATGTTGATTAAAATTGTTACCAACGGTCACTTCATTGTTTGACTCTGTCGACTTACCGAAATTCCGTGCGAACCACGCACGGTTCGGTGAGAACGGGTCTGGTGATGAAATACAAATTGATTATTTAATGACGTTAATTTCTATTCGCCCGATCGTCGGACGAAGATTCGTTATATTGGTTGCTTCATCCGGCGTCAGCTCGTTGTATCTACTTCCGGGGATCATATTTAAAACTCCATCCTCAAATGATTTAGCTGATCCGGTTCGTTGATGTCCAAATGTGCAATGTGGCCATAATATAATCAACCGTGAATACGAATGTTTGTATATTATGCTACTCCTCATAGACGCTTTGTATCTGGGTCGTCAAACGTTCAGCTGTTCAACGATCTACGACCAACGGTCGGGTCTTCTCAGTTTTATTTTTGTCGAAATTCACTCAGCTATTACGAACAATCGAAATACCCTTTGTAATTATTACGTACACCTGGACATTTGTTATTATTACGTACACCTGGACATTTGTAATTATTACGTACAACTGGACATGTTTACCAGTTTAAGTAACATCCGCAGTCGACTTAATAAAAAATGCGTACTTTTTCACATCCAATTGATTTCGGTCTTTAGATCTTTTAACTGGCAAACTCAATACGGAGCCGACCTTTACCCTTCAACCCAATGAACTTGTCGATTACTTGCCGGCCAAACATCAATAATGCAATAGTTTGTCTGACGATTTAATCAGAGCTACATTAAAAAGTTACACAGACGGGCTAGCATGTCGTAGTGGATACTAGGAAGGATCGATTTTTTTTACAAAATAATTTTGAGATGCGACGGGTGAAAAAATCGAACAAAGAATTTACCTTTTAAAGGGAATGAACAAAGATTTTCATTGGTTAACTGAAGGACTGTTTTATGTTGAAGACTCTGCATTTATTAGTAGTAATAACATGTCGGTTAATAAAAAATAATACACATATATACAAAAAGTCATAATATCGTGCAGATCAATTGCATTTTATCAATTCCAATTCCTTATACAAACCAACGGCAAAATCCAACACATTAATTATAACACGTTATAATTAATTATAATCCGCTAGGTGGCGAGCGTACCCTGGCCAATTTGTGGTTCCGACTGTGTTGCAGAATTTTAATCGGTTCCAATTCTGTGACAATCGGGTGCGATATTTGAAGCAGTAGCAACCGCCGCGATCGACCGTCGTGACCTTTAGAATGCAGGAACTATCTCACCTGCAAGCGACATTGCTTGTCGACTCAGTTATGTTTTGCAGCCCGTGAAATGTGGTCTTTTCACAGAAAGTATTGAAGGCCGGACCCCATTGTTTTCTTCGGTCTCCGGCGTCACTGTGCCGTGGCGACGCCGCTATCGCAGAGCAGGTGCATTCCATGGCGACGAGAAAGCAAACTTTGCTATCAGATAGTCCGGGATGTTGTCAAGTTTTCACGTCGATTAAATTGACTGATGGATCGTTGGACCATTATATCGATAACTTAATGTGTTGCACGGCACTTTAATAAAGATGCCGAATTGCGAACCAACGATCCATCAATCAATTTAATCGGCGTGAAAACTTGACAACATCCCGGAGTATTTTGTAGCAAAGTTTGCTTTCTTACATTACAATATTGCATTTGTTAATACAATGTGGCATTTCATACCTTTGAAATATCTAAGAAAAACATGTTGCGTGTGTACACCTTACTATTGGAGTAGGCACTTTACTGACATGGCTTAATTGCCATTCAACAATAGCTGTGGGTTTTTGTGCGTAGCTAAATGTCAGCATTGCACAAGGAAGTGGGATTATTTTATATGGCAAAAACTATAACCATATTGTTTGATGTGCAAACATTATCAAACAGGAGAACGTCAAAAAAGAAGGAAACGCAACAGAGGAAAGCATCTAAGAGAATGTTTTCTGGTTTCAGAGCCCGGATCAGGTGTAAAAACGTAGCTCTCGGCATTGTGTAACCCTCGTGACTTGGGTGATCACGTTAAAGTCGGTCCCGTCTCGTTAACTTGGGACGTAAAAGAACCAATTTAGGTCGTCACGCAATTGGCAGTGACTACCTCAGTGACGGCATAGGAATGACGACATGGCGACAATTAAAAAGGCTAACTAGCTGAACGAGAACTAGCTAGTAATACAATCAAATTGCAGTAACTACTATGTCACAAGAATGAGTCTGGATTTATCTTCTTCCGCTTTGTTCAGTGGTGTACGGTAGTCTTCGCAATAGTGCCGCCATGCAGCGTACGACAACGGAGTGATATTTGCACAATGCAAAGGTGCCATCTGGTGACTCAGGTATAACTACTTTAGTTAATTCGAACAATTACACGTGAGCGTAATTCCTTCGGTTAAGGTGGTCAACTTCAATATGTATGTAACCGGTTTTATGTGACGGATATCATGGCAGCATTAAGTGAAAGCATAAGAATTTTAAGACATGAACTAGCGAGTTGTTGTTCGGCAAGCAAGCAAGGTGCTACAAACGAATGCATGCCTCTGTCTGACAGGTGCCAGACAGCTCGGAATAGAGTTCAGTGAGACCCAAGAGTTCAGTGAGACCCAAGAGCTCAGCGAGACCCAAGAGTTTAGTGAGACCCAAGAGCACAATGTGACCAAGTTCGCAAGGTTCCATAACGTCTGGTGAGGGGCTAGGGCAGGGTGGGATAATCCCTGAGAACAAATCAAATGGGTTAAAGCATTAAAAAAAATCCTGGTTTTTCATTAGTGTGCGCATTTGAAAAAAGTGCACAATTTTTTTATTGTCTTCTAAATATGTTTTTTTTTTCAAACAAGCGATAAGCACCAAATCATGCCAAAGGGTAGCTTTTTTGTGGGTGCAAAAAGTACACCTGTTACACTTTTAAAATTATCGATGATTGAGAGTAGCCCCTTTGATAGTCACCTCCATCAGCAAAAAATTAGCATACTAACAAACTCATCCCTCATTTATTTTTAGAAAAAAGGTATTATGAAACACCATGATTTTTTTCTGGCCTAAAGGGAGACACTAAAGATATTTTTTATTTTGATAGTTTTTAAATATTTGTCCAGTAAGAAAGAGTAGGTCAAGGGGAGTAAAAAATAAGTTATACAAGAACGTTTTTCACTCAGACTTCCCATTACCAGGTCTTAATGGGAAATAGCATACTTTACTTTAAGATCATAATAGTTTCACTAGATGTAGTCATCTGCTCGACAGGAATAGTATGTATATTCTATATTGTTCTCTGTTTCTGCCTTATTTAACATACTGTGTAGAAATATGGGGTAATACATATCCGACAAATATTAATGATATTTTCTTGTTACAAAAAAAAGAGTTATCCGCATTATGTATGGTGACAAGCGTTTCGATCATACGAATTAATTTTTTTCAACAATTGCATGTCTTAAAATTTCTAGAAATTATAGAACTGAAAACCATATTATTTATGATTAAAGCTTACCACCGATGTTTGCCATCAAAACATTCAGCGTTTATTTGTTAGGTGGGAAACAACGTATTCATTGAGAGCTAGTCATGATTTAGAACGGCTACGTGTTTGTTCCACGATGAGATCTACGCATGTCTGTATCTACGGAGTACGACTGTGGAATTAACAGTGATGACATAAAAAGCATTAATAATATAATTTCATTTAAATCTAAGCACAAGTAAACGTCTATTTCATAAATATGTTACTGTGGAAACGTAATTGAGGTATTTAATTTTCCAATTTAATGTTATAACCTGTGTAACTTATTTCACAATAATTACACTGAGAATGTATATAATATGTAATTATGTATGTGACACATATTTATAATATGTGTGACACATATTTATAATAACCAAGATGTGCGATGAAAAAAGTACACAATGCTTTTACATTAATATGATTGTTAGGTGTAAACTTACATCAAAGCCAATGACTTCCTGTTTACCCCCTTCAAACATTGTATACACATGTATACATGTATTGTTCTGCAGATATGTATAATTAGATCTAAATGTGTAAATAGTTATATATATATATATATATATATATATATATATATATATATATATATATATATATATAGTTATATATATATATATATATATATATATAAATATACATATATATATATATATATATACATCCATACATGCATATATATATACACACATGCATACATATATATATATATATATATATATATATATATATATATATATATATATATATATATATACATACATATGCATACATGCATATATATATATATATATATATATATATATATACACACACATGCATATATATATATATATACATCCATATATATATATATACATGCATATCTATATTTATATATACATGCATATATATATACATGCATATATATATATATATATATATATATATATAAATATATATATATATATATACATGCATATATATATATATACATATATATATATATATATATATATATATATATATATGTATATATATATATATGTATATATATATATATATATATATATATATATATATATATATATATATATATATATTTCTCTACATATCAGTCATAACTGAAAACATGTATGAGTGAGAAAATGGCAATCCATTTATTTAATACATTAATCATAGGCATGGAATGCCGAAGAGCCCCTACATAGGATTGACAATCACAATTTGTTACAAGTGCCATAGTAGGGGCGTAATTACCAAGTTGATTAGCCATACACATACATGTATAAACAGAAAAGCTGGGGTTCTCGATCCCCCACCTCCCACGGTACGAGGGAGACCACCCCACCTAGTTGTTTAGTTATGCCAGGCATAATTAAGCAATTAGTGTTCCAATGTTAAACAACATGCTTTAAAAGGCCACACTTCCCGCACATATGCGTTGAAAGACACAACTGAGAACACATTCCAGGGACAGCACCTCACGCTGGACCAAGCACCTCCCGCCTCACGATCAGCGCCAGGTCCAACCACGAGACGAGCCGCCCTGAAACAACACAACTTTTTTTTTTGGCAGACAAAAATTCAACAGTGATAGTTTAGTTATGGCTTCTTGATTGGTGAAGGAAATGATTTAATTCTGAAGTAACTATCAAATGAGGTGGAGCGCCGTTGACCCATTGCCGTAATTTGCTCGGTGCTGAACCCCTTTTCGCAGCCCAAGTTGTGGCACCAATGCGAAAGGAATGAGGTGAGATCTGTTTAGCGTCCAGCTTTGCAGCTGTTGCCGCCTTCCTCAACCTGCTAGAGAAATATGACCGAGACAAAGGAAGCTTGTCCGAAAACCTGAGCAAGGGTCCACCATCATGGCCCCGTAATTTGACATACTCTTTCAGCAACAAGTGGGGACATGTGCTGCCACCTGTGGGTTGAATATCTAATTTGAAAGGGCGGCCTGTACTGTGTTTATAAGACAAAAAAGTGAGTTTGATCTTTGACTTTGTTACATGACACTGACTCATGTTAATATTATGTTCCCCTTTTGTTACCTCACTGATCCGGAGAAAAGCAAAGAACATTAATGCGAACATGGTTTTGAGCAAAGCGAGAGTGAAAAAAGTGCACCCAGTTGCTGACAGTGCCTTAACTAATTTCTTCAAATCATGTGTAGAAAGAGGACTACGCGTATTTATACTCGGACGGTGTTTAGCAACGCCACGCATGTGTTTAGTGACAAGGTAGTTGGATGTTGGGTCAGTGAAACCTGTTGATTGATGGACATCCGCAATAGCCTCTAAATATGTACGAATTGTACTTGGTGCCTTTCCTTCCTTGCAAAGTGCTTCACAGAAACATCTAATAAGACAGGGAGAAGCAGGGAGAAATTGCTGCTTGCTTTCTTTAAGGTGTCGACAGAAATTAACAAAATGTTGCCAGTTGCTGCGATACCTTGCTCTAGTGCGTGTGGTATTGGCCCGATCAATAGTGGCTATTGATGCTTTCCCCAAGGCAGCCAATGAGTACGAAGTGGCACCTTGTCTGGAGCAACTGTCGGTTGTACTACCCTTGCCCTGCCTTCCTGTAACCGAGAGATATGATCCGGTACCACATTCGTCTTACCCGGAATGTATTTTGCTCGAAAGCAAATGTTGTGCGACATACACAAGACAACGAGCTCTCGAATGAGATCCATCAAGCTAACATCCCTTGCTGTTTGCTTGTTTATCACATCCACCACAGCAGAGTTATCGGAAATGAAGAAGATTCGGCGATTTGCGAAAGTGGAGCCCCAGCAACGTACAGCTAAAATAATGGGTAACAGCTCCTTAACAGAGATATGGACTGCTGACCACTTTACCGGGAAACTACCTTGTAACCACTCATTTTCAAAGACTGCACCAAACGCAAAACCGCTAGCATATGTTGTAAGGTGAAGGACATCTGACGAAGTCCAGACAACTGGCAAGAAAGACATGGTACCATTAAAATGTTCCAGAAATTCCAACCAGGCCTTGGTATCCTTCCGTGCTTCGCGGTTAAGCCGAATCAAGTGGTTGGGGTTGGACTTGCCTAAAGTTAGGTTTATGAGGCGACGACAAAATGTTCTGCCAGGCGAAATGACTCGGCAGGAAAACTGGAGGGACCCAACCAAGGACTGGATCTCACGCAGTGAAGCCTTTTTGCGTTTAGACATTGCAATGAGCTTGGCGCGAAGCGCTTACAGTTTATCCCGGGGAAGCTTAATTGTCTGTGCTACAGAATCTGCTTCAATTCCATGAAGGACAATTTTGGAAGTTGGTAACACCGTTTTGGAGTGTTTAATGGGAATGTTAATCATACGACAGATTTCAAAAAACCTGTCCAGATATAACTGGCAACGTGAAATGGTCTTTCCAAAAAAGATAAAGTCATCAATAATGTGGCTGATGTGCAAAATCTTTGCTTTATGTATACATATCCATTGCACTGCTTGTGAAAATTACTCAAACGTCTGACACGACGTAATGCATCCCATTGGCAGACACATGTCAAAATAGAATTATCCTTTAAACTTGAAACCTAGCAGGCGATAATCAAGGGGAGAAATGGGAATGATCCTGAAAGCATCCTTGATATCTGCTTTAGCTACTAAACACCCTTTTCCCATTTCCAGCATAATGCGAATACAATCATCAAGCATCTCGAATGAAACGGATGAAAATTGAGGAGCAATGTGAGAATTGACTGAATTTTCTTTGGGGTAGCTTAAATCATGAATGAGACGAAAATCCCCTGGTTCTTTTTTTGGAACTAAACCTAAAGGTGAGAAAACCATGTTGGATAAAGGGGGATTCTGGTAGGGACCAGCAATTCTACCAAGCGCTTTCTCTTTGTCAAGCTTAGTCTGGACGATGGATAAATTGTCATTGACAGATTTGTGATTTTCATAAAGACCTTTCCGGGGATCAGTGTCAATGGATGAATTAATCCTAAAGCCAGATTCAAAACCCAAGATGAGAGATGTCTTTGATCTGCTATCATAGCCTTGTAACATACATTCGAGGACATTGTGTTTGACAAGTGTAGGTAGGACATTACCTGTATTTACAGGTTCATATTTTGTTGGTTGATGTGGCTGTGAAGGGCTTTTTACTCTGGGCTCTACAGGTTGAGAGACCGTGGCCCGGTCGTTTACACTTGGAGCATAGGTGGCTGTAACGGCAGTTTGGTCGTGAACAGTTGCCTTTGTTGAAGGCAAAACAAAAACGGGGCACATTTTCACCCCGTCTACCTGCTCGAAAGGGCTTCTGTGCACGTTTCCTTTTACTCTCACAATATGATTGACATTCTTCATAGAGGTCATATTGGAAATCATCCCAGACTACCCCCTCTGGAAGCCTCTGTAGGCGGAACTGGCCATCATATTCTATTGCCACATCCGACCCTTTCCGTTGTGCGATTGTTTTAACATGCTTCATATAGGATATTAACTGATGGCCTTCCATGGGGAACCTGCAAGCCCTAACCGCTGAATAAATCATGAACAGTTCCAGCCACTCGTCAATCTCGGTGACCGGAATCACCGAACAATCTACAAGTCGTTCTACATTCGTCAAACTCAACATTCACACGATCAGTAGCTTTCATAAAAGCATTCAAACGGTGGACAAATGAATGTCCTAATAACAGCATGCGTTCCATGTCGGATACACTTACCTTCTATATATCAGATGAGATGTAGCTTGTGAACAACTCGCACACGACGACAACGACTTTGGCTATTTTTGAGCAGAGCGTAAACGCAACGTTGCTTACTGTACAAGACAGAAGCGGCAACTGAATTTGAAATACTTCTCGTCCAGCACAAAGTTGCCCTCCGCCAATCACCTGTCATCACGGACCACGTGCAAACACTGGACGGTACCTTTGCGCCACCTTGTGATTACCGGTCGGGCTGCTTTGAATGGACCTGTCAAATTTAATAATAGAGGGGGCGCTACCAAATACCCCTCTCCAAGCCTCACATGTATAGTTATCTGCTCTATGTTACATTATTTATACTATATAACATGATTTTTTTTACAAATTTTATCGCAATTTATACCTTTAATTAGAAATACAAGTCTCACTAAAAATGGTGATCTGAAGACACCATGTCCTATTATGGGTACACCAGATTAATAAAACGTCCTGCCTTGATCTTGCATGCACTTGATTATTGGTATAACCTGACGCCTACGTGATTGTGCAATAAACGTTCGCAGTTTTCTGTTTATTGTATTGTCATGACAACATCTAGGGCACTTGCCGGTATTGATGTCGGAAGACAGAAACAGCATATTTGTCACAAAGATTATTGTCTTGTTTTTGTCTAGATCTTACGTGATCTTGGTCTTATATGTAGAAAACAATATTGAGTGATTTTTTAAACTAACTTTTATCTAATATCAGGCCAATTTTCTTGTATAAATGCTGAATGATTGTTTTTATTGGGCTAATATCAGGCCATTTTTTACATATTATTTTTTAACATGGGGCTTATAAATAAAATTAATCATTATTATTAGAATTATTCATCATTGACATTTTACAGTTTATACAATTGCGTGCATGTTTTACAATTGTATTCAACATGAACATGTGTCGAACTTATAAAATACCAATACCATAAATCATGCCTGCACACGCCTTTGTTAATTAACAAACCAGTTGTTAAACGTGTGGTGTGTATTTTTCCTGGCAATTCCAGGATTGCTAAGATATGAAGACTAAACACTGGAAACAGTTATTGTAGACATATTCTTGTCAAGCTTGTTAAATGTACATATTTGCTCAAAGTTTAAATTGGTTAATTGTAAATGTTTACTCAAAGTTTAAACTGGACTTTTCATTCCAGTTGCTCTGGAACAATATTATTTCATAGTGAAGGAAGAAACTGAAACTAGAGGGCTCAAAATACTGAATACATTTCCACAATAAATTGTCGGTGGTCCCTCGTTCCGATAACGACTTCTGTGCATCCCTGTTCACGATTATGCTTAATGATTCTGTTTTGTTGCACCTCTGAGCTCAGGTTCCTGGGGATATATGTGTCATAGAAATTCATTATTATTACTATTATTATTGTTGATGCTCACAAAGGATGATCAATGAATGCGAAAATTATATAATGATTGTGTTAACTGTAGCTGTATGAATATGTGTAACAATAAAATTTAAAGATATGTGACCTACACGTGGATGACTTTTTTTTATTCTCCATAGGCCAATGGCTTGCTTGTGAACTTGCCATGTGGAACTTGTAGCTTTGGGTGGTAGTCTTGTTCTGTCTTCTTAACCCGGAAACATGGCACGCTATAAATGTATAATAATAAAATAAATAATAATAATCATAACCACCTTCTTTACATGCATGCATCCTTGCTAGCCAGTTATATGAGCAGTATTAGGTGTGCTACAGCACCCCTGTCTCTCTCCTTCAACAAGGGAGATGTCACTAATAGATCAACTGGTTGAGATGAGGACCAATCCTTATCGTCAGAAATGTGCATTGTCTAGGTCATCGAAGCCGACAAAATTATGTTCAATCTAGAAAAGCCACAGAGAGACAGTTTTCTGACAAGTCACATCACCGTGTTTATGCATATTTTATTAATCTACATTATCTATTATACAATTGAGTAATCCAGAGTGCAAACTGGTGCATGCCTTAAAGCTCACATTGCTCTAGCGTATACAAGTAGTCCTCAATCTTTGACTTCCTACAGCGCAATATCAGTTTCATGCAAATAGGAAAAATGTAAAACATATAACATTGACAGTTCCCATGTTCAACATGATAACAAGGTCTTATTTGCTAAAACAAAAAATATTTTGAAAATGATCACTAAACATTTCAACCACTTTGGTAACAATCTTGGTCATGTGAAAAGAGTTTGTTGTTTACAATGATAATCAAGCCTATGTCAGAGTGCATCTAGATCAGAACTACCATGTTGGGATAAGACTATCTCAAAAACAACCCTAAAATCCTAACCCATGAACCCAACTGGACTAAGTGTAAACCCAAATATGAGGTCCATAGTGAAGCATGACCAAGGTATCAATAATTGTAATACACAATTAACTGGTCAAGTTATTTCTTTTATGATGACCATCGGCTTCATTAGATGACCAACATCATTGAAACACTGTGACCATTTGAAGAAACTTATTCCAAGCAAATAGAAAACTGTGAGTCATTATTATTATTAAACTATTTTAACTTTTATCACCATTGCATGTCTGCTGTAATGTCCTAATGCACTGAGCTTGTATAAGTCAATCAATGAAGCATTCTTCTTAAATTATGGCAGTGTTTCCGCATAAGCGTCCTCGCTACCGAGGGGTGGTGGTAGTACTACCGTACCCCTGACATATCGACCTGTTGAAACGTCAATTTTTCAGTTTATCCCATGCCATGTGCGGATGTAGGCTGAATCATTTGTAGTTTGTCCCACTTCCTGTCTCAGTCGACGTGTTTCTGGGAACTAGACACGTCCATGCCAAAATTTCAAATAGCGTTCCGTAAAATAACCACCATTACCTGTCCGACCAGCGACGAAAGGTCTACTATCAATTAAAGTTAAGTACCCATATACGAGCCCCGTAAATCTTAAATAAAACGCGTTTTAACAGGGCAATATGTCAGGCTAGTTATGCAGTCAGAAGCCCCTGGTGGCAAAGATGTGCATAAGCGAAGTCCCCGGCATTTAGAATCAATGTTGGCGATTGTTGCCGTAACCCGCAGTACTGTATGATCTTCTCCGGTGGCATCCCAGGATCTTCTGGAAGGCCTTGCGGAAGTCGTCATTTAAGATCGCATACAGTATAGGGTTCATTGCTGAGTTGGAGTATCCGAGCCAGAAGAAGAACGCATCCAGCTGGCGTGAGATGATCAGCCCATTCACCCAGCTGTTGAGCACGTACATGATGAAGAAGCCGAGCCAACAGCCGCATAAGAATGCAATGATGACGGCCATGCGGATGGTGGCACGCACCTCGCGCTGGTCAAGTCTGCGACGCCCTGTCGCGCTCAACGGCTTCGTCTTGTGGCTTTTCGCACAGGTCTCGTTGCTAACTTCCGTCAGCTGGGTTGCATTTGTCGATGCTGAGTCGTTGTTTGTTGCACATTGTATCACATTGGTTGCAGCTTTCACATGCATGGTCTTTGGGTCGTATACGTGATCTGGGTTCCTGATCACCGTGCTTATAGTGCTGCCATGTGTCTGCTGTGGTTGAACACCGTTTTTCGTCACGTATGACACCGTCTCTGTGTCAGAGCTGCTCATGTGCGATGCAGTGTAGTTCTTCAGTTCGAGCAGTGACGTCTCGTTCCCAGTGATGTAAAATATTTCCTTTTTCCTGTTTCCTGTTTCAATTTGGTTCTCCAAACTGACTCTGTCAGAGCCGAAAAAACTCTTTGAGCTTGTCTCTTCCATGTTGCCCAACTCAACATTTGCTGCAGTCATCGTCATGGCAACGGGGACTTCGGGTTTATCGAGGTTGTTCGTTTTTGTGTGGTTCACTACGGAGTTGATCACCACACGTTGTTTTTTCTTCTGTCGCATTTGCTTCATCCTTCGGTAGAGGACCGTGAAGATTCGGACATAGAGGACAACAGTAATGAAGAACGGGATGTAGAAGGAGCCAGACGCCGAGTAGAGGACGTAGGCTGGTGACTGATACAGAATGCAGTAGTGCACGTTTGTCACGTTGTCATACACGCACGTCTGACTGAGGTCATTCCATCCAAAGAGCGCAGGGAGACTGATTGCGATGGCGATAGCCCACACACAGCTGATGTAGATTGCGGCCTGCTTCCAAGACCGCTTCTCGTGATACCAGATAGGGTAGAGCGTCGCCGTGAAACGGTCGAACGCGATGACGCACAGGTTCCAGATGGACGCGGTGCAGTAGAACACGTCTATACTCAACCAGAAGTAGCACATAGCCGAGCCAAACACCCAGTAGCCAAGGCACTGGTTGACAATCGACAGCGGCAGGATGGTTGTCGCCAGGAGGAAATCACTCAGGGCCAAGTTGCCAATCAAGTAGTTGGAGATTGTTCGCAGTGAGCGGTATTTGAACAGCGCGAGTCCGACGAGGAAGTTCCCGAAGATCGTTGCCACGACGATCGTGAGAAGCAGAATGGCGACTATGACCATCACTGGCAGGTTGTAGTTGAGCCATAGAATTGACTCCATAGGTCTTGGGGACGTCTCATTGCGATGCTTGCTGGCGTTGTTGATTAGCAACAATGACGGGTTGGCCATGGCTGTGTATGTTCCAGTTATTGTTGTCATTGTAGCCATAGGAGACGCATATATAGCCGTAGAATACAATGAAAAACACGACAGTGTTCTGTCAATTCTGTGTCTTGACAGATCACTCTGCTATGTATTACACAAATGTCGATACGTCTTCATGCTGCCACAGAGAGTAGAAGAAAATGTGTTTTTGCTGTTTATTTCAGCTGTGATGTAATATGAACGGCACAAGCATCAGATAATTGCTTTTCCTGTCTGTCTCTCAGGCATCAGCTCATTCGCACGCACGCATGCCAGTTCTTCTCCAGGCTGCTGATGTCACGGAATGCACGTTTTTATGCAAGGACACGTTCCCAATGATGCCCGAGTTAGTGCCGACACGTGTACTTGATGTCTTGATTGCACAGAAGTGTAGCGTACACTTCACGACCACGGCACTTGCAATGCAAGTTGACAGACAGCCAACTGGTTCACTGCCAAGTGGACATGGTCTAGTCACACGTTGCGTAAAGCAGCTGCAGGAATATAAACAGCATCGCGATATTTGTAAAGTGAGGGATGCTCTGGTGTTCTTCCTGTTTCATTGAGGCAGCTGAAACAAGTTGTTGACGTAAGTATACCGTCTTGGCTGCAACTGACGCTGGGGTGTTGTGTCCATCTAAACTATGATGCAGACGCTGCAGGTTTTGATGCTCACATTCTCGCAAAGTTCAACAGATGACATCTGCGGATGACTGGTAGTAATGACTCTCTTCTCTCCGCAGTTAGGAAAAAAATTGGCTTCTAGGCATATCGCTTGTGTTTCTACTAACTAGACGTGAACCCGAAACTTGCGTACACTGTTCCATGAATGCACTCTGATAATGTTAATTAGGGACACGTTCCCTGCGGTTGTGTGTAGCAACTGATACACAAATTAGCATCCTTCACACATACGCTGAAGTACGTGTCATCGTTAATTCACGTTGATTCGGGTTGATTCCTAAGGAGGTCCACAAATCCTCTGCCCTCTGTTGCTGTAGTGCCAGTGCCTGGAATTTTAAAACACAATAATTAGACAAATATTGAGGACCATGTTATTTCAGTTTATTATTACAGTCCTAGCGTTAGCATTTATGTAAACGTACAATATATTTCTAAATGTTTTGTCTTCTTGTTAAATCATGTTAATCTTTAAAAAAAAAATATTGTGGAGTCTTGCTAAATCTCGAGTAAAATTATTTTGGATTATCTCTCAGTAATACACAACAGGGTGTTAACAGGAGATCAAATTGAAGGTTTTAAGATATTGAATGGGTATGAAGATATTGGTAGAAATGTTTTTTGTCACTTACAGGACACAACAAAAACATTAATGAAGGAACAACCATTTTACTGCAAACAATTGTGTCAATTTCAAGCGACACAGGTCACGTTTTTACCATTCTGCAATTTTAAGTGTTCTATGACTGTTTCGGTCGAGTGAGGGTCACTTGCCATAGTTTGAGCTGTTTCAAGTGAGAGCATTAACATGTAACAAGCAGGTGGGAAGGTGGGGCATGACTGGGGCGTTGTAATAATAGGGGAGGGGTTTCCGCTCATTAGTTTCGCTCAGGTCTGGTTGGAAAGTCCAATTTCTATCATTCAACGCTCGCGAATGGTGACAAAAAAGACAAATGAAAGAAAAGTAAACATTTAATACACAATAGTTACTAAGTAATTTACAAGTACACACCTCGGTCTATGTAATAATGATATGCAAATAACTCCAATTCTGTAGTAATTGGCCAGGCAATTATTCACCCTGCGAAATAACTATTAATAACGTCTAACATAATCCATCGCTATCCAAACATCAAACCATAGTAAACTATATCCTTATATTCATCAAGACTAAAGATAAAACACAGCTGTGTTTGCTTACGGACCTTACGAACCCTGTTATTAGAGCAACAAAGACAGTTCCGAGAGTCCTATGCTTGAATAGCAGTCCAGTACTTTCGCTACGTTGTCACGAACCGTTCATTCCGTCCCAGGCGCACGACGGCGGGTAGCGGAACACTCGCGTCTCTCCATCAGAGGTAGCCGTCTACGGTCGTCGCGCAGTGAACGTAGTGCAGAGACGATTCTGTTGTCTGCCGTTTTTCTGGCATACTGTTCCGGCCGTCGTGCACCGAACATAGCAATTAGATTAAGTATAAATTTTGTGATGGCGCCGTGTAAACGGCATTTAAAGGCCACTAGGCATTTAATATGCAGTAGTTGCAGCAACTGGGTGGACTTCGTCAAGTCCGGATGTGAGAAGTCCTGGGCTGAGGTTCAGGCGGATAGTTTTAGTTTTGAGTGTAGGGAATGTACGAGGATGAAGGAACTTGAAGTGGAGTTAGAACAGCTGAGGCTGCTCGTTGTGGCAGTGGTGGGAAGGGAGCAGGTGGTTTGTGCCAGTGGTTCTGGTGAGGGGACAGTGGATAAAGTGGGGGAAGACGACGAGAGAGATGTTATGGTGAACTCACCTCAGCCTGGAAGAGGTTGAGAGGAGGTAAGGTGACCGGTCGTAGGGAGACAGGACGAAAGGAGACGAGAAGGAAAGAAATGGGAGGGAAGACAAGTGGATCGAAGGAAAGGGGAGTGGGGGAGACAGTAGCGAAGAAGTCGGGAGGAAGGAGACGATTGTTAAGGCGATGGGAGTGAGGGAGACGGGAGGAAAGGCGACGGGAGCACAAGTTAGCCAGGAGACAGGAGGAAAAGGTGAAATGTTGACGCGAGAGAGAGATCCTGATAACAGTCTGCCACCAAGTGACAAGGCTCCAGGACAGACTGTGATGGAGGGGATCCATCGGAAGAGCTATTCCGATGCAGTGATAGAGGGGGTGAGAAAGAGAGCGAGGGTGTTTGTGGGGGACTCAATAGTTAGGAAGACCGACAGAGTCTTAAACAAAGGAGAGGACGTTGTAGTTTGCTTGCCTTGGGCCAAAATAGAGGCAATAACTGAGAGGGTAGAAAACATTGTGGGTTTGGGCAAGTGTGGATCTGTTTTAGTACACGTAGGGACAAATAACGTAGAGAGGGAGGGTACAACTGCCAAAGTTAGGAAATACAGGAATTTGGTCAGAACACTAAAGCAGACGCGGGTTGAGCAGGTAATACTGTCAGGGATTCTACCAGTTATAGGAAGGAGGGGTCATAGATATCGAAATTGCCGGGGGATGGCAATTAACATGCTAGTCGAGAAGCTATATAGAGAAGAAGAAGTGGGTTTTGTGGATTTGTGGGGAAGTTTTGTTGGAAGGGCTGATATGTACATGAAGGACGGGCTGCATCTAAGTGGAAAGAGGACAGCAGTATTTGCGGAAGGGCTAGCAGCAGCAGTAGACAGTGGCATGGGTAGCATAACGAATATTTTTGGTAGTCAACACTATTTAAACTAGAAACGCAGGGGTTACTTAGAGATGCCTCAAGCAGGACAAGAGGCCGCTAGTACAGATAAGCCAATAACAAAATGTCCGAAAAACATGTCTGAAGCAGGTTATAGATGCGTGTGCTTAAACGCTAGGAGTATAATAAATAAGAAAAACGAATTAAACATTATGGTAGAAGATATTGACCCTCACATAATTGGCATAACCGAATCATGGGCCAACACAGACATTACAGATGCTGAATTAGGATTGACAGGATACGTAATGTTTAGGAGAGATCGAATAGGAAGAAGGGGAGGGGGAGTTATTTTATATGTTAAAGAATCTATTCAGGCTTATGAAATAAAATTAGAAAGCGAAGCAGATTACGATGAAGCTGTTTGGTGCAAAATAGTTTCAGGAAATTCAAAATTAACTATTGGATTAGTTTACCGAAGTCCAAACACAAACGAAGCGGATAACACAAAAATACAAAATGCTATAAAGGAAGTTAGTAAAGAGGAATGTATCATAATGGGAGATTTTAACCATGGACACATACAATGAAAATCTCTAGAGAGTACACGGGGTGATGACCAACAATTTTTATTTTTAATTCAGGAGAGCTTCCTTACTCAGCACGAGTAGTACAGAATTAGGTCCTAATGCTTAAATTCCGGAGGCCACGATCATGAATCACTTCCGGTTGCGCGCGCAGCCAATCAGAGCGCCCCCCAAGAGCGCAGCGCCTTCTGGGTAACCTAAGCGCCCCCTAGCGACTGGAGCTAACCCTAACCGTCTAGAGCGCCCCCTGGCGACTGAATTAAATATTAATTTTATTTGTAATTTTTTATTATTATTATTTTTTTTTTTTTATTATTATTATTTATTTTTTTTTTTTTACTGCGCGCGCAGCCTTTCAACCTTCTGGGTAGCCCGAGCGCCCCCTGGTCCGTAACCCTATCCATAACCCTAGAGTGCCCCCATTGGCAAGCCGTTACAACGAAGCAATCGAAAAGCTACGCAATATTGTCCACAAACGTTAGACAGAGGACTCTGAAGTCTCTTGCTATTATCATTAACAGGGTCATTAATAACTGAGATCAAAGGACCTAACGAGGAGACGAGAAACTAACAAAACACGATATCGTACTATATTTTCTTTATATGTAAATATTTAAAAATAATGCGCTCTTACACTTTATCCATAACTCCTACAGTTTACCCATAATTCCTACAATTTACCCATAATTCTCCTATTGAATAAGAGTACAAGAACATTTTATTAAATTTTGTTGTTGAAAATAATGACACAATATCGTCCACAAACGTTAGACAGAGGACTCTAAAGTCTCTTGCCATACGCATATTTTCGTTATATGTCAATATTGTTAAATAGTGCGCTCTTACACTTTACCCATACCTCCTACAGTTTACCCATAATTCCTACAATTTACCCATAATTCTCCTATTGAATAAGAGTACAAGGACATTTTATTAAATATTTGAAAATAATGACACAATATCGTCCACAAACGTTAGACAGAGGTCTCTTGCCATACGCATATTTTCGTTATATGTCAATATTGTTACACCGTCAACAGCACTCTGCAAATGATATTCACGTCGTGGAAATACGTGTTGATATATCGTATCGTCAGTCGAACGATCGCCGTCACTAGTGCGACTATAGTGCACACTACAGCTATCTGTCTAATTTTTATGCGTGTAGAATAAACAGTACACAGTTAAAATACATATTCACTGTACCCACAGTACACAACTAGAATACATAGTCACTGTAACCAGAGAACACAGCTAGAAAACATAATCACTGTACCCACATTGCACAGCTACAATTCATAATCACTGTACCCACAATACTCACCTAACATACATAGTCACTGTACCCACAGTACAGGGCTAGAATACATAGTCACTGTACCCACAGTACTCAGCTAACATACATAGTCACTGTACCCACAGTAAACGGCTAGAATACATAGTTAATGTACGCACAGTACTCAACTATAATACATAGTCACTGTACCGAAAGTACACAGTACAAAGCTACAATTCATAGTCACTGGATCCACAGTACACATATAAAATACATAGTCACTGTACACAAGGTATATGTCTAGAATACGTAGTCACTGTACCCACAGTACACAGCTAGAATACATAGTAACTGTACCCACAGTACTCAACTATAATACATAGTCACTGTACCGAAAGTACACAGTACAAAACTACAATTCAGAATATAAATTCACTGTACCCATAATACACTGCTAGAATACATAGTTACTCTACCCACAGTACACAGCTACAGTACATAGTCACTGTACACACAATACACAGCTAGAATACATAGTCAGTGTACCCACAGTACACAGCTAGATTACATAGTCACTTTACCCACAGTGCACATATAAAATATAAATTCACTGTACCCATAATACACTGCTAGAATACATAGTTACTCTACCCACAGTACACAGCTACAGTACTTAGTCACTGTACACACAGTACACAGCTAGAATACATAGACACTGTACCCACAGTGCACAGCTAGAATACATAGTCACTGTACCCACATAACACAGCTTTAATACATATATTCACTGTATGCACAGTACACAGCTACAGTACATAGCCACTGTATCTACAGTACATTGATAGAATATATATTCACTGCACCAACAATACACAGCTAGAATTCATAGTCACTATACCCACATTACATAGAACTAGAATACACAGTCACTGTACCCACAGTACACAGCTAGAATATATAGTCACTATACCCAGAGTACACAACTAGAATACATAGTCACTGTACCTACAGTATGCAGCTGGCCATCGACAGACAGTTTGACTTCTATCAACAGCGCGGGATAGACATGTTCAATCAAGGCATCAGCGTACCCGGTCTGACCCTGCTGTACCTGTTCAACGACCTTCCGGAGAAGACCTACTTTACCATCTTCAACGAGAAGAACAAAGATCTGCACGACCTCGTCAAAGATAACATTTGCGGTGGTCCGTCGATCATATTTCACCGCTATCACGAGAAAGGGATCACCACGCTACGTCGGAACGAATACGGAGAGGCCGCCCCTCCGTGTCGATCGATCGTCGGATACGAAGCGAACGCGCTGTATCTGTGGTCGCTCATGCAAGACATGCCTATGGGATGGTACACGCGACGGCGGGTTGAGAAGGACTTCCGTCCCGAATCGGCACAACTGTACGGACAGATGGCTGCAGAATGGCTGACGTGGGAATCCGAACGCACGGGACTTTCCATACGACATCAGATCAACGGACGAGAGAAACGGATAGGTAAACATCGGGTGGATGGATGGTGCAGCGAGACGAAGACGGCTTATCAGTTCCAAGGTTGTTTTTTTCACGGTTGCCCGTGCACTCGAGAAGAGGTCAATTCCGTCAACGGGAAACCCATGGCCAAACTGCTCGACGAGACCCGAAAGACCACCGCCTACCTACGTCACTTCGTCAAGGTCGTCGAGCTGTGGGAATGCGAGTGGAAAGAGATGAGACGAGATCCGCTCGTAAAACGGTGTCTGGACGCTGCATTTCCCCGACGTCGACACGTGCGGTGGACGATGACGACGCAACAGATTCTGAGCGGTGTGCGCACTGGAACCGTGTTCGGCATGATCGAGTGCGACATTCGCGTGCCGGAAGAACTGCGCGAGCACTTTGCCGAGATGCAGCCCGTGTTCAAGAACATCCGTCTGATGCGCGAGGATCTCGGTCCGTTCATGCGCCGATACGCCGAAGCGCACAACATCATGACGACTCCGAGGCGCATGCTCGTGGGCAGTTATTACGGCGATAAGATATTGCTCGCCACGCCTCTGTTGCGATGGTATCTGGACCACGGTCTCGAGGTGCTGCACGTTTACCAGGTCATCGAGTACGATCCGATTCCGTGTTTCCGACGGTTCGGCGATGCCGTGTCCAAGGCCCGACGCGAGGGAGACGTCCACCGAGACAGGACCATCATCGCGGACACCATGAAGTTGCTGGGGAACTCGGGCTACGGAAAGACCATCACCAACGTGGACCGACATCGTGACGTCAACTACTGCACGGAGAAGGCGGCATCGCGCCTGATCAACGACAAACGGTTCCGACAACTCGACATCGTCGTCGACGACGCGTACGAGATAGAGATGAGCAAGAGAACCGTCGCGTACACACTACCCGTACACGTGGGATTCTTCGTTCTGCAGTACGCCAAGATGCGCATGTTGCAGTTCTATTACGACTTCATCGACAGATACGTGGAGCGTCCTCTGTTCCAGTACTGCGAGATGGATACGGACAGCGCCTATTTGGCCTTGGCCAACGAGTCCGTCGATGTCCTCGTGACCCCTGCACTGCGAGATCATTATTTCCGACATCGCTCCGAATGGCTCCCGTCCGAATGTTTCGACGAGCATCGGGACGAGTACGTGCGCTGTCGACTCGCCGATAGACCGTGGGTCGGCGACGAGGAGTGCTGCAAGGCGCGACGAGCGTTCGACAAGAGGACTCCGGGACTGTTCAAGATAGAGTGGTCAGGCGACGGATTCGTGGGGTTGTGCAGCAAGACGTACTATTGTTTCGGAGCCACTGACAAGTACAGCACCAAAGGTCTGAGCAAACGTCACAACGCCATCGACAAGGAGACGTTCCTGGAGGTGCTCACCAACCGTCGGAGCGGAAATGGAAAGAACCGCGGATTCCGGGTGCATAAATCGACCGTGCTGACGTACGTGCAGGAACGAGCGGCTCTCACCTACTTCTACGCCAAACGCGTGGTACACGAGGACGGACTGAGCACGGATCCGACGGAAGTGTAGATAAGGCGACGCGGTCCTGTCGTCTGTCATAATCGATCATGGACGCGCGATGGAAACATCCCTTCACGTGCATCGTCGCCGGACCGACGGGATGCGGCAAGAGCACGTTCGTGACGCGTCTGTTGCGTCACGCCTCTGCGATGATCGATCCACCTCCCGAAAAGATCACGTGGTGTTACGGAGAATGGCAAGAGGCTTACGCAACGACGGACTTGACTCACGTGCGGTTCGAGGAAGGGTTACCGACGGAGTCCATGTTCGAATCGACAACGAGGAACCTCATCGTCATAGACGATCTCATGACGGAAACGGATGAGCGGGTCACGACCTTGTTCACTAAAAAAAGTCACCACAGGAACACGTCCGTGCTGTATCTCGTACAGAACCTGTTCCCTAAAAACAAAGAGAGTCGCACCATCAGTCTTAACACACACTACATGGTGGTGTTCAAGAATCCACGCGACGCAACGCAGATGTCGCACTTGGCTCGTCAGATGTATCCGAGACGCACGAAATTCGCGCTAGACGCTTTTAAAGACGCCACGACGGTGCCGTACGGTTATCTATTGGTCGATCTCAAACAGGACACGCCCGAGGACATGCGTCTGCGCACGTGCATCTTTCCCGACGACGACGTGCAGTACGTGTACCTACCGAAGGTATAAAAAGATCGAACGCGTGAATCGTCTCTTCATTCGCACCATGTCTGCTCTGGTGAAGAGACACATTTTGTGCATACAGGCTCTGAACAGGTGTAAGAGTGCCAAACTGAGAAGGGCCATCATCGCCAACGCCGACGCCGATCTGCTGTGCGCGCTGGCCGAGTGTGCCTACAACATACTAAAGAAGAACATTCCGTTGACCGAATTACAGAGGCGTCGTTTGAGTAAATACAGGACGAACTTACGCCAGTTGTCTCAGAGACGAACGCCGGCCGCCGAAAGAAGACGCCTCTTGTTGCAACCGCAAGTCGGCGAGGGGCAGAGCGGAGGTTTCCTGTCGGCCTTCCTAGCGCCGTTGGCGAGTTCGGTCTTTCTACCCTTGCTTCGCGAGGTGCTGCTCAAGAAGTAGACGCATGGAACACGCACGCAAGATGGCCTTGGTGGATCCGCGACTTTTGGACACGTTGCGTTCGCCACCGCCGCCAACGGACACCGTAGGCAAGAAGGTGCAAGCCCTCGATGACGAGATGAAGACCATCCTCGATAGAAAGGACCTCGACGACGGGACCAAGGTCACGCTGTATAATCAGGTGTTGCAGCGGTACAACGTCCTGGTCGATAAACGCGTCAAGGAACCGGTACGCGTGATCGCCGTAGGGAAGGAGGCGGGAACGGAACCCGAGGAAGCCTCTAGTATGGAAGCCGACGTGGTGAACACCGTTCCCAAGAGTCTGCAGGCCAAAGCCAGACGTTTGATGGAACATCTCAAAAGAAACGTCGCGTGGAACGATCGTGGCGAACTCATACACGAGGGTGTCCCGGTTGTCTGAAGTAACGCGGTGGATCTCGTTCACGATCTGTTGCGCAAGAGAAAGACCGACGATCCAACGGGTTGGCAGTCGTTCGCACGGCAACTCCGCGTCATCAACATACCCATGGAGTTGGTCGGTAACGCTGCCAGGAGAGCCTGTATACAACAGGCAGCGACTCCCGCCGCTGCTACACGACGACGACGACGACAACAACGACGATCGTTAAGCTGGTCACCCCTCGAACGTCGCATGGAACATTCCCTACCTACGCCACCTCCTGAATTGATCAGTTGGGACGACTTATAAAGAGATTATATCGTAGCCGTAACGCACTCATGTCGTTGGATCCGCAGGACGAGTACCGTTCCGTCGTCGCTTCGATATTGCTTAGCGGGCTTACCTTGCTTGGTGACGTTGCAGCCGGAATTCTTATACAACAGGTGTTATTCAGACTATGGTTTCTTCGTTACTAGACTGTTGTTCAGTCGCTACCGTTGTGGGAGCGATAACGTGCGTCCTACTATACGTCAGTGCGCTCCTCGTCGTTCGTCAGTACTCCGGAGTCAACGTCAACGTCACCGTCAACGCATCGGACCTTCTGTTTTAATGACGTCGAAGAGTAGTAGGCAGTTACGGCGGAGTCGATGCCTTGCGACGCGTCACGCACGCGCCGCGGAAAATAGTCGCGCAGTGGTTGTCGGAACAGGACGCCTACAGCTTACACAAGCCGGCGAGACGGCGTTTCAAGAGACGATGCGTCATCGTGGGCGGTATGAATCAACAGTGGCAGGCCGATCTCGTCGACCTGACGACGTTGAAAGACGACAATGACGGTATGACCTTTCTCCTCACGATAATAGACGTCTTTTCGAAACGAGCCAGATGCATTCCTATGCCGAGCTAGTCCGCTGCGTCATTAGTCGCGGCGCTGCAAATCGCGTTCGCAGACGACCGGCCGCAGACGTTGCAGACGGATCGAGGAATGGAATTTCTGAATAAATCCGTTCAGGCTCTCTTAAGGAAACGCGGCGTCCATCACTTCTCCACGCACAACGCGGAGACGAAGGCGAGCATCGTGGAACGGTTCAACAGAACGTTGAAGACTCGCATGTGGCGCTACTTCACGAAAGTTCAGACGTGGCGTTACATCGACGTCCTTCCGGACCTGGTGCGAACGAACAACGACACCCGCCACCGCAGCATCGGTATGGCTCCGTCGCAGGTCAATGCAAGGAATCAAGAAAAGGTGTGGCAACGTCTGTACGGACACGCCGGTAAGGGCGTGCCCAAGTTTAACGTGTCGGATCGCGTGCGCGTCAGCAAGTACAAAGGCACGTTCGAAAAGGGCTACGAGACGAACTGGAGCGAAGAGGTGTTCACCGTACACGAAGTTCATCCCTCCGAACCGCCCGTGTACCGCCTACGGGACGATCTCGGCGACGTGCTGGACGGCACCTTCTACGAACTGGAACTGCAGAAAGTGTCGGTACCGGACGATAAAGTGTACCGCGTCGAATCGGTACTGCAGCGTCGTAAGGTCGGCGGACGAACGGAGGCTTTGGTGAAATGGTTCGGATATCCGTCCAAATTCAACAGCTGGATCGATACCAAGGCACTCCTCTATAAAGACTAGCAGCGCGTAGGGCGGGTTGTCATTATGTCACAAGACACGACACCGCAGACCGCCACCGCCGTCATAGAGGAGGATTGTACCGACGCGTCGAACGACAGTACTCCTTGGCATCTGTTCGGCACCGAGTGTCCCAAAGAGGAGATAGTGTTTCTGTGTCAGGTCGTCATCTTGTACACGGTCATCGTGATAAGCATCTACAACCTGACTGTAAGTCACGGCGATTCTAATCTGTGGACGGCTCTGTTGAGTATTTCGTTTGGTTACCTACTGCCCAATCCCACGTTGAGACGCAATGGCGACTGATTTCTACATAATGCTGCCTAGCAACGCTTTCATGAAGACGCACCTCGACAACATCTTGACCCATTACATCACGGACTTGCCTCAACGCATCGATCTGACCGGCGAGTGGGAGTGTGGGTTGGCAGAGATCCAGTATCCGCACACTTGGTACAACGTCACAGAGAACGATATCTGGTTTTTCATCAACACGATCGATGCTCCGGACACGTCCCGACGTACGAAGTTGTGTCGACGATCCGTTAACATTGATGTATCACGTCAACAAGGGACTGTACAGTCTGTGGACGGCGGAGACACGGGCTCAAATGAGCTATAGTCCCGTCACTCAAAAAATGACGTTACACATGACAGCGAACACCGTGTTCACCATACCGCACCACAGCGCGACGGCGTCCATGTTAGGATTCCGTAGACCCGTAGCCAGCGAGCCGGAGACGGTTACATCATCCCCCGTCATCGACTCCCACCCTTCCGACTCCTCGTACCCCTTCCACGTCGAGGCCGACGATGTGGTGAACATGACGCAGGGGTTCGACACCCTATACGTCTACACGGACATCGTGGAGTCTCGTATAGTGGGTGACACTCTCGCGCCTCTGTTGCGAGCCCTTCCGATTAGCGGACGTCACGGTGACAGGGTGTCCGATCGTTTCACTAACGTTCACTACGTGCCTCTGTTGTGCTCGAACTTCCACTCGATCGAGGTGGATATAAGGAACGACATGGGTCGAGGCGTGCCATTCGAATACGGTAGAGTAACGGTGACGCTTCATTTTCGTCGACGCAGGACCGGACTGTTCTGATGAATTACAACGATTATTACGCGCGACAGGCTGGACTCGGGACTGGGCAGTCTGTTCGGCGGTCTGTTGCGCAGCGCCATGCCGCTCATCAAGAGAAGTGCCGTGGCTTTGGGTAAGGGAGCGTTGAAGACCGGCGTTCGCATAGCCGGCGACGTCTTATCAGGCCAGAACATAAAAACGGCTGCCAAACGACGCGTCACCGACGCCGTGCTGAGCGGTCTTCGGGTCCCCCCCCCGGTAAACGTATAAAACGACCGTCCGCAAAGGCGACATTCACTGCAGTAAAGAGACGCCGCAAGAAACAAACGTCCAAGCAACGAGAGGCCGACATATTCGACAATGGCTTTCGTGCATAGACAGTCGTGCGAGGGAGTCAAGACCGAGCTGGATCTCTTTACCGTACCCCCCACTCAGAACTGCATCAGCGACAGTCACGTGGTGGAACATCAACCCACGGCCTCTCTGGACTCTGGAGGACCGATAGAATTCCTCATCCCCGGATCGGGAGACGATTACCTGGATCTCGCCAACACGATGCTACACGTGCAGGCGAAGGTGACGCGAGCCAACGGACACGATCTCGACGCGGCCGAACCCGTGGGACCGGTGAACAACTGGCTGCATTCGCTGTTCAGCCATGTCGACGTCTACCTGAACGGCACGCTCGTGACCTCTTCGTCCAACACGTACGCGTATAGAGCCTACATAGAGACGCTGCTGAGTTACGGTCCCGACGCCAAGTCGACGCAGCTGACGAATCAGCTGTGGTACAAGGACAAGGCTAGTCGCATGAACGCCGTCGAGCTAGCCGTCGGACCCGATCCTAACCACGGGTTCGTGACTCGACGAGAGTACATAACCGGCAGTCGCGTGGTCGACATGATGGGTCGTCTCCACGTGGATATGTTTCTGCAAGATAAATTCCTGATCAACGGAGTCGACGTCAAGATACGACTGGTGCGTAGCAAGCCCTCGTTTGCGCTGATGGCTGGTGGAGCCCCCCACGATTACAAGATAACCATCGTCAACGCAGCCTTGTTCGTCAAGAAGGCCACCCTCAATCCCGCCGTGCAGGTGGCTCACATCAAGGCTCTTGAGAGGAACCCGGTCAAGTATCCGTTACGACCCGTCGACTGCAAGGTGTACTCCATTCCCGCGGGAGCTCTGTCGCACACGCACGAGAACCTGTTCCTCGGCACCCTGCCGAAACGTCTCGTACTGTGCTGCATCGACAACGACGCCTACAACGGCGCGTACGATAAAAACCCGTTTCACGCCAAGAACAACGCCATAGGCTTCCACTCGGTGTACGTGGACGGACGTCAGATACGCGCCAAACCCTTCCAGCCCAACTTCGCAGACAACCTCTTCGCCAGGAGCTACGCGAGCCTGTTCACCTCGACCGGTAAGATCTGGCAGGACGAGGGGAACGGTCTGACTCGCGACGACTACCGAGACGGCTACACCTTCTTCTGTTTCGACCTGACCCCCGACCAGTGCGACGGTCCCTGCTTCCATCTGGTGCAAAAGGGCAACCTGCGCATAGAATTTCATTTCCGAGAAGCGCTTCGGATCACCGTGGACGTCGTCGCCTACGGCGAATTCGAATCCGTGCTGGAAATCGACAAGAACCGCAACGTCATCTACGACTACTGAGATGGACACCCTGCAGATCGCCCGTCTACTGGCAATGGATCCGAACACCGCGTCCGTCTTTGACGGCGTCGTACCCAAAGATGGACTGCCTAAAAAAATAGACGCTTTGCCGATCACCTTCGTGTGCAACACCGACGACGGCGACGAACCGGTCGAACATTGGATAGCGCTGTACCTGTCCTCCGACGGGCGCGGCGAATACTTCTGTTCGTACGGTCTGCCGCCTCGTCACGCGACGTTCCGCACCTTCTTGAACAAACACTGTTCCGAGTGGACTCATAATAGCAAGAGACTTCAAAGTCCTCTGTCTAACGTTTGCGGACAATATTGTGTAGCTTATATAATGCTTCGTTGTAAAGGTTCTCCTATGAGAACTTTCGTAAACGCTTTCCACACCGATCTGGTCGCTAACGATTGTCGCGTGTTCGATTGGATTAACCTACTGAAAAAGGGTATACCATACTATCGCATATCGTACATAGACTGAGCCTCTGGCGCGGTGGTCGCACCACCCGTAAGCTCGCCCTCGAACCTCTGGCGCGGTGGAGACACCCGTAAGTTCGCTACCTCTGGCGCGATGGTCAACATTCGCAAGTCGCATCATCATCATCATCATACCCTCCTCGTTGTATCCAATGAAATACGATCGCCTCGTTTGTACTGCTGCCGCTTTGTTGTATTCAATAAAATACGTGTGCACCGTACGATTTTGTTCGTCTCCTTACTAGGTTAATGGCCCTCTGGTAAACGAATATAGGTCAATGACCACTGTTACCCGCCCGTCAGTCGCTAGGAAGTTATTTCCCGCGAGCTGCTAAGGTTCCAAACGGTTCAGAACTCAATGCTTCGGCCTACAACACAACGCAGCCGTCTACTGATAAAAACGAGTCCGTTAGTTGTCCCCGCCCGTCAGCCCGCCAACCCGCCCGTCGGTCGCTACGCCGAGATTAGGTCACGCTACGGTCGCTAGGAGGCGCTGCGCACGGTTTGTGGTGTTCCTACAACCGTCAGGAGGCGCTCTGATTGGATGCGCGCGCAACCGGAAGTGATTCGTGATCGTGGCCTCCGGAATTTAAGCATTAGGACCTAATTATCTACTACTAGCACGTGCTAGAACCAACCAGGGGAGAAAATGTATTATATATAGTTTTATCATCACAAAAAGAATTAGTCGACAATGTATGTGATGATAAAACTATATATAATACATTTTCTCCCCTGGTTGGTTCTAGCACGTGCTAGTAGTAGATAATTAGGTCCTAATGCTTAAATTCCGGAGGCCACGATCACGAATCACTTCCGGTTGCGCGCGCATCCAATCAGAGCGCCTCCTGACGGTTGTAGGAACACCACAAACCGTGCGCAGCGCCTCCTAGCGACCGTAGCGTGACCTAATCTCGGCGTAGCGACCGACGGGCGGGTTGGCGGGCTGACGGGCGGGGACAACTAACGGACTCGTTTTTATCAGTAGACGGCTGCGTTGTGTTGTAGGCCGAAGCATTGAGTTCTGAACCGTTTGGAACCTTAGCAGCTCGCGGGAAATAACTTCCTAGCGACTGACGGGCGGGTAACAGTGGTCATTGACCTATATTCGTTTACCAGAGGGCCATTAACCTAGTAAGGAGACGAACAAAATCGTACGGTGCACACGTATTTTATTGAATACAACAAAGCGGCAGCAGTACAAACGAGGCGATCGTATTTCATTGGATACAACGAGGAGGGTATGATGATGATGATGATGCGACTTGCGAATGTTGACCATCGCGCCAGAGGTCGCGAACTTACGGGTGTCTCCACCGCGCCAGAGGTTCGAGGGCGAGCTTACGGGTGGTGCGACCATCGCGCCAGAGGCTCAGTCTATGTACGATATGCGATAGTATGGTATACCCTTTTTCAGTAGGTTAATCCAATCGAACACGCGACAATCGTTAGCGACCAGATCGGTGTGGAAAGCGTTTACGAAAGTTCTCATAGGAGAACCTTTACAACGAAGCATTATATAAGCTACACAATATTGTCCGCAAACGTTAGACAGAGGACTTTGAAGTCTCTTGCTATTATGAGTCCACTCGGAACAGTGTTTGTTCAAGAAGGTGCGGAACGTCGCGTGACGAGGCGGCAGACCGTACGAACAGAAGTATTCGCCGCGCCCGTCGGAGGACAGGTACAGCGCTATCCAATGTTCGACCGGTTCGTCGCCGTCGTCGGTGTTGCACACGAAGGTGATCGGCAAAGCGTCTATTTTTTTAGGCAGTCCATCTTTGGGTACGACGCCGTCAAAGACGGACGCGGTGTTCGGATCCATTGCCAGTAGACGGGCGATCTGCAGGGTGTCCATCTCAGTAGTCGTAGATGACGTTGCGGTTCTTGTCGATTTCCAGCACGGATTCGAATTCGCCGTAGGCGACGACGTCCACGGTGATCCGAAGCGCTTCTCGGAAATGAAATTCTATGCGCAGGTTGCCCTTTTGCACCAGATGGAAGCAGGGACCGTCGCACTGGTCGGGGGTCAGGTCGAAACAGAAGAAGGTGTAGCCGTCTCGGTAGTCGTCGCGAGTCAGACCGTTCCCCTCGTCCTGCCAGATCTTACCGGTCGAGGTGAACAGGCTCGAGTAGCTCCTGGCGAAGAGGTTGTCTGCGAAGTTGGGCTGGAAGGGTTTGGCGCGTATCTGACGTCCGTCCACGTACACCGAGTGGAAGCCTATGGCGTTGTTCTTGGCGTGAAACGGGTTTTTATCGTACGCGCCGTTGTAGGCGTCGTTGTCGATGCAGCACAGTACGAGACGTTTCGGCAGGGTGCCGAGGAACAGGTTCTCGTGCGTGTGCGACAGAGCTCCCGCGGGAATGGAGTACACCTTGCAGTCGACGGGTCGTAACGGATACTTGACCGGGTTCCTCTCAAGAGCCTTGATGTGAGCCACCTGCACGGCGGGATTGAGGGTGGCCTTCTTGACGAACAAGGCTGCGTTGACGATGGTTATCTTGTAATCGTGGGGGGCTCCACCAGCCATCAGCGCAAACGAGGGCTTGCTACGCACCAGTCGTATCTTGACGTCGACTCCGTTGATCAGGAATTTATCTTGCAGAAACATATCCACGTGGAGACGACCCATCATGTCGACCACGCGACTGCCGGTTATGTACTCTCGTCGAGTCACGAACCCGTGGTTAGGATCGGGTCCGACGGCTAGCTCGACGGCGTTCATGCGACTAGCCTTGTCCTTGTACCACAGCTGATTCGTCAGCTGCGTCGACTTGGCGTCGGGACCGTAACTCAGCAGCGTCTCTATGTAGGCTCTATACGCGTACGTGTTGGACGAAGAGGTCACGAGCGTGCCGTTCAGGTAGACGTCGACATGGCTGAACAGCGAATGCAGCCAGTTGTTCACCGGTCCCACGGGTTCGGCCGCGTCGAGATCGTGTCCGTTGGCTCGCGTCACCTTCGCCTGCACGTGTAGCATCGTGTTGGCGAGATCCAGGTAATCGTCTCCCGATCCGGGGATGAGGAATTCTATCGGTCCTCCAGAGTCCAGAGAGGCCGTGGGTTGATGTTCCACCACGTGACTGTCGCTGATGCAGTTCTGAGTGGGGGGTACGGTAAAGAGATCCAGCTCGGTCTTGACTCCCTCGCACGACTGTCTATGCACGAAAGCCATTGTCGAATATGTCGGCCTCTCGTTGCTTGGACGTTTGTTTCTTGCGGCGTCTCTTTACTGCAGTGAATGTCGCCTTTGCGGACGGTCGTTTTATACGTTTACCGGGGGGGGGGGACCCGAAGACCGCTCAGCACGGCGTCGGTGACGCGTCGTTTGGCAGCCGTTTTTATGTTCTGGCCTGATAAGACGTCGCCGGCTATGCGAACGCCGGTCTTCAACGCTCCCTTACCCAAAGCCACGGCACTTCTCTTGATGAGCGGCATGGCGCTGCGCAACAGACCGCCGAACAGACTGCCCAGTCCCGAGTCCAGCCTGTCGCGCGTAATAATCGTTGTAATTCATCAGAACAGTCCGGTCCTGCGTCGACGAAAATGAAGCGTCACCGTTACTCTACCGTATTCGAATGGCACGCCTCGACCCATGTCGTTCCTTATATCCACCTCGATCGAGTGGAAGTTCGAGCACAACAGAGGCACGTAGTGAACGTTAGTGAAACGATCGGACACCCTGTCACCGTGACGTCCGCTAATCGGAAGGGCTCGCAACAGAGGCGCGAGAGTGTCACCCACTATACGAGACTCCACGATGTCCGTGTAGACGTATAGGGTGTCGAACCCCTGCGTCATGTTCACCACATCGTCGGCCTCGACGTGGAAGGGGTACGAGGAGTCGGAAGGGTGGGAGTCGATGACGGGGGATGATGTAACCGTCTCCGGCTCGCTGGCTACGGGTCTACGGAATCCTAACATGGACGCCGTCGCGCTGTGGTGCGGTATGGTGAACACGGTGTTCGCTGTCATGTGTAACGTCATTTTTTGAGTGACGGGACTATAGCTCATTTGAGCCCGTGTCTCCGCCGTCCACAGACTGTACAGTCCCTTGTTGACGTGATACATCAATGTTAACGGATCGTCGACACAACTTCGTACGTCGGGACGTGTCCGGAGCATCGATCGTGTTGATGAAAAACCAGATATCGTTCTCTGTGACGTTGTACCAAGTGTGCGGATACTGGATCTCTGCCAACCCACACTCCCACTCGCCGGTCAGATCGATGCGTTGAGGCAAGTCCGTGATGTAATGGGTCAAGATGTTGTCGAGGTGCGTCTTCATGAAAGCGTTGCTAGGCAGCATTATGTAGAAATCAGTCGCCATTGCGTCTCAACGTGGGATTGGGCAGTAGGTAACCAAACGAAATACTCAACAGAGCCGTCCACAGATTAGAATCGCCGTGACTTACAGTCAGGTTGTAGATGCTTATCACGATGACCGTGTACAAGATGACGACCTGACACAGAAACACTATCTCCTCTTTGGGACACTCGGTGCCGAACAGATGCCAAGGAGTACTGTCGTTCGACGCGTCGGTACAATCCTCCTCTATGACGGCGGTGGCGGTCTGCGGTGTCGTGTCTTGTGACATAATGACAACCCGCCCTACGCGCTGCTAGTCTTTATAGAGGAGTGCCTTGGTATCGATCCAGCTGTTGAATTTGGACGGATATCCGAACCATTTCACCAAAGCCTCCGTTCGTCCGCCGACCTTACGACGCTGCAGTACCGATTCGACGCGGTACACTTTATCGTCCGGTACCGACACTTTCTGCAGTTCCAGTTCGTAGAAGGTGCCGTCCAGCACGTCGCCGAGATCGTCCCGTAGGCGGTACACGGGCGGTTCGGAGGGATGAACTTCGTGTACGGTGAACACCTCTTCGCTCCAGTTCGTCTCGTAGCCCTTTTCGAACGTGCCTTTGTACTTGCTGACGCGCACGCGATCCGACACGTTAAACTTGGGCACGCCCTTACCGGCGTGTCCGTACAGACGTTGCCACACCTTTTCTTGATTCCTTGCATTGACCTGCGACGGAGCCATACCGATGCTGCGGTGGCGGGTGTCGTTGTTCGTTCGCACCAGGTCCGGAAGGACGTCGATGTAACGCCACGTCTGAACTTTCGTGAAGTAGCGCCACATGCGAGTCTTCAACGTTCTGTTGAACCGTTCCACGATGCTCGCCTTCGTCTCCGCGTTGTGCGTGGAGAAGTGATGGACGCCGCGTTTCCTTAAGAGAGCCTGAACGGATTTATTCAGAAATTCCATTCCTCGATCCGTCTGCAACGTCTGCGGCCGGTCGTCTGCGAACGCGATTTGCAGCGCCGCGACTAATGACGCAGCGGACTAGCTCGGCATAGGAATGCATCTGGCTCGTTTCGAAAAGACGTCTATTATCGTGAGGAGAAAGGTCATACCGTCATTGTCGTCTTTCAACGTCGTCAGGTCGACGAGATCGGCCTGCCACTGTTGATTCATACCGCCCACGATGACGCATCGTCTCTTGAAACGCCGTCTCGCCGGCTTGTGTAAGCTGTAGGCGTCCTGTTCCGACAACCACTGCGCGACTATTTTCCGCGGCGCGTGCGTGACGCGTCGCAAGGCATCGACTCCGCCGTAACTGCCTACTACTCTTCGACGTCATTAAAACAGAAGGTCCGATGCGTTGACGGTGACGTTGACGTTGACTCCGGAGTACTGACGAACGACGAGGAGCGCACTGACGTATAGTAGGACGCACGTTATCGCTCCCACAACGGTAGCGACTGAACAACAGTCTAGTAACGAAGAAACCATAGTCTGAATAACACCTGTTGTATAAGAATTCCGGCTGCAACGTCACCAAGCAAGGTAAGCCCGCTAAGCAATATCGAAGCGACGACGGAACGGTACTCGTCCTGCGGATCCAACGACATGAGTGCGTTACGGCTACGATATAATCTCCTTATAAGTCGTCCCAACTCATCAATTCAGGAGGTGGCGTAGGTAGGGAATGTTCCATGCGACGTTCGAGGGGTGACCAGCTTAACGATCGTCGTTGTTGTCGTCGTCGTCGTCGTGTAGCAGCGGCGGGAGTCGCTGCCTGTTGTATACAGGCTCTCCTGGCAGCGTTACCGACCAACTCCATGGGTATGTTGATGACGCGGAGTTGCCGTGCGAACGACTGCCAACCCGTTGGATCGTCGGTCTTTCTCTTGCGCAACAGATCGTGAACGAGATCCACCGCGTTACTTCCGACAACCGGGACACCCTCGTGTATGAGTTCGCCACGATCGTTCCACGCGACGTTTCTTTTGAGATGTTCCATCAAACGTCTGGCTTTGGCCTGCAGACTCTTGGGAACGGTGTTCACCACGTCGGCTTCCATACTAGAGGCTTCCTCGGGTTCCGTTCCCGCCTCCTTCCCTACGGCGATCACGCGTACCGGTTCCTTGACGCGTTTATCGACCAGGACGTTGTACCGCTGCAACACCTGATTATACAGCGTGACCTTGGTCCCGTCGTCGAGGTCCTTTCTATCGAGGATGGTCTTCATCTCGTCATCGAGGGCTTGCACCTTCTTGCCTACGGTGTCCGTTGGCGGCGGTGGCGAACGCAACGTGTCCAAAAGTCGCGGATCCACCAAGGCCATCTTGCGTGCGTGTTCCATGCGTCTACTTCTTGAGCAGCACCTCGCGAAGCAAGGGTAGAAAGACCGAACTCGCCAACGGCGCTAGGAAGGCCGACAGGAAACCTCCGCTCTGCCCCTCGCCGACTTGCGGTTGCAACAAGAGGCGTCTTCTTTCGGCGGCCGGCGTTCGTCTCTGAGACAACTGGCGTAAGTTCGTCCTGTATTTACTCAAACGACGCCTCTGTAATTCGGTCAACGGAATGTTCTTCTTTAGTATGTTGTAGGCACACTCGGCCAGCGCGCACAGCAGATCGGCGTCGGCGTTGGCGATGATGGCCCTTCTCAGTTTGGCACTCTTGCACCTGTTCAGAGCCTGTATGCACAAAATGTGTCTCTTCACCAGAGCAGACATGGTGCGAATGAAGAGACGATTCACGCGTTCGATCTTTTTATACCTTCGGTAGGTACACGTACTGCACGTCGTCGTCGGGAAAGATGCACGTGCGCAGACGCATGTCCTCGGGCGTGTCCTGTTTGAGATCGACCAATAGATAACCGTACGGCACCGTCGTGGCGTCTTTAAAAGCGTCTAGCGCGAATTTCGTGCGTCTCGGATACATCTGACGAGCCAAGTGCGACATCTGCGTTGCGTCGCGTGGATTCTTGAACACCACCATGTAGTGTGTGTTAAGACTGATGGTGCGACTCTCTTTGTTTTTAGGGAACAGGTTCTGTACGAGATACAGCACGGACGTGTTCCTGTGGTGACTTTTTTTAGTGAACAAGGTCGTGACCCGCTCATCCGTTTCCGTCATGAGATCGTCTATGACGATGAGGTTCCTCGTTGTCGATTCGAACATGGACTCCGTCGGTAATCCTTCCTCGAACCGCACGTGAGTCAAGTCCGTCGTTGCGTAAGCCTCTTGCCATTCTCCGTAACACCACGTGATCTTTTCGGGAGGTGGATCGATCATCGCAGAGGCGTGACGCAACAGACGCGTCACGAACGTGCTCTTGCCGCATCCCGTCGGTCCGGCGACGATGCACGTGAAGGGATGTTTCCATCGCGCGTCCATGATCGATTATGACAGACGACAGGACCGCGTCGCCTTATCTACACTTCCGTCGGATCCGTGCTCAGTCCGTCCTCGTGTACCATGCGTTTGGCGTAGAAGTAGGTGAGAGCCGCTCGTTCCTGCACGTACGTCAGCACGGTCGATTTATGCACCCGGAATCCGCGGTTCTTTCCACTTCCGCTCCGACGGTTGGTGAGCACCTCCAGGAACGTCTCCTTGTCGATGGCGTTGTGACGTTTGCTCAGACCTTTGGTGCTGTACTTGTCAGTGGCTCCGAAACAATAGTACGTCTTGCTGCACAACCCCACGAATCCGTCGCCTGACCACTCTATCTTGAACAGTCCCGGAGTCCTCTTGTCGAACGCTCGTCGCGCCTTGCAGCACTCCTCGTCGCCGACCCACGGTCTATCGGCGAGTCGACAGCGCACGTACTCGTCCCGATGCTCGTCGAAACATTCGGACGGGAGCCATTCGGAGCGATGTCGGAAATAATGATCTCGCAGTGCAGGGGTCACGAGGACATCGACGGACTCGTTGGCCAAGGCCAAATAGGCGCTGTCCGTATCCATCTCGCAGTACTGGAACAGAGGACGCTCCACGTATCTGTCGATGAAGTCGTAATAGAACTGCAACATGCGCATCTTGGCGTACTGCAGAACGAAGAATCCCACGTGTACGGGTAGTGTGTACGCGACGGTTCTCTTGCTCATCTCTATCTCGTACGCGTCGTCGACGACGATGTCGAGTTGTCGGAACCGTTTGTCGTTGATCAGGCGCGATGCCGCCTTCTCCGTGTAGTAGTTGACGTCACGATGTCGGTCCACGTTGGTGATGGTCTTTCCGTAGCCCGAGTTCCCCAGCAACTTCATGGTGTCCGCGATGATGGTTCTGTCTCGGTGGACGTCTCCCTCGCGTCGGGCCTTGGACACGGCATCGCCGAACCGTCGGATACACGGAATCGGATCGTACTCGATGACCTGGTAAACGTGCAGCACCTCGAGACCGTGGTCCAGATACCATCGCAACAGAGGCGTGGCGAGCAATATCTTATCGCCGTAATAACTGCCCACGAGCATGCGCCTCGGAGTCGTCATGATGTTGTGCGCTTCGGCGTATCGGCGCATGAACGGACCGAGATCCTCGCGCATCAGACGGATGTTCTTGAACACGGGCTGCATCTCGGCAAAGTGCTCGCGCAGTTCTTCCGGCACGCGAATGTCGCACTCGATCATGCCGAACACGGTTCCAGTGCGCACACCGCTCAGAATCTGTTGCGTCGTCATCGTCCACCGCACGTGTCGACGTCGGGGAAATGCAGCGTCCAGACACCGTTTTACGAGCGGATCTCGTCTCATCTCTTTCCACTCGCATTCCCACAGCTCGACGACCTTGACGAAGTGACGTAGGTAGGCGGTGGTCTTTCGGGTCTCGTCGAGCAGTTTGGCCATGGGTTTCCCGTTGACGGAATTGACCTCTTCTCGAGTGCACGGGCAACCGTGAAAAAAACAACCTTGGAACTGATAAGCCGTCTTCGTCTCGCTGCACCATCCATCCACCCGATGTTTACCTATCCGTTTCTCTCGTCCGTTGATCTGATGTCGTATGGAAAGTCCCGTGCGTTCGGATTCCCACGTCAGCCATTCTGCAGCCATCTGTCCGTACAGTTGTGCCGATTCGGGACGGAAGTCCTTCTCAACCCGCCGTCGCGTGTACCATCCCATAGGCATGTCTTGCATGAGCGACCACAGATACAGCGCGTTCGCTTCGTATCCGACGATCGATCGACACGGAGGGGCGGCCTCTCCGTATTCGTTCCGACGTAGCGTGGTGATCCCTTTCTCGTGATAGCGGTGAAATATGATCGACGGACCACCGCAAATGTTATCTTTGACGAGGTCGTGCAGATCTTTGTTCTTCTCGTTGAAGATGGTAAAGTAGGTCTTCTCCGGAAGGTCGTTGAACAGGTACAGCAGGGTCAGACCGGGTACGCTGATGCCTTGCTTGAACATGTCTATCCCGCGCTGTTGATAGAAGTCAAACTGTCTGTCGATGGCCAGCTGCATACTGTAGGTACAGTGACTATGTATTCTAGTTGTGTACTCTGGGTATAGTGACTATATATTCTAGCTGTGTACTGTGGGTACAGTGACTGTGTATTCTAGTTCTATGTAATGTGGGTATAGTGACTATGAATTCTAGCTGTGTATTGTTGGTGCAGTGAATATATATTCTATCAATGTACTGTAGATACAGTGGCTATGTACTGTAGCTGTGTACTGTGCATACAGTGAATATATGTATTAAAGCTGTGTTATGTGGGTACATTGACTATGTATTCTAGCTGTGCACTGTGGGTACAGTGTCTATGTATTCTAGCTGTGTACTGTGTGTACAGTGACTAAGTACTGTAGCTGTGTACTGTGGGTAGAGTAACTATGTATTCTAGCAGTGTATTATTGGTACAGTGAATTTATATTTTATATGTGCACTGTGGGTAAAGTGACTATGTAATCTAGCTGTGTACTGTGGGTACACTGACTATGTATTCTAGCTGTGTATTGTGTGTACAGTGACTATGTACTGTAGCTGTGTACTGTGGGTAGAGTAACTATGTATTCTAGCAGTGTATTATGGGTACAGTGAATTTATATTCTGAATTGTAGCTTTGTACTGTGTATTTTCGGTACAGTGACTATGTATTATAGTTGAGTACTGTGGGTACAGTTACTATGTATTCTAGCTGTGTACTGTGGGTACAGTGACTACGTATTCTAGACATATACCTTGTGTACAGTGACTATGTATTTTATATGTGTACTGTGGATCCAGTGACTATGAATTGTAGCTTTGTACTGTGTACTTTCGGTACAGTGACTATGTATTATAGTTGAGTACTGTGCGTACATTAACTATGTATTCTAGCCGTTTACTGTGGGTACAGTGACTATGTATGTTAGCTGAGTACTGTGGGTACAGTGACTATGTATTCTAGCCCTGTACTGTGGGTACAGTGACTATGTATGTTAGGTGAGTATTGTGGGTACAGTGATTATGAATTGTAGCTGTGCAATGTGGGTACAGTGATTATGTTTTCTAGCTGTGTTCTCTGGTTACAGTGACTATGTATTCTAGTTGTGTACTGTGGGTACAGTGAATATGTATTTTAACTGTGTACTGTTTATTCTACACGCATAAAAATTAGACAGATAGCTGTAGTGTGCACTATAGTCGCACTAGTGACGGCGATCGTTCGACTGACGATACGATATATCAACACGTATTTCCACGACGTGAATATCATTTGCAGAGTGCTGTTGACGGTGTAACAATATTGACATATAACGAAAATATGCGTATGGCAAGAGACCTCTGTCTAACGTTTGTGGACGATATTGTGTCATTATTTTCAAATATTTAATAAAATGTCCTTGTACTCTTATTCAATAGGAGAATTATGGGTAAATTGTAGGAATTATGGGTAAACTGTAGGAGGTATGGGTAAAGTGTAAGAGCGCACTATTTAACAATATTGACATATAACGAAAATATGCGTATGGCAAGAGACTTTAGAGTCCTCTGTCTAACGTTTGTGGACGATATTGTGTCATTATTTTCAACAACAAAATTTAATAAAATGTTCTTGTACTCTTATTCAATAGGAGAATTATGGGTAAATTGTAGGAATTATGGGTAAACTGTAGGAGTTATGGATAAAGTGTAAGAGCGCATTATTTTTAAATATTTACATATAAAGAAAATATAGTACGATATCGTGTTTTGTTAGTTTCTCGTCTCCTCGTTAGGTCCTTTGATCTCAGTTATTAATGACCCTGTTAATGATAATAGCAAGAGACTTCAGAGTCCTCTGTCTAACGTTTGTGGACAATATTGCGTAGCTTTTCGATTGCTTCGTTGTAACGGCTTGCCAATGGGGGCACTCTAGGGTTATGGATAGGGTTACGGACCAGGGGGCGCTCGGGCTACCCAGAAGGTTGAAAGGCTGCGCGCGCAGTAAAAAAAAAAAAATAAATAATAATAATAAAAAAAAAAAAATAATAATAATAAAAAATTACAAATAAAATTAATATTTAATTCAGTCGCCAGGGGGCGCTCTAGACGGTTAGGGTTAGCTCCAGTCGCTAGGGGGCGCTTAGGTTACCCAGAAGGCGCTGCGCTCTTGGGGGGCGCTCTGATTGGCTGCGCGCGCAACCGGAAGTGATTCATGATCGTGGCCTCCGGAATTTAAGCATTAGGACCTAATTCTGTACTACTCGTGCTGAGTAAGGAAGCTCTCCTGAATTAAAAATAAAAATTGTTGGTCATCACCCCGTGTACTCTCTAGAGATTTTCATTGTATGTGTCCATGGTTAAAATCTCCCATTATGATACATTCCTCTTTACTAACTTCCTTTATAGCATTTTGTATTTTTGTGTTATCCGCTTCGTTTGTGTTTGGACTTCGGTAAACTAATCCAATAGTTAAGTTTGAATTTCCTGAAACTATTTTGCACCAAACAGCTTCATCGTAATCTGCTTCGCTTTCTAATTTTATTTCATAAGCCTGAATAGATTCTTTAACATATAAAATAACTCCCCCTCCCCTTCTTCCTATTCGATCTCTCCTAAACATTACGTATCCTGTCAATCCTAATTCAGCATCTGTAATGTCTGTGTTGGCCCATGATTCGGTTATGCCAATTATGTGAGGGTCAATATCTTCTACCATAATGTTTAATTCGTTTTTCTTATTTATTATACTCCTAGCGTTTAAGCACACGCATCTATAACCTGCTTCAGACATGTTTTTCGGACATTTTGTTATTGGCTTATCTGTACTAGCGGCCTCTTGTCCTGCTTGAGGCATCTCTAAGTAACCCCTGCGTTTCTAGTTTAAATAGTGTTGACTACCAAAAATATTCGTTATGCTACCCATGCCACTGTCTACTGCTGCTGCTAGCCCTTCCGCAAATACTGCTGTCCTCTTTCCACTTAGATGCAGCCCGTCCTTCATGTACATATCAGCCCTTCCAACAAAACATCCCCACAAATCCACAAAACCCACTTCTTCTTCTCTATATAGCTTCTCGACTAGCATGTTAATTGCCATCCCCCGGCAATTTCGATATCTATGACCCCTCCTTCCTATAACTGGTAGAATCCCTGACAGTATTACCTGCTCAACCCGCGTCTGCTTTAGTGTTCTGACCAAATTCCTGTATTTCCTAACTTTGGCAGTTGTACCCTCCCTCTCTACGTTATTTGTCCCTACGTGTACTAAAACAGATCCACACTTGCCCAAACCCACAATGTTTTCTACCCTCTCAGTTATTGCCTCTATTTTGGCCCAAGGCAAGCAAACTACAACGTCCTCTCCTTTGTTTAAGACTCTGTCGGTCTTCCTAACTATTGAGTCCCCCACAAACACCCTCGCTCTCTTTCTCACCCCCTCTATCACTGCATCGGAATAGCTCTTCCGATGGATCCCCTCCATCACAGTCTGTCCTGGAGCCTTGTCACTTGGTGGCAGACTGTTATCAGGATCTCTCTCTCGCGTCAACATTTCACCTTTCCCTCCTGTCTCCTGGCTAACTTGTGCTCCCGTCGCCTTTCCTCCCGTCTCCCTCACTCCCATCGCCTTAACAATCGTCTCCTTCCTCCCGACTTCTTCGCTACTGTCTCCCCCACTCCCCTTTCCTTCGATCCACTTGTCTTCCCTCCCATTTCTTTCCTTCTCGTCTCCTTTCGTCCTGTCTCCCTACGACCGGTCACCTTACCTCCTCTCAACCTCTTCCAGGCTGAGGTGAGTTCACCATAACATCTCTCTCGTCGTCTTCCCCCACTTTATCCACTGTCCCCTCACCAGAACCACTGGCACAAACCACCTGCTCCCTTCCCACCACTGCCACAACGAGCAGCCTCAGCTGTTCTAACTCCACTTCAAGTTCCTTCATCCTCGTACATTCCCTACACTCAAAACTAAAACTATCCGCCTGAACCTCAGCCCAGGACTTCTCACATCCGGACTTGACGAAGTCCACCCAGTTGCTGCAACTACTGCATATTAAATGCCTAGTGGCCTTTAAATGCCGTTTACACGGCGCCATCACAAAATTTATACTTAATCTAATTGCTATGTTCGGTGCACGACGGCCGGAACAGTATGCCAGAAAAACGGCAGACAACAGAATCGTCTCTGCACTACGTTCACTGCGCGACGACCGTAGACGGCTACCTCTGATGGAGAGACGCGAGTGTTCCGCTACCCGCCGTCGTGCGCCTGGGACGGAATGAACGGTTCGTGACAACGTAGCGAAAGTACTGGACTGCTATTCAAGCATAGGACTCTCGGAACTGTCTTTGTTGCTCTAATAACAGGGTTCGTAAGGTCCGTAAGCAAACACAGCTGTGTTTTATCTTTAGTCTTGATGAATATAAGGATATAGTTTACTATGGTTTGATGTTTGGATAGCGATGGATTATGTTAGACGTTATTAATAGTTATTTCGCAGGGTGAATAATTGCCTGGCCAATTACTACAGAATTGGAGTTATTTGCATATCATTATTACATAGACCGAGGTGTGTACTTGTAAATTACTTAGTAACTATTGTGTATTAAATGTTTACTTTTCTTTCATTTGTCTTTTTTGTCACCATTCGCGAGCGTTGAATGATAGAAATTGGACTTTCCAACCAGACCTGAGCGAAACTAATGAGCGGAAACCCCTCCCCTATTATTACAACGCCCCAGTCATGCCCCACCTTCCCACCTGCTTGTTACATGTTAATGCTCTCACTTGAAACAGCTCAAACTATGGCAAGTGACCCTCACTCGACAGAAACAGTCATAGAACACTTACAATTGCAGAATGGTAAAAACGTGACCTGTGTCGCTTGAAATTGACACAATTGTTTGCAGTAAAATGGTTGTTCCTTCATTAATGTTTTTGTTGTGTCCTGTAAGTGACAAAAAACATTTCTACCAATATCTTCATACCCATTCAATATCTTAAAACCTTCAATTTGATCTCCTGTTAACACCCTGTTGTGTATTACTGAGAGATAATCCAAAATAATTTTACTCGAGATTTAGCAAGACTCCACAATATTTTTTTTTTAAAGATTAACATGATTTAACAAGAAGACAAAACATTTAGAAATATATTGTACGTTTACATAAATGCTAAGGCTAGGACTGTAATAATAAACTGAAATAACATGGTCCTCAATATTTGTCTAATTATTGTGTTTTAAAATTCCAGGCACTGGCACTACAGCAACAGAGGGCAGAGGATTTGTGGACCTCCTTAGGAATCAACCCGAATCAACGTGAATTAACGATGACACGTACTTCAGCGTATGTGTGAAGGATGCTAATTTGTGTATCAGTTGCTACACACAACCGCAGGGAACGTGTCCCTAATTAACATTATCAGAGTGCATTCATGGAACAGTGTACGCAAGTTTCGGGTTCACGTCTAGTTAGTAGAAACACAAGCGATATGCCTAGAAGCCAATTTTTTTCCTAACTGCGGAGAGAAGAGAGTCATTACTACCAGTCATCCGCAGATGTCATCTGTTGACCTTTGCGAGAATGTGAGCATCAAAACCTGCAGCGTCTGCATCATAGTTTAGATGGACACAACACCCCAGCGTCAGTTGCAGCCAAGACGGTATACTTACGTCAACAACTTGTTTCAGCTGCCTCAATGAAACAGGAAGAACACCAGAGCATCCCTCACTTTACAAATATCGCGATGCTGTTTATATTCCTGCAGCTGCTTTACGCAACGTGTGACTAGACCATGTCCACTTGGCAGTGAACCAGTTGGCTGTCTGTCAACTTGCATTGCAAGTGCCGTGGTCGTGAAGTGTACGCTACACTTCTGTGCAATCAAGACATCAAGTACACGTGTCGGCACTAACTCGGGCATCATTGGGAACGTGTCCTTGCATAAAAACGTGCATTCCGTGACATCAGCAGCCTGGAGAAGAACTGGCATGCGTGCGTGCGAATGAGCTGATGCCTGAGAGACAGACAGGAAAAGCAATTATCTGATGCTTGTGCCGTTCATATTACATCACAGCTGAAATAAACAGCAAAAACACATTTTCTTCTACTCTCTGTGGCAGCATGAAGACGTATCGACATTTGTGTAATACATAGCAGAGTGATCTGTCAAGACACAGAATTGACAGAACACTGTCGTGTTTTTCATTGTATTCTACGGCTATATATGCGTCTCCTATGGCTACAATGACAACAATAACTGGAACATACACAGCCATGGCCAACCCGTCATTGTTGCTAATCAACAACGCCAGCAAGCATCGCAATGAGACGTCCCCAAGACCTATGGAGTCAATTCTATGGCTCAACTACAACCTGCCAGTGATGGTCATAGTCGCCATTCTGCTTCTCACGATCGTCGTGGCAACGATCTTCGGGAACTTCCTCGTCGGACTCGCGCTGTTCAAATACCGCTCACTGCGAACAATCTCCAACTACTTGATTGGCAACTTGGCCCTGAGTGATTTCCTCCTGGCGACAACCATCCTGCCGCTGTCGATTGTCAACCAGTGCCTTGGCTACTGGGTGTTTGGCTCGGCTATGTGCTACTTCTGGTTGAGTATAGACGTGTTCTACTGCACCGCGTCCATCTGGAACCTGTGCGTCATCGCGTTCGACCGTTTCACGGCGACGCTCTACCCTATCTGGTATCACGAGAAGCGGTCTTGGAAGCAGGCCGCAATCTACATCAGCTGTGTGTGGGCTATCGCCATCGCAATCAGTCTCCCTGCGCTCTTTGGATGGAATGACCTCAGTCAGACGTGCGTGTATGACAACGTGACAAACGTGCACTACTGCATTCTGTATCAGTCACCAGCCTACGTCCTCTACTCGGCGTCTGGCTCCTTCTACATCCCGTTCTTCATTACTGTTGTCCACGTTTACCGGGGGGGGGGGGACCCGAAGACCGCTCAGCACGGCGTCGGTGACGCGTCGTTTGGCAGCCGTTTTTATGTTCTGGCCTGATAAGACGTCGCCGGCTATGCGAACGCCGGTCTTCAACGCTCCCTTACCCAAAGCCACGGCACTTCTCTTGATGAGCGGCATGGCGCTGCGCAACAGACCGCCGAACAGACTGCCCAGTCCCGAGTCCAGCCTGTCGCGCGTAATAATCGTTGTAATTCATCAGAACAGTCCGGTCCTGCGTCGACGAAAATGAAGCGTCACCGTTACTCTACCGTATTCGAATGGCACGCCTCGACCCATGTCGTTCCTTATATCCACCTCGATCGAGTGGAAGTTCGAGCACAACAGAGGCACGTAGTGAACGTTAGTGAAACGATCGGACACCCTGTCACCGTGACGTCCGCTAATCGGAAGGGCTCGCAACAGAGGCGCGAGAGTGTCACCCACTATACGAGACTCCACGATGTCCGTGTAGACGTATAGGGTGTCGAACCCCTGCGTCATGTTCACCACATCGTCGGCCTCGACGTGGAAGGGGTACGAGGAGTCGGAAGGGTGGGAGTCGATGACGGGGGATGACGTAACCGTCTCCGGCTCGCTGGCTACGGGTCTACGGAATCCTAACATGGACGCCGTCGCGCTGTGGTGCGGTATGGTGAACACGGTGTTCGCTGTCATGTGTAACGTCATTTTTTGAGTGACGGGACTATAGCTCATTTGAGCCCGTGTCTCCGCCGTCCACAGACTGTACAGTCCCTTGTTGACGTGATACATCAATGTTAACGGATCGTCGACACAACTTCGTACGTCGGGACGTGTCCGGAGCATCGATCGTGTTGATGAAAAACCAGATATCGTTCTCTGTGACGTTGTACCAAGTGTGCGGATACTGGATCTCTGCCAACCCACACTCCCACTCGCCGGTCAGATCGATGCGTTGAGGCAAGTCTGTGATGTAATGGGTCAAGATGTTGTCGAGGTGCGTCTTCATGGAAGCGTTGCTAGGCAGCATTATGTAGAAATCAGTCGCCATTGCGTCTCAACGTGGGATTGGGCAGTAGGTAACCCAACGAACTACTCAACAGAGCCGTCCACAGATTAGAATCGCCGTGACTTACAGTCAGGTTGTAGATGCTTATCACGATGACCGTGTACAAGATGACGACCTGACACAGAAACACTATCTCCTCTTTGGGACACTCGGTGCCGAACAGATGCCAAGGAGTACTGTCGTTCGACGCGTCGGTACAATCCTCCTCTATGACGGCGGTGGCGGTCTGCGGTGTCGTGTCTTGTGACATAATGACAACCCGCCCTACGCGCTGCTAGTCTTTATAGAGGAGTGCCTTGGCATCGATCCAGCTGTTGAATTTGGACGGATATCCGAACCATTTCACCAAAGCCTCCGTTCGTCCGCCGACCTTACGACGCTGCAGTACCGATTCGACGCGGTACACTTTATCGTCCGGTACCGACACTTTCTGCAGTTCCAGTTCGTAGAAGGTGCCGTCCAGCACGTCGCCGAGATCGTCCCGTAGGCGGTACACGGGCGGTTCGGAGGGATGAACTTCGTGTACGGTGAACACCTCTTCGCTCCAGTTCGTCTCGTAGCCCTTTTCGAACGTGCCTTTGTACTTGCTGACGCGCACGCGATCCGACACGTTAAACTTGGGCACGCCCTTACCGGCGTGTCCGTACAGACGTTGCCACACCTTTTCTTGATTCCTTGCATTGACCTGCGACGGAGCCATACCGATGCTGCGGTGGCGGGTGTCGTTGTTCGTTCGCACCAGGTCCGGAAGGACGTCGATGTAACGCCACGTCTGAACTTTCGTGAAGTAGCGCCACATGCGAGTCTTCAACGTTCTGTTGAACCGTTCCACGATGCTCGCCTTCGTCTCCGCGTTGTGCGTGGAGAAGTGATGGACGCCGCGTTTCCTTAAGAGAGCCTGAACGGATTTATTCAGAAATTCCATTCCTCGATCCGTCTGCAACGTCTGCGGCCGGTCGTCTGCGAACGCGATTTGCAGCGCCGCGACTAATGACGCAGCGGACTAGCTCGGCATAGGAATGCATCTGGCTCGTTTCGAAAAGACGTCTATTATCGTGAGGAGAAAGGTCATACCGTCATTGTCGTCTTTCAACGTCGTCAGGTCGACGAGATCGGCCTGCCACTGTTGATTCATACCGCCCACGATGACGCATCGTCTCTTGAAACGCCGTCTCGCCGGCTTGTGTAAGCTGTAGGCGTCCTGTTCCGACAACCACTGCGCGACTATTTTCCGCGGCGCGTGCGTGACGCGTCGCAAGGCATCGACTCCGCCGTAACTGCCTACTACTCTTCGACGTCATTAAAACAGAAGGTCCGATGCGTTGACGGTGACGTTGACGTTGACTCCGGAGTACTGACGAACGACGAGGAGCGCACTGACGTATAGTAGGACGCACGTTATCGCTCCCACAACGGTAGCGACTGAACAACAGTCTAGTAACGAAGAAACCATAGTCTGAATAACACCTGTTGTATAAGAATTCCGGCTGCAACGTCACCAAGCAAAGTAAGCCCGCTAAGCAATATCGAAGCGACGACGGAACGGTACTCGTCCTGCGGATCCAACGACATGAGTGCGTTACGGCTACGATATAATCTCCTTATAAGTCGTCCCAACTCATCAATTCGGGAGGTGGCGTAGGTAGGGAATGTTCCATGCGACGTTCGAGGGGTGACCAGCTTAACGATCGTCGTTGTTGTCGTCGTCGTCGTCGTGTAGCAGCGGCGGGAGTCGTTGCCTGTTGTATGTAGGCTCTCCTGGCAGCGTTACCGACCAACTCCATGGGTATGTTGATGACGCGGAGTTGCCGTGCGAACGAATGCCAACCCGTTGGATCGTCGGTCTTTCTCTTGCGCAACAGATCGTGAACGAGATCCTCCGTGTTACTTCCGACAACCGGGACACCCTCGTGTATGAGTTCGCCACGATCGTTCCACGCGACGTTTCTTTTGAGATGTTCCATCAAACGTCTGGCTTTGGCCTGCATTCTCTTGGGAACGGTGTTCACCACGTCGGCTTCCATACTAGAGGCTTCCTCGGGTTCCGTTCCCGCCTCCTTCCCTACGGCGATCACGTGTACCGGTTCCTTGACGCGTTTATCGACCAGGACGTTGTACCGCTGCAACACCTGATTATACAGCGTGACCTTGGTCCCGTCGTCGAGGTCTTTTCTATCGAGGATGGTCTTCATCTCGTCATCGAGGGCTTGCACCTTCTTGCCTACGGTGTCCGTTGGCGGCGGTGGCGAACGCAACGTGTCCAAAAGTCGCGGATCCACCAAGGCCATCTTGCGTGCGTGTTCCATGCGTCTACTTCTTGAGCAGCACCTCGCGAAGCAAGGGTAGAAAGACCGAACTCGCCAACGGCGCTAGGAAGGCCGATAGGAAACCTCCGCTCTGCCCCTCGCCGACTTGCGGTTGCAACAAGAGGCGTCTTCTTTCGGCGGCCGGCGTTCGTCTCTGAGACAACTGGCGTAAGTTCGTCCTGTATTTACTCAAACGACGCCTCTGTAATTCGGTCAACGGAATGTTCTTCTTTAGTATGTTGTAGGCACACTCGGCCAGCGCGCACAGCAGATCGGCGTCGGCGTTGGCGATGATGGCCCTTCTCAGTTTGGCACTCTTGCACCTGTTCAGAGCCTGTATGCACAAAATGTGTCTCTTCACCAGGGCAGACATGGTGCGAATGAAGAGACGATTCACGCGTTCGATCTTTTTATACCTTCGGTAGGTACACGTACTGCACGTCGTCGTCGGGAAAGATGCACGTGCGCAGACGCATGTCCTCGGGCGTGTCCTGTTTGAGATCGACCAATAGATAACCGTACGGCACCGTCGTGGCGTCTTTAAAAGCGTCTAGCGCGAATTTCGTGCGTCTCGGATACATCTGACGAGCCAAGTGCGACATCTGCGTTGCGTCGCGTGGATTCTTGAACACCACCATGTAGTGTGTGTTAAGACTGATGGTGCGACTCTCTTTGTTTTTAGGGAACAGGTTCTGTACGAGATACAGCACGGACGTGTTCCTGTGGTGACTTTTTTTAGTGAACAAGGTCGTGACCCGCTCATCCGTTTCCGTCATGAGATCGTCTATGACGATGAGGTTCCTCGTTGTCGATTCGAACATGGACTCCGTCGGTAACCCTTCCTCGAACCGCACGTGAGTCAAGTCCGTCGTTGCGTAAGCCTCTTGCCATTCTCCGTAACACCACGTGATCTTTTCGGGAGGTGGATCGATCATCGCAGAGGCGTGACGCAACAGACGCGTCACGAACGTGCTCTTGCCGCATCCCGTCGGTCCGGCGACGATGCACGTGAAGGGATGTTTCCATCGCGCGTCCATGATCGATTATGACAGACGACAGGACCGCGTCGCCTTATCTACACTTCCGTCGGATCCGTGCTCAGTCCGTCCTCGTGTACCACGCGTTTGGCGTAGAAGTAGGTGAGAGCCGCTCGTTCCTGCACGTACGTCAGCACGGTCGATTTATGCACCCGGAATCCGCGGTTCTTTCCACTTCCGCTCCGACGGTTGGTGAGCACCTCCAGGAACGTCTCCTTGTCGATGGCGTTGTGACGTTTGCTCAGACCTTTGGTGCTGTACTTGTCAGTGGCTCCGAAACAATAGTACGTCTTGCTGCACAACCCCACGAATCCGTCGCCTGACCACTCTATCTTGAACAGTCCCGGAGTCCTCTTGTCGAACGCTCGTCGCGCCTTGCAGCACTCCTCGTCGCCGACCCACGGTCTATCGGCGAGTCGACAGCGCACGTACTCGTCCCGATGCTCGTCGAAACATTCGGACGGGAGCCATTCGGAGCGATGTCGGAAATAATGATCTCGCAGTGCAGGGGTCACGAGGACATCGACGGACTCGTTGGCCAAGGCCAAATAGGCGCTGTCCGTATCCATCTCGCAGTACTGGAACAGAGGACGCTCCACGTATCTGTCGATGAAGTCGTAATAGAACTGCAACATGCGCATCTTGGCGTACTGCAGAACGAAGAATCCCACGTGTACGGGTAGTGTGTACGCGACGGTTCTCTTGCTCATCTCTATCTCGTACGCGTCGTCGACGACGATGTCGAGTTGTCGGAACCGTTTGTCGTTGATCAGGCGCGATGCCGCCTTCTCCGTGCAGTAGTTGACGTCACGATGTCGGTCCACGTTGGTGATGGTCTTTCCGTAGCCCGAGTTCCCCAGCAACTTCATGGTGTCCGCGATGATGGTCCTGTCTCGGTGGACGTCTCCCTCGCGTCGGGCCTTGGACACGGCATCGCCGAACCGTCGGAAACACGGAATCGGATCGTACTCGATGACCTGGTAAACGTGCAGCACCTCGAGACCGTGGTCCAGATACCATCGCAACAGAGGCGTGGCGAGCAATATCTTATCGCCGTAATAACTGCCCACGAGCATGCGCCTCGGAGTCGTCATGATGTTGTGCGCTTCGGCGTATCGGCGCATGAACGGACCGAGATCCTCGCGCATCAGACGGATGTTCTTGAACACGGGCTGCATCTCGGCAAAGTGCTCGCGCAGTTCTTCCGGCACGCGAATGTCGCACTCGATCATGCCGAACACGGTTCCAGTGCGCACACCGCTCAGAATCTGTTGCGTCGTCATCGTCCACCGCACGTGTCGACGTCGGGGAAATGCAGCGTCCAGACACCGTTTTACGAGCGGATCTCGTCTCATCTCTTTCCACTCGCATTCCCACAGCTCGACGACCTTGACGAAGTGACGTAGGTAGGCGGTGGTCTTTCGGGTCTCGTCGAGCAGTTTGGCCATGGGTTTCCCGTTGACGGAATTGACCTCTTCTCGAGTGCACGGGCAACCGTGAAAAAAACAACCTTGGAACTGATAAGCCGTCTTCGTCTCGCTGCACCATCCATCCACCCGATGTTTACCTATCCGTTTCTCTCGTCCGTTGATCTGATGTCGTATGGAAAGTCCCGTGCGTTCGGATTCCCACGTCAGCCATTCTGCAGCCATCTGTCCGTACAGTTGTGCCGATTCGGGACGGAAGTCCTTCTCAACCCGCCGTCGCGTGTACCATCCCATAGGCATGTCTTGCATGAGCGACCACAGATACAGCGCGTTCGCTTCGTATCCGACGATCGATCGACACGGAGGGGCGGCCTCTCCGTATTCGTTCCGACGTAGCGTGGTGATCCCTTTCTCGTGATAGCGGTGAAATATGATCGACGGACCACCGCAAATGTTATCTTTGACGAGGTCGTGCAGATCTTTGTTCTTCTCGTTGAAGATGGTAAAGTAGGTCTTCTCCGGAAGGTCGTTGAACAGGTACAGCAGGGTCAGACCGGGTACGCTGATGCCTTGATTGAACATGTCTATCCCGCGCTGTTGATAGAAGTCAAACTGTCTGTCGATGGCCAGCTGCATACTGTAGGTACAGTGACTATGTATTCTAGTTGTGTACTCTGGGTATAGTGACTATATATTCTAGCTGTGTACTGTGGGTACAGTGACTGTGTATTCTAGTTCTATGTAATGTGGGTATAGTGACTATGAATTCTAGCTGTGTATTGTTGGTGCAGTGAATATATATTCTATCAATGTACTGTAGATACAGTGGCTATGTACTGTAGCTGTGTACTGTGCATACAGTGAATATATGTATTAAAGCTGTGTTATGTGGGTACAGTGACTATGTATTCTAGCTGTGCACTGTGGGTACAGTGTCTATGTATTCTAGCTGTGTACTGTGTGTACAGTGACTAAGTACTGTAGCTGTGTACTGTGGGTAGAGTAACTATGTATTCTAGCAGTGTATTATGGGTACAGTGAATTTATATTTTATATGTGCACTGTGGGTAAAGTGACTATGTAATCTAGCTGTGTACTGTGGGTACACTGACTATGTATTCTAGCTGTGTATTGTGTGTACAGTGACTATGTACTGTAGCTGTGTACTGTGGGTAGAGTAACTATGTATTCTAGCAGTGTATTATGGGTACAGTGAATTTATATTCTGAATTGTAGCTTTGTACTGTGTACTTTCGGTACAGTGACTATGTATTATAGTTGAGTACTGTGGGTACAGTTACTATGTATTCTAGCTGTGTACTGTGGGTACAGTGACTACGTATTCTAGACATATACCTTGTGTACAGTGACTATGTATTTTATATGTGTACTGTGGATCCAGTGACTATGAATTGTAGCTTTGTACTGTGTACTTTCGGTACAGTGACTATGTATTATAGTTGAGTACTGTGCGTACATTAACTATGTATTCTAGCCGTTTACTGTGGGTACAGTGACTATGTATGTTAGCTGAGTACTGTGGGTACAGTGACTATGTATTCTAGCCCTGTACTGTGGGTACAGTGACTATGTATGTTAGGTGAGTATTGTGGGTACAGTGATTATGAATTGTAGCTGTGCAATGTGGGTACAGTGATTATGTTTTCTAGCTGTGTTCTCTGGTTACAGTGACTATGTATTCTAGTTGTGTACTGTGGGTACAGTGAATATGTATTTTAACTGTGTACTGTTTATTCTACACGCATAAAAATTAGACAGATAGCTGTAGTGTGCACTATAGTCGCACTAGTGACGGCTATCGTTCGACTGACGATACGATATATCAACACGTATTTCCACGACGTGAATATCATTTGCAGAGTGCTGTTGACGGTGTAACAATATTGACATATAACGAAAATATGCGTATGGCAAGAGACCTCTGTCTAACGTTTGTGGACGATATTGTGTCATTATTTTCAAATATTTAATAAAATGTCCTTGTACTCTTATTCAATAGGAGAATTATGGGTAAATTGTAGGAATTATGGGTAAACTGTAGGAGGTATGGGTAAAGTGTAAGAGCGCACTATTTAACAATATTGACATATAACGAAAATATGCGTATGGCAAGAGACTTTAGAGTCCTCTGTCTAACGTTTGTGGACGATATTGTGTCATTATTTTCAACAACAAAATTTAATAAAATGTTCTTGTACTCTTATTCAATAGGAGAATTATGGGTAAATTGTAGGAATTATGGGTAAACTGTAGGAGTTATGGATAAAGTGTAAGAGCGCATTATTTTTAAATATTTACATATAAAGAAAATATAGTACGATATCGTGTTTTGTTAGTTTCTCGTCTCCTCGTTAGGTCCTTTGATCTCAGTTATTAATGACCCTGTTAATGATAATAGCAAGAGACTTCAGAGTCCTCTGTCTAACGTTTGTGGACAATATTGCGTAGCTTTTCGATTGCTTCGTTGTAACGGCTTGCCAATGGGGGCACTCTAGGGTTATGGATAGGGTTACGGACCAGGGGGCGCTCGGGCTACCCAGAAGGTTGAAAGGCTGCGCGCGCAGTAAAAAAAAAAAAATAAATAATAATAATAAAAAAAAAAAAATAATAATAATAAAAAATTACAAATAAAATTAATATTTAATTCAGTCGCCAGGGGGCGCTCTAGACGGTTAGGGTTAGCTCCAGTCGCTAGGGGGCGCTTAGGTTACCCAGAAGGCGCTGCGCTCTTGGGGGGCGCTCTGATTGGCTGCGCGCGCAACCGGAAGTGATTCATGATCGTGGCCTCCGGAATTTAAGCATTAGGACCTAATTCTGTACTACTCGTGCTGAGTAAGGAAGCTCTCCTGAATTAAAAATAAAAATTGTTGGTCATCACCCCGTGTACTCTCTAGAGATTTTCATTGTATGTGTCCATGGTTAAAATCTCCCATTATGATACATTCCTCTTTACTAACTTCCTTTATAGCATTTTGTATTTTTGTGTTATCCGCTTCGTTTGTGTTTGGACTTCGGTAAACTAATCCAATAGTTAAGTTTGAATTTCCTGAAACTATTTTGCACCAAACAGCTTCATCGTAATCTGCTTCGCTTTCTAATTTTATTTCATAAGCCTGAATAGATTCTTTAACATATAAAATAACTCCCCCTCCCCTTCTTCCTATTCGATCTCTCCTAAACATTACGTATCCTGTCAATCCTAATTCAGCATCTGTAATGTCTGTGTTGGCCCATGATTCGGTTATGCCAATTATGTGAGGGTCAATATCTTCTACCATAATGTTTAATTCGTTTTTCTTATTTATTATACTCCTAGCGTTTAAGCACACGCATCTATAACCTGCTTCAGACATGTTTTTCGGACATTTTGTTATTGGCTTATCTGTACTAGCGGCCTCTTGTCCTGCTTGAGGCATCTCTAAGTAACCCCTGCGTTTCTAGTTTAAATAGTGTTGACTACCAAAAATATTCGTTATGCTACCCATGCCACTGTCTACTGCTGCTGCTAGCCCTTCCGCAAATACTGCTGTCCTCTTTCCACTTAGATGCAGCCCGTCCTTCATGTACATATCAGCCCTTCCAACAAAACTTCCCCACAAATCCACAAAACCCACTTCTTCTTCTCTATATAGCTTCTCGACTAGCATGTTAATTGCCATCCCCCGGCAATTTCGATATCTATGACCCCTCCTTCCTATAACTGGTAGAATCCCTGACAGTATTACCTGCTCAACCCGCGTCTGCTTTAGTGTTCTGACCAAATTCCTGTATTTCCTAACTTTGGCAGTTGTACCCTCCCTCTCTACGTTATCTGTCCCTACGTGTACTAAAACAGATCCACACTTGCCCAAACCCACAATGTTTTCTACCCTCTCAGTTATTGCCTCTATTTTGGCCCAAGGCAAGCAAACTACAACGTCCTCTCCTTTGTTTAAGACTCTGTCGGTCTTCCTAACTATTGAGTCCCCCACAAACACCCTCGCTCTCTTTCTCACCCCCTCTATCACTGCATCGGAATAGCTCTTCCGATGGATCCCCTCCATCACAGTCTGTCCTGGAGCCTTGTCACTTGGTGGCAGACTGTTATCAGGATCTCTCTCTCGCGTCAACATTTCACCTTTCCCTCCTGTCTCCTGGCTAACTTGTGCTCCCGTCGCCTTCCCTCCCGTCTCCCTCACTCCCATCGCCTTAACAATCGTCTCCTTCCTCCCGACTTCTTCGCTACTGTCTCCCCCACTCCCCTTTCCTTCGATCCACTTGTCTTCCCTCCCATTTCTTTCCTTCTCGTCTCCTTTCGTCCTGTCTCCCTACGACCGGTCACCTTACCTCCTCTCAACCTCTTCCAGGCTGAGGTGAGTTCACCATAACATCTCTCTCGTCGTCTTCCCCCACTTTATCCGCTGTCCCCTCACCAGAACCACTGGCACAAACCACCTGCTCCCTTCCCACCACTGCCACAACGAGCAGCCTCAGCTGTTCTAACTCCACTTCAAGTTCCTTCATCCTCGTACATTCCCTACACTCAAAACTAAAACTATCCGCCTGAACCTCAGCCCAGGACTTCTCACATCCGGACTTGACGAAGTCCACCCAGTTGCTGCAACTACTGCATATTAAATGCCTAGTGGCCTTTAAATGCCGTTTACACGGCGCCATCACAAAATTTATACTTAATCTAATTGCTATGTTCGGTGCACGACGGCCGGAACAGTATGCCAGAAAAACGGCAGACAACAGAATCGTCTCTGCACTACGTTCACTGCGCGACGACCGTAGACGGCTACCTCTGATGGAGAGACGCGAGTGTTCCGCTACCCGCCGTCGTGCGCCTGGGACGGAATGAACGGTTCGTGACAAAGTAGCGAAGGGACTGAACTGTTATTCAAGCATAGGACTCTCGGAACTGTCTTTGTTGCTCTAATAACAGGGTTCGTAAGGTCCGTAAGCAAACACAGCTGTGTTTTATCTTTAGTCTTGATGAATATAAGGATATAGTTTACTATGGTTTGATGTTTGGATAGCGATGGATTATGTTAGACGTTATTAATAGTTATTTCGCAGGGTGAATAATTGCCTGGCCAATTACTACAGAATTGGAGTTATTTGCATATCATTATTACATAGACCGAGGTGTGTACTTGTAAATTACTTAGTAACTATTGTGTATTAAATGTTTACTTTTCTTTCATTTGTCTTTTTTGTCACCATTCGCGAGCGTTGAATGATAGAAATTGGACTTTCCAACCAGACCTGAGCGAAACTAATGAGCGGAAACCCCTCCCCTATTATTACAACGCCCCAGTCATGCCCCACCTTCCCACCTGCTTGTTACATGTTAATGCTCTCACTTGAAACAGCTCAAACTATGGCAAGTGACTCTCACTCGACCGAAACAGTCATAGAACACTTAAAATTGCAGAATGGTAAAAACGTGACCTGTGTCGCTTGAAATTGACACCATTGTTTGCAGTAAAATGGTTGTTCCTTCATTAATGTTTTTGTTGTGTCCTGTAAGTGACAAAAAACATTTCTACCAATATCTTCATACCCATTCAATATCTTAAAACCTTCAATTTGATCTCCTGTTAACACCCTGTTGTGTATTACTGAGAGATAATCCAAAATAATTTTACTCGAGATTTAGCAAGATTCCATAATATTTTTTTTTAAAGATTAACATGATTTAACAAGAAGACAAAACATTTAGAAATATATTGTACGTTTACATAAATGCTAACGCTAGGACTGTAATAATAAACTGAAATAACATGGTCCTCAATATTTGTCTAATTATTGTGTTTTAAAATTCCAGGCACTGGCACTACAGCAACAGAGGGCAGAGGATTTGTGGACCTCCTTAGGAATCAACCCGAATCAACGTGAATTAACGATGACACGTACTTCAGCGTATGTGTGAAGGATGCTAATTTGTGTATCAGTTGCTACACACAACCGCAGGGAACGTGTCCCTAATTAACATTATCAGAGTGCATTCATGGAACAGTGTACGCAAGTTTAGGGTTCACGTCTAGTTAGTAGAAACACAAGCGATATGCCTAGAAGCCAATTTTTTTCATAACTGCGGAGAGAAGAGAGTCATTACTACCAGTCATCCGCAGATGTCATCTGTTGACCTTTGCGAGAATGTGAGCATCAAAACCTGCAGCGTCTGCATCATAGTTTAGATGGACACAACACCCCAGCGTCAGTTGCAACCAAGACGGTATACTTACGTCAACAACTTGTTTCAGCTGCCTCAATGAAACAGGAAGAACACCAGAGCATCCCTCACTTTACAAATATCGCGATGCTGTTTATATTCCTGCAGCTGCTTTACGCAACGTGTGACTAGACCATGTCCACTTGGCAGTGAACCAGTTGGCTGTCTGTCAACTTGCATTGCAAGTGCCGTGGTCGTGAAGTGTACGCTACACTTCTGTGCAATCAAGACATCAAGTACACGTGTCGGCACTAACTCGGGCATCATTGGGAACGTGTCCTTGCATAAAAACGTGCATTCCGTGACATCAGCAGCCTGGAGAAGAACTGGCATGCGTGCGTGCGAATGAGCTGATGCCTGAGAGACAGACAGGAAAAGCAATTATCTGATGCTTGTGCCGTTCATATTACATCACAGCTGAAATAAACAGCAAAAACACATTTTCTTCTACTCTCTGTGGCAGCATGAAGACGTATCGACATTTGTGTAATACATAGCAGAGTGATCTGTCAAGACACAGAATTGACAGAACACTGTCGTGTTTTTCATTGTATTCTACGGCTATATATGCGTCTCCTATGGCTACAATGACAACAATAACTGGAACATACACAGCCATGGCCAACCCGACATTGTTGCTAATCAACAACGCCAGCAAGCATCGCAATGAGACGTCCCCAAGACCTATGGAGTCAATTCTATCGCTCAACTACAACCTGCCAGTGATGGTCATAGTCGCCATTCTGCTTCTCACGATCGTCGTGGCAACGATCTTCGGGAACTTCCTCGTCGGACTCGCGCTGTTCAAATACCGCTCACTGCGAACAATCTCCAACTACTTGATTGGCAACTTGGCCCTGAGTGATTTCCTCCTGGCGACAACCATCCTGCCGCTGTCGATTGTCAACCTGTGCCTTGGCTACTGGGTGTTTGGCTCGGCTATGTGCTACTTCTGGTTGAGTATAGACGTGTTCTACTGCACCGCGTCCATCTGGAACCTGTGCGTCATCGCGTTCGACCGTTTCACGGCGACGCTCTACCCTATCTGGTATCACGAGAAGCGGTCTTGGAAGCAGGCCGCAATCTACATCAGCTGTGTGTGGGCTATCGCCATCGCAATCAGTCTCCCTGCGCTCTTTGGAGAGAATGACCTCAGTCAGACGTGCGTGTATGACAACGTGACAAACGTGCACTACTGCATTCTGTATCAGTCACCAGCCTACGTCCTCTACTCGGCGTCTGGCTCCTTCTACATCCCGTTCTTCATTACTGTTGTCCTCTATGTCCGAATCTTCACGGTCCTCTACCGAAGGATGAAGCAAATGCGACAGAAGAAAAAACAACGTGTGGTGGTCAACTCCGTAGTGAACCACACAAAAACGAACAACCTCGATAAACCCGAAGTCCCCGTTGCCAATACGATGACTGCAGCAAATGTTGAGTTGGGCAACATGGAAGAGACAAGCTCAAAGAGTTGTTTCGGATCTGACAGAGTCAGTTTGGAGAACCAAATTGAAACAGGAAACAGGAAAAAGGAAATATTTTACATCACTGGGAACGAGACGTCACTGCTCGAACTGAAGAACTACACTGCATCGCACATGAGCAGCTCTGACACAGAGACGGTGTCATACGTGACGAAAAACGCTGTTCAACCACAGCAGACACATGGCAGCACTATAAGCACGGTGATCAGGAACCCAGATCACGTGTACGACCCAAAGACCATGCATGTGAAAGCTGCAACCAATGTGATACAATGTGCAACAAACAACGACTCAGCATCGACAAATGCAACCCAGCTGACGGGAGTTAGCAACGAGACCTGTGCGAAAAGCCACAAGAGCTTAGCAGGCATCTTCAAGACGGTGAACCTGTTCAAGGTTCACAAGACGAAGCCGTTGAGCGCGACAGGGCGTCGCAGACTTGACCAGCGCGAGGTGCGTGCCACCATCCGCATGGCCGTCATCATTGCATGCTTATGCGGCTGTTGGCTCGGCTTCTTCGTCATCTACGTGCTCAACAGCTTGGTGAATGGGCTGACCATCTCACGCCAGCTGGATGCGTTCTTCTTCTGGCTCGGATACTCCAACTCAGCAATGAACCCTATACTGTATGCGATCTTAAATGAAGACTTCCGCAAGGCCTTCCAGAAGATCCTGGGATGCCACCGGAGAAGATCATACAGTACTGCGGGTTACGGCAACAATCGCCGATATTGATTCTAAATGCTGGGGACTTAGTTAATGCACATCTTTGCCACCAGGGGTTTCTGATTGCATAACTAGCCTGACATATTGCCCTGTTAAAACGCGTTTTATTAAGATTTACGGGGCTCGTATATGGGTACTTAACTTTAATTGATAGTAGACCTTTCGTCGCTGGTCGGACAGGTAATGGTGGTTATTTTACGGGAACGCTATTTGAAATTTTGGCATGGACGTGTCTAGTTCCCAGAAACACGTCGACTGAGACAGGAAGTGGGACAAACTACAAATGATTCAGCCTACATCCGCACATGGCATGGGATAAACTGAAAAATTGACGTTTCAACAGGTCGATATGTCAGGGGTACGGTAGTACTACCACCACCCCTCGGTAGCGAGGACGCTTATGCAGAAACACTGCCATAATTTAAGACGAATGCTTCATTGATTGACTTATACAAGCTCAGTGCATTAGGACATTACAGCAGACATGCAATGGTGATAAAAGTTAAAATAGTTTAATAATAATAATGACTCACAGTTTTCTATTTGCTTGGAATAAGTTTCTTCAAATGGTCACAGTGTTTCAATGATGTTGGTCATCTAATGAAGCCGATGGTCACCATAAAAGAAATAACTTGACCAGTTAATTGTGTATTACAATTGTTGATACCTTTGTCATGCTTCACTGTGGACCTCATATTTGGGTTTACACTTAGTCCAGTTGGGTTCATGGGTTAGTATTTTAGGGTTGTTTTTGAGATAGTCTTATCCCAACATGGTAGTTCTGATCTAGATGCACTCTGACATAGGCTTGATTATCATTGTAAACAACAAACTCTTTTCACATGACCAAGATTGTTACCAAAGTGGTTGAAATGTTTAGTGATCATTTTCAAAATATTTTTTTGTTTTAGCAAATAAGACCTTGTTATCATGTTGAACATGGGAACTGTCAATATTATATGTTTTACATTTTTCCTATTTGCATGAAACTGATATTGCGCTGTAGGAAGTCAAAGATTGAGGACTACTTGTATACGCTAGAGCAATGTGAGCTTTAAGGCATGCACCAGTTTGCATTCTGGATTACTCAATTGTATAATAGATAATGTAGATTAATAAAATATGCATAAACACGGTGATGTGACTTGTCAGAAAACTGTCTCTCTGTGGCTTTTCTAGATTGAACATAATTTTGTCGGCTTCGATGACCTAGGCAATGCACATTTCTAACGATAAGGATTGGTCCTCATCTCAACCAGTTGATCTATTAGTGACATCTCCCTTGTTGAAGGAGAGAGACAGGGGTGCTGTAGCACACCTAATACTGCTCATATAACTGGCTAGCAAGGATGCATGCATGTAAAGAAGGTGGTTATGATTATTATTATTTATTTTATTATTATACATTTATAGCGTGCCATGTTTCCGGGTTAAGAAGACAGAACAAGACTACCACCCAAAGCTACAAGTTCCACATGGCAAGTTCACAAGCAAGCCATTGGCCTATGGAGAATAAAAAAAAGTCATCCACGTGTAGGTCACATATCTTTAAATTTTATTGTTACACATATTCATACAGCTACAGTTAACACAATCATTATATAATTTTCGCATTCATTGATCATCCTTTGTGAGCATCAACAATAATAATAGTAATAATAATGAATTTCTATGACACATATATCCCCAGGAACCTGAGCTCAGAGGTGCAACAAAACAGAATCATTAAGCATAATCGTGAACAGGGATGCACAAAAGTCGTTATCGGAACGAGGGACCACCGACAATTTATTTTGGAAATGTATTCAGTATTTTGAGCCCTCTAGTTTCAGTTTCTTCCTTCACTATGAAATAATATTGTTCCAGAGCAACTGGAATGAAAAGTCCAGTTTAAACTTTGAGTAAACATTTACAATTAACCAATTTAAACTTTGAGTAAATATGTACATTTAACAAGCTTGCCAAGAATATGTCTACAATAACTGTTTCCAGTGTTTAGTCTTCATATCTTAGCAATCCTGGAATTGCCAGGAAAAATACACACCACACGTTTAACAACTGGTTTGTTAATTAACAAAGGCGTGTGCAGGCATGATTTATGGTATTGGTATTTTATAAGTTCGACACATGTTCATATTGAATACAATTGTAAAACATGCACGCAATTGTATAAACTGTAAAATGTCAATGATGAATAATTCTAATAATAATGATTAATTTTATTTACAAGCCCCATGTTAAAAAATAATATGTAAAAAATGGCCTGATATTAGCCCAATAAAAACAATCATTCAGCATTTATACAAGAAAATTGGTATGATATTAGATAAAAGTTAGTTTAAAAAATCACTCAATATTGTTTTCTACATATAAGACCAAGATCACGTAAGATCTAGACAAAAACAAGACAATAATCTTTGTGACAAATATGCTGTTTCTGTCTTCCGACATCAATACCGGCAAGTGCCCTAGATATTGTCATGACAATACAATAAACAGACAACTGCGAACGTTTATTGCACAATCACGTAGGCGTCAGGTTATACCAATAATCAAGTGCATGCAAGATCAAGGCAGGACGTTTTATTAATCTGGTGTACCCATAATAGGACATGGTGTCTTCAGATCACCATTTTTAGTGAGACTTGTATTTCTAATTAAAGGTATAAATTGCGATACAATTTGTAAAAAAATCATGTTATATAGTATAAATAATGTAACATAGAGCAGATAACTATACATGTGAGGCTTGGAGAGGGGTATTTGGTAGCGCCCCCTCTATTATTAAATTTGACAGGTCCATTCAAAGCAGCCCGACCGGTAATCACAAGGTGGCGCAAAGGTACCGTCCAGTGTTTGCACGTGGTCCGTGATGACAGGTGATTGGCGGAGGGCAACTTTGTGCTGGACGAGAAGTATTTCAAATTCAGTTGCCGCTTCTGTCTTGTACAGTAAGCAACGTTGCGTTTACGCTCTGCTCAAAAATAGCCAAAGTCGTTGTCGTCGAGTGCGAGTTGTTCACAAGCTACATCTCATCTGATATATAGAAGGTAAGTGTATCCGACATGAAACGCATGCTGTTATTAGGAAATTCATTTGTCCACCGTTTGAATGCTTTTATGAAAGCTACTGATCGTGTGAATGTTGAGTTTGACGAATGTAGAACGACTTGTAGATTGTTCGGTGATTCCGGTCACCGAGATTGACGAGTGGCTGGAACTGTTCATGATTTATTCAGCGGTTAGGGCTCGCAGGTTCCCCATGGAAGGCCATCAGTTAATATCCTACATGAAGCATGTTAAAACAATCGCACAACGGAAAGGGTCGGATGTGGCAATAGAATATGATGGCCAGTTCCGCCTACAGAGGCTTCCAGAGGGGGTAGTCTGGGATGATTTCCAATATGACCTCTATGAAGAATGTCAATCATATTGTGAGAGTAAAAGGAAACGTGCACAGAAGCCCTTTCGAGCAGGTAGACGGGGTGAAAATGTGCCCCGTTTTTGTTTTGCCTTCAACAAAGGCAACTGTTCACGACCAAACTGCCGTTACAGCCACCTATGCTCCAAGTGTAAACGACCGGGCCACGGTCTCTCAACCTGTAGAGCCCAGAGTATAAAGCCCTTCACAGCCACATCAACCAACAAAATATGAACCTGTAAATACAGGTCATGTCCTACCTACACCTGTCAAACACAATGTCCTCGAATGTATGTTACAAGGCTATGATAGCAGATCAAAGACATCTCTCATCTTGGGTTTTGAATCTGGCTTTAGGATTAATTCATCCATTGACACTGATCCCCGGAAAGGTCTTTATGAAAATCACAAATCTGTCAATGACAATTTATCCATCGTCCAGACTAAGCTTGACAAAGAGAAAGCGCTTGGTAGAATTGCTGGTCCCTACCAGAATCCCCCTTTATCCAACATGGTTTTCTCACCTTTAGGTTTAGTTCCAAAAAAAGAACCAGGGGATTTTCGTCTCATTCATGATTTAAGCTACCCCAAAGAAAATTCAGTCAATTCTCACATTGCTCCACAATTTTCATCCGTTTCATTCGAGATGCTTGATGATTGTATTCGCATTATGCTGGAAATGGGAAAAGGGTGTTTAGTAGCTAAAGCAGATATCAAGGATGCTTTCAGGATCATTCCCATTTCTCCCCTTGATTATCGCCTGCTAGGTTTCAAGTTTAAAGGATAATTCTATTTTGACATGTGTCTGCCAATGGGATGCATTACGTCGTGTCAGACGTTTGAGTAATTTTCACAAGCAGTGCAATGGATATGTATACATAAAGCAAAGATTTTGCACATCAGCCACATTATTGATGACTTTATCTTTTTTGGAAAGACCATTTCACGTTGCCAGTTATATCTGGACAGGTTTTTTAAATCTGTCGTATGATTAACATTCCCATTAAACACTCCAAAACGGTGTTACCAACTTCCAAAATTGTCCTTCATGGAATTGAAGCAGATTCTGTAGCACAGACAATTAAGCTTCCCCAGGATAAACTGTAAGCGCTTCGCGCCAAGCTCATTGCAATGTCTAAACGCAAAAAGGCTTCACTGCGTGAGATCCAGTCCTTGGTTGGGTCCCTCCAGTTTTCCTGCCGAGTCATTTCGCCTGGCAGAACATTTTGTCGTCGCCTCATAAACCTAACTTTAGGCAAGTCTAACCCCAACCACTTGATTCGGCTTAACCGCGAAGCACGGAAGGATATCAAGGCCTGGTTGGAATGTCTGGAACATTTTAATGGTACCATGTCTTTCTTGCCAGTTGTCTGGACTTCGTCAGATGTCCTTCACCTTACAACATATGCTAGCGGTTTTGCGTTTGGTGCAGTCTTTGGAAATGAGTGGTTACAAGGTAGTTTCCCGGTAAAGTGGTCAGCAGTCCATATCTCTGTTAAGGAGCTGTTACCCATTATTTTAGCTGTACGTTGCTGGGGCTCCACTTTCGCAAATCGCCGAATCTTCTTCATTCCCGATAACTCTGCTGTGGTGGATGTGATAAACAAGCAAACAGCAAGGGATGTTAGCTTGATGGATCTCATTCGAGAGCTCGTTGTCTTGTGTATGTCGCACAACATTTGCTTTCGAGCAAAATACATTCCGGGTAAGACGAATGTGGTACCGGATCATATCTCTCGGTTACAGGAAGGCAGGGCAAGGGTAGTACAACCGACAGTTGCTCCAGACAAGGTGCCACTTCGTACTCATTGGCTGCCTTGGGGAAAGCATCAATAGCCACTATTGATCGGGCCAATACCACACGCACTAGAGCAAGTTATCGTAGCAACTGGCAACATTTTGTTAATTTCTGTCGACACCTTAAAGAAAGCAAGCAGCAATTTCTCCCTGCTTCTCCCTGTCTTATTATATGTTTCTGTGAAGCACTTTGCAAGGAAGGAAAGGCACCAAGTACAATTCGTACATATTTAGAGGCTATTGCGGATGTCCATCAATCAACAGGTTTCACTGACCCAACATCCAACTACCTTGTCACTAAACACATGCGTGGCGTTGCTAAACACCGTCCGAGTATAGATACGCGTAGTCCTCTTTCTACACATGATTTGAAGAAATTAGTTAAGGCACTGTCAGCAACTGGGTGCACTTTTTTCACTCTCGCTTTGCTCAAAACCATGTTCGCATTAATGTTCTTTGCTTTTCTCCGGATCAGTGAGGTAACAAAAGGGGAACATAATATTAACATGAGTCAGTGTCATGTAACAAAGTCAAAGATCAAACTCACTTTTTTGTCTTATAAACACAGTACAGGCCGCCCTTTCAAATTAGATATTTAACCCACAGGTGGCAGCACATGTCCCCACTTGTTGCTGAAAGAGTATGTCAAATTACGGGGCCATGACGGTGGACCCTTGCTCAGGTTTTCGGACAAGCTTCCTTTGTCTCGGTCATATTTCTCTAGCAGGTTGAGGAAGGCGGCAACAGCTGCAAAACTGGACGCTAAACAGATCTCACCTCATTCCTTTCGCATTGGTGCCACAACTTGGGCTGCGAAAAGGGGTTCAGCACCGAGCAAATTACGGCAACGGGTCGATGGCGCTCCACCTCATTTAATAGTTACATTATAATTAAACCATTTCCTTCACCAATCAAGAAGCCATAACTAAACTATCACTGTTGAATTTTTGTCTGCCAAAAAAAAAAGTTGTGTTGTTTCAGGGCGGCTTGTCTCGTGGTTGGACCTGGCGCTGATCGTGAGGCGGGAGGTGCTTGGTCCAGCGTGAGGTGCTGTCCCTGGAATGTGTTCTCAGTTGTGTCTTTCAACGCATATGTGCGGGAAGTGTGGCCTTTTAAAGCATGTTGTTTAACATTGGAACACTAATTGCTTAGTTATGCCTGGCATAACTAAGCAACTAGGTGGGGTGGTCTCCCTCGTACCGTGGGAGGTGGGGGATCGAGAACCCCAGCTTTTCTGTTTATACATATATGTGTATGGCTAATCAACTTGGTAATTACGCCCCTACTATGGCACTTGTAACCAATTGTGATTGTCAATCCTATGTAGGGGCTCTTCGGCATTCCATGCCTATGATTAATGTATTAAATAAATGGATTGCCATTTTCTCACTCATACATGTTTTCAGTTATGACTGATATGTAGAGAAATATATATATATATATATATATATATATATATATATATATATATATATGTATATATATATATATATGCATGTATATATATATATATATATATATTTATATATATATATATATATATATATATATATATATGCATGTATATATATATGCATGTATATATATATATGCATGTATATATATATATATATGCATGTATATATATATATATATATGCATGTGTATATATATATATATATATATATATATATATATATATATATATATGCATGTATGCATGTGTATGTATATATATATATATATATATATATATGTATGCATGTGTGTATATATATATATATGCATGTATGGATGTATATATATATATATATATGTATATTTTTATATATATATATATATATATAACTATATATATATATATAACTATTTACACATTTACATATGAATGCGATCTAATTATACATATCTGCAGAACAATACATGTATACATGTGTATACAATGTTTGAAGGGGGTAAACAGGAAGTCATTGGCTTTGATGTAAGTTTACCCCTAACAATCATATTAATGTAAAAGCATTGTGTACTTTTTTCATCGCACATCTTGGTTATTATAAATATGTGTCACACATATTATAAATATGTGTCACATACATAATTACATATTATATACATTCTCAGTGTAATTATTGTGAAATAAGTTACACATGTTATAACATTAAATTGGAAAATTAAATACCTCAATTACGTTTCCACAGTAACATATTTATGAAATAGACGTTTACTTGTGCTTAGATTTAAATGAAATTATATTATTAATGTTTTTTTATGTCATCACTGTTAATTCCACAGTCGTACTCCGTAGATACAGACATGCGTAGATCTCATCGTGGAACAAACACGTAGCCGTTCTAAATCATGACTAGCTCTCAATGAATACGTTGTTTCCCACCTAACAAATAAACGCTGAATGTTTTGATGGCAAACATCGGTGGTAAGCTTTAATCATAAATAATATGGTTTTCAGTTCTATAATTTCTAGAAATTTTAAGACATGCAATTGTTGAAAAAAATTTATTCGTATGATCGAAACGCTTGTCACCATACATAATGCGGATAACTCTTTTTTTTGTAACAAGAAAATATCATTAATATTTGTCGGATATGTATTACCCCATATTTCTACACAGTATGTTAAATAAGGCAGAAACAGAGAACAATATAGAATATACATACTATTCCTGTCGAGCAGATGACTACATCTAGTGAAACTATTATGATCTTATCTGCTTTAGAAATGACTGGAGAGCATGAGTAAAGTATGTTTTTTCCCATTAAGACCATGGTAATGGGAAGTCTGAGTGAAAAACGTTCTTGTATAACTTATTTTTTACTCCCCTTGACCTACTCTTTCTTACTGGACAAATATTTAAAAACTATCAAAATAAAAAATATCTTTAGTGTCTCCCTTTAGGCCAGAAAAAAATCATGGTGTTTCATAATACCTTTTTTCTAAAAATAAATGAGGGATGAGTTTGTTAGTATGCTAATTTTTTGCTGATGGAGGTGACTATCAAAGGGGCTACTCTCAATCATCGATAATTTTAAAAGTGTAACAGGTGTACTTTTTGCACCCACAAAAAAGCTATCCTTTGGCATGATTTGGTTCTTGCTTATCGCTTGTTTGAAAAAAAAACATATTTAGAAGACAATAAAAAAATTTTGCACTTTTTTCAAATGCGCATACTAATGAAAAACCAGGATTTTTTTTAATGCTTTAACCCATTTGATTTGTTCTCAGGGATTATCCCACCCTGCCCTAGCCTCTCACCAGACGTTATGGAACCTTGCGAACTTGGTCACACTGAGCTCTTGGGTCTCACGGAGCTCTTGGGTCTCGCTGAGCTCTTGGGTCTCACAAAGCTCTTGGGTCACGCTGAGCTCTTGGGTTTCACTGAACTCTTGGGTTTCACTGAACTCTATTCCGAGCTGTCTGGCACCTGTCAGACAGAGGCATGAATTCGTTTGTAGCACCTTGCTTGCTTGCCGAACAACAACTCGCTAGTTCATGTCTTAAAATTCTTATGCTTTCACTAAATGCTATTCACAATGATGCCATGATATCCGTCACATAAAACCGGTTACATACATATTGAAGTTGACCACCTTAACCGAAGGAATTACGCTCACGTGTAATTGTTCGAATTAACTAAAGTAGTTATACCTGAGTCACCAGATGGCACCTTTGCATTGTGCAAATATCACTCCGTTGTCGTACGCTGCATGGCGGCACTATTGCGAAGACTACCGTACACCACTGAACAAAGCGGAAGAAGATAAATCCAGACTCATTCTTGTGACATAGTGGTTACTGCAATTTGATTGTATTACTAGCTAGTTCTCGTTCAGCTAGTCAGCCTTTTTAATTGTCGCCATGTCGTCATTCCTATGCCGTCACTGAGGTAGTCACTGCCAATTGCGTGACGACCTAAATTGGTTCTTTTACGTCCCAAGTTAACGAGACGGGACCGACATTAACGTGATCACCCGAGTCACGAGGGTTACACAATGCCGAGAGCTACGTTTTTACACCTGATCCGGGCTCTGAAACCAGAAAACATTCTCTTAGATGCTTTCCTCTGTTGCGTTTCCTTCTTTTTTGACGTTCTCCTGTTTGATAATGTTTGCACATCACACAATATGGTTATAGTTTTTGTCATATAAAATAATCCCACTTGCTTGTGCAATGCTGACATTTAGCTACGCACAAAAGCCCACATCTATTGTTGAATGGCAATTAAGCCATGGTAGTAAAGTGCCTAGGCCAATAGTAAGGTGTACACACGCAACATGTTTTTGTTAGATATTTCAAAGGTATGAAATGCCACATTGTATTAACAAATGCAATATTGTAATGTAAGAAAGCAAACTTTGCTACAAAATACTCCGGGATGTTGTCAAGTTTTCACGCCGATTAAATTGATTGATGGATCGTTGGTTCGCAATTCGGGATCTTTATTAAAGTGCCGTGCAACACATTAAGTTATCGATATAATGGTCCAACGATCCATCAGTCAATTTAATCGACGTGAAAACTTGACAACATCCCGGACTATCTGATAGCAAAGTTTGCTTTCTCGTCGCCATGGAATGCACCTGCTCTGCGATAGCGGCGTCGCCACGGCACAGTGACGCCGGAGACCGAAGAAAACAATGGGGTCCGGCCTTCAATACTTTCTGTGAAAAGACCACATTTCACGGGCTGCAAAACATAACTGAGTCGACAAGCAATGTCGCTTGCAGGTGAGATAGTTCCTGCATTCTAAAGGTCACGACGATCGATCGCGGCGGTTGCTACTGCTTCAAATATCGCACCCGATTGTCACAAAATGGGAACCGATTAAAATTCTGCAACACAGTCGGAACCACAAATTGGCCAGGGTACGCTCGCCACCTAGCGGATTATAATTAATTATAACGTGTTATAATTAATGTGTTGGATTTTGCAGTTGGTTTGTATAAGGAATTGGAATTGATAAAATGCAATTGATCTGCACGATATTATGACTTTTTGTATATATGTGTATTATTTTGTATTAACCGACATGTTATTACTACTAATAAATGCAGAGTCTTCAACATAAAACAGTCCTTCAGTTAACCAATGAAAATCTTTGTTCATTCCCTTTAAAAGGTAAATTCTTTGTTCGATTTTTTCACCCGTCGCATCTCAAAATTATTTTGTAAAAAAAATCGATCCTTCCTAGTATCCACTACGACATGCTAGCCCGTCTGTGTAACTTTTTAATGTAGCTCTGATTAAATCGTCAGACAAACTATTGCATTATTGATGTTTGGCCGGCAAGTAATCGACAAGTTCATTGGGTTGAAGGGTAAAGGTCGGCTCCGTATTGAGTTTGCCAGTTAAAAGATCTAAAGACCGAAATCAATTGGATGTGAAAAAGTACGCATTTTTTATTAAGTCGACTGCGGATGTTACTTAAACTGGTAAACATGTCCAGTTGTACGTAATAATTACAAATGTCCAGGTGTACGTAATAATTACAAATGTCCAGGTGTACGTAATAATTACAAAGGGTATTTCGATTGTTCGTAATAGCTGAGTGAATTTCGACCAAAATAAAACTGAGAAGACCCGACCGTTGGTCGTAGATCGTTGAACAGCTGAACGTTTGACGACCCAGATACAAAGCGTCTATGAGGAGTAGCATAATATACAAACATTCGTATTCACGGTTGATTATATTATGGCCACATTGCACATTTGGACATCAACGAACCGGATCAGCTAAATCATTTGAGGATGGAGTTTTAAATATGATCCCCGGAAGTAGATACAACGAGCTGACGCCGGATGAAGCAACCAATATAACGAATCTTCGTCCGACGATCGGGCGAATAGAAATTAACGTCATTAAATAATCAATTTGTATTTCATCACCAGACCCGTTCTCACCGAACCGTGCGTGGTTCGCACTGAATTTCGGTAAGTCGACAGAGTCAAACAATGAAGTGACCGTTGGTAACAATTTTAATCAACATTAGGCCGCTGCTGGAAATGTCACGTCGTTGAAAGGTTTGAAAAGCAAGCGGAAATCGTAGAGATCCACGTAATGCCAACTTAATCAGGTGTGTAGCACAGAAACTAAACAACGACATTATATGCTACCTTATCATACTAGTTTACAGTTGACAGTGAAAATGTGTTTAGCGAATATAGTATTACAATATAATAGTATAAGTCTTAGTCCAGATGGGATAACCACAGGTAATGTGTTTCCTTTAAATGTAACGCAGGGTGACCACACGGTACAATGTAACGCAGGGTGACCACACGGTACAATGTAACGCAGGGTGACCACACGTTACAATGTAACGCAGGGTGACCACACGATACAATGTAACGCAGGGTGACCACACGGTACAATGTAACGCAGGTTGACCACACGGTACAATGTAACGCAGGGTGACCACACGGTACAATGTAGCGCAGGGTGACCACACGGTACAATGTAACGCAGGGTGACCGCACGGTACAATGTAACGCAGGGTGACCACACGGTACAATGTAACGCAGGGTGACCGCACGGTACAATGTAACGCAGGTTGACCACACGGTACAATGTAACGCAGGGTGACCACACGGTACAATGTAACGCAGGGTGACCACACGGTACAATGTAACGCAGGGTGACCACACGTTACAATGTAACGCAGGGTGACCACACGATACAATGTAACGCAGGGTGACCACACGGTACAATGTAACGCAGGTTGACCACACGGTACAATGTAACGCAGGGTGACCACACGGTACAATGTAGCGCAGGGTGACCACACGGTACAATGTAGCGCAGGGTGACCACACGTACAATATAGCGCAGGGTGACCACACGGTACAATGTAGCGCAGGGTGACCACACGGTACAATGTAGCGCAGGGTGACCACACGGTACAATGTAACGCAGGGTGACCACACGGTACAATGTAACGCAGGTTGACCACACGGTACAATGTAGTGCAGGGTGACCACACGGTACAATGTAGCGCAGGGTGACCACACGGTACAATGTAGCGCAGGGTGACCACACGGTACAATGTAGCGCAGGGTGACCACACGGTACAATGTAACGCAGGGTGACCACACAGTACAATGTAACGCAGGGTGACCACACGGTACAATGTAACGCAGGTTGACCACACGGTACAATGTAACGCAGGGTGACCACACGGTACAATGTAACGCAGGGTGACCACACGTACAACGTAGCGCAGGGTGACCACACGGTACAATGTAACGCAGGGTGACCACACGGTACAATGTAACGCAGGGAGACCACACGGTACAATGTAACGCAGGTTGACCACACGGTACAATGTAACGCAGGGTGACCACACGGTACAATGTAACGCAGGTTGACCACACGGTACAATGTAACGCAGGGTGACCACACGGTACAATGTGGCATCACAGCACACATCGCCTCAAAACTCGGAATGACTTCAGAATTCAGAATGACCAAAGAGCTCAATCATGGCTTAAGACCTTCGCGTGACCCAAGAACTCAGGGTGGTCGAACAGTGTGACCCAAAAACTCAACGTGCGTTAATGTTTTCTGTACTACTGTATTATATATTTTATGTTATGGCAATAAACATGCCATGGGTTGGCACCTACAAGGACCGTGTCAGAAGTAGGCGTTGCTACTAACGTGATTTGCACATATAACACTTGTAAGTTTAACATTCCAATAGTTATTATACATAGTATAAACATAAATTGAATAACTAGTGCAATTATTTGTAGGACTATATTAATATAAGCAACAACAACAACAACAACAACAACAACAATAACGTAAAACTTTGGCACGGCAGCACAATTAATGGGGTCAGGGAAGGTCAAATAGTTCACTGCGCTTGCGCAGTACGCATTTGCTTACTCTTGGCGTAGGATTCTGTCAGAGGATCTTAAAATGTTAGATCCGTGTTTTATTTTTCATTAATAAGATATATTGTTGTTAAATTGTTATACACAATTTATTACACATATTTTTTTGCACTGCAAATGTCTTGATTAATCGTAATACTCTGTGTATTCATAAAAGGTTATGTGTGTTGCCGCTGGCTGGACGTGGCTACCTGGCGGCTTTGTTGGTGCGGAATGGCGCGAAAACGACTTATTAGCATTCCGGAGGAGAACGGATGGGCGTGGCAGACAGGGAATCAGTGACGCACAATTGTACTGCGTTTTATTTGTGACTGTGGCATCAGCCAGGTGGTCGGCCGTAGCTCGAAGCCAGTCTGTCGGAAGCAGATGCGAAAGAAAAGTCGTGGTTTTCGGCCTACGCGTATATAAGAGTAACTAAAGTATTACCATTTGTAACTACAATTAAGAATATTATGCCAGTTGTTTATTAGGAAAACCTTGTTGAACACACAACATTTTAATTTAATGAACATTTATTTGTATACGCCTTATCCTATTCTTGCCAATAAGATATATCCATGCTGTTTGCGTTAAAACTCAATTTATTTAACATATGTTGCCCTTTGTTTACTAAACTAGTCTAATTTCTTGAATAAGAACACGTTTGTTTGAGACTGCATTGGTTCTGTGTATGCCAGCCTCCTTTAATACGTCATTTCATAGAACTGCGCATGCGCTTTTCGGTCGCTCTCGTTAACATGTCAGCCCTCGGTCATTCTGAGAAGCGACCAAAATCGCCCAATTTAAGAACAAATTCTGAGTAAACCACTGGCGTGAACATTTTTATTCTACTTGGAAATGGTTAGTTTAGACTAAATCTTTAGACACATAGCCCCCAAAACATGCCTTTTGTTTCCCTTTAATTCGTCGTAATGTTAAGTTCGCTCGGGCGCAATTAATTGACATACAGCAAAATTTTACATACGGTTTCTTGCGGGTGCAAACGTCTGCTCAATTCTGCGATTACATGCGCCCGTTCGGACTTAGTTAACTTGCTTTCTCGGGTAGGAATATGCCAGTCGAGCTGCTCGGATTTTCATTACCGTAAAGTTGTCATTCACGAACGGGCGTGCTCTCTTATGAATAGTGCGTCGGTCGGGCTAATTAATTACGAATCTATGTCACTACGGGATCCCACAACCACCTGACAGGCTGCTTAAACATCAAATCTGGAGTAAAGCAGGGATGCATTCTCTCGCCATTTCTGTTCATCCCCGCCATTGATTGGCTGATGACAGAAATCACCAAAGATGGAAATACGTCCATCAGATGGACACTTACCTCAATCGTGGCAGACTTGGACTATGCAGATGATATGGGACTGCTGTCTAGCAGGAACACAGACATGCAAGAACAGATGGACAAACTCACAACAACAGCACCTCATATCGGGCTAAGAACCAAAACAGCAAAAATCAAACTGACGAGGAACAACCACTTCTCTACGACTCCGAGTGCTGGAAACTGACAGACAAGCTAACACACACGCTCGTGATCTTCCAAAATAGGTGTCGACGGAAGATCCTAAGAGTATTTTGGCCCAACACCATCTCTAATGAAGAACTGCTCCGCATAACAGACGCAACATCCCTGGCCACACAGATCAAAAGACGAAGATGGAGATGGTTTTGGGCACGTGTGCCGACTGTCACCAGGCGCATTGCCCAAGATAGCCTTACGCAGTCGGCTTAATAAAAAACGTGCATATTTTGTTCAAAACATCGAAATAATTTACTTCAACCATTTGATCTGGTAAGGCTCACAATAGTGGATATCCAGAAACGGTAAAACTGTGTGGGGTCAAGGTCTTGGTCGTGACTTCCATCCTCTCTCCGGTCACATGACACAGTTACGAAATTTCACCAAGGCCATTTCCATATTATTTTCAATGCATTTGGGGTCAAGCATTAAACAATGTAATAGTTTGTCTCAAGAGTTCATAAAAACTATATACAAAAGCAGCACAAACGACCTGGCATGTCGTAGTGGATATTAGGTAGGCTTTAATTTTCTCAAAAAGAATTCGAAATGATACGAGCAAAAAATCGAATTGTCGAGGAACCTCTAAAGGCACATTACGTAGTTGGTCATCTTCTCTGAAATGATTCTTGTTCTATTTTGTTTGTTACTGAATTTGGTGAATATATCGACGTAACGCAAAAAGTTTGCGCTCATCGTTTAGTTGTTGTGCTACACACCTGATTAATTTGGCATTACGTGGATCATGTAGTCATTCAACGAATTGACATTTCCAGTAGCGGCCTTATGTTGATTACTATCGCTTCGAACCTTTGGCAAGTTTGATCACCCCACATTGCCACAATTCACTCAGCTGTATAAATGAGTACCTGGCAATACAGACAGTGGTGGATATGTGAACGAATAGCCTTCGCGCAGCAATTGCAGCGTGGCTGAATACTTCCCAAAGAAGTTGAGATGGCCTTGGAATGAACAGGTCTGCCAGGGGGTGAAGTGTAAAGCGCTTTGAGCAGTCCTATGGACCGGATACCGCGCTATATAAGAACATACCTTTACCTTTTTACTATCGTCACCAAAGGTCACTTCATTGTTTGACTAATACTTGTACTTTTACATTGTACTACTCAATTTTATTTATTGAATATATCGACGTAGCCTGTTGTCAAAATGACATTTTCAAAGTAAACAATTATGGCAAGGTGGCACTTAAAGTCATCGTGTAGAGTGTGTGCTTCAAACATGATTAATTTGGCATCACGTAGATCATACAACCACCGCTTGTTTGTGTTTTTTTCCAACGAGTTGACATTTCCGGCAGCGGCCTAATGTTGATTGAAATCGTCGCTAAAGGTCACTTCATTGTTTGACTCTTTGTCGAGTTACCGAAATTCCGTCAGAGCCACGCACGGTTCCATGACTACGCTAAGGCGATAATTGACACATTAATTATTTAAGGCGTTTAATTGCAGTAACGTCGCTTCGCTCAAACGACAGTTGTTGACTCATTATAATGGCTTTGTCATCGGCCGTCTGCTCGTCGCATCAAACAGTGCGTATTTTTATTTCAAGCCTTTGAAAGAATTGACTGTTCGTTAGATCTGGTAACTTACAAAGTCAACACAGAGCCGACCTTCAACTCATTTAACTTGTCGATCATATGTCTTTTGCGAGAGCAGCGACAGTCGACAAAATAAACAATGATACATGAGATTGCTCCAAGCATTGAAGCACTCAGGTTCGTGAGTTTTCCATTTTAATTTTTCTTGATGTTTAGGTCAAACATCAAATAATTTAATAGTTTGTCTGACGATTTCACAACAACTATATAAACAAAATGACCATACTTCGTTACATATAAAACTCCATCCTCAACTGATTTAGCCTATCGCGAATCCGGTTCGTTGATATGTAGGATGTGAATAGTTTAAGTAATATCCGCTGTCGGTGAAAAAAAAAGTGCGTATTTTTTTAAATTATCGAAATAATTGCCTTTTTTCGTTAGATCTGGTAAGGTTCAAAACAGTAGATATCTAAAAACCATAAATACGTTGTGTGGTCAAGACTGACCTTGGATTGATCATGGGCGTGACTTGTATCCTCTCGCCGACATTACGTGGATCACTATAATTACGGCTTGTTTGTGTAGTCGTTCAACGACTTGACATTTCAAGCCGCTGCTTAATGTTGATTAACAGCGTCACCAAAGGTCACTTCATTGTTGACTCTTTCGAGTTACCAAAATTCCGCCCGAGCCAAACACGGTTCCGTGATTATGGCTAAGGTGAGAAATGAAAAAAAATATTCAAGGCGTTAAATGGCATTAATGTCGCTTCGCCCGAACCACAGTTGCTTCTCGTTATAAGGACTTTGTCATCGGGCGTCTACTCGTCGTATAAAAAGTGCGTATTTTATTTCAAATCGTTCAACCCAATGAACTTTTCGATCATATATCTTTAGCGAGAGCAATGATAGTCGAAAACGTAAACAGTGATGAGATTGCACCAAACATTGAAAGTTCGTGAGTTTTCCATTTTCCAATTAATAATTTTAATTGTATTTTCCACATGCACATTGAGCAACACAGCAACACTTATAATTGTACGCAAACTACTAGCGGTAAAATTCACAGTTGTTTTCTCTTTAAATTGGTCAACTGGTTTGATTGATATATTTAATACACGTGTGTCTATGCAATTTCAGGCATATCTATCATTTATCGCACACATGGACCTGTAAACTAGGCTATAGTTAATGTATGTTTGTAACATATTTTACAGAGCAATAACACACACCGCATAAACTTTTACAAATGTACGTCAAGTGAATTGTCTGAAGGAAAGTCATTCCTTCATATGCGCATGTCAAATGGCCACATATGTTAGGGGACTGGTGCGACGCAGTACGGGAGAGTGAAGGAACTGTCCATGTCCTGCCGCCGATGGACCAGGGCCTCGATGCTTTCTGGACTGCAGTGGCAAAGCCTTCAGGCCTGCAAGTCATCATCTGATCACCACGTTATCAAAACTAACAAAACTGTGTCTCGGCATTGTCGACTCTGAAGATTGACACTGAGCACCGAGTTGCCCACGGAGACCACTGATTATCGTCTCTCGGTAAAAGTGAACTATCACCATCGACTACACTGGTATGCATAGTCATTTAATGTAATCATTCGTTTGTCCATGTAAACACTACCATGGGCTACGCGTGAATGTGTGGAACGATTGGTCGGGCCCGTGCGTGGCGACCACGTTCGAGGTAGCCAGGTATGCGCTTCGTAGCATCGATCGGCTGATATTTCATTCATGTTGATCCTCGCAGGCTAACATGTAAGAGAACATCAAGCTTCACATCACATATGTGTATCGATTCCTGGAAGCGTATAGAGAATGATGCATATTATGTAGGAAAGGGTCAGAGTATTACCCGATGTTAGGGCTGTTTTCCTAGTGGACTAGTCCAGGACACAGTGATTGGTGAACTAGTGTCGTGTGTTATCCCAGAAACAAGGATCATAAAAAAGAGACTGGATACACGTGTCAGGCATCTCGTACAACAGATCACGGTGAAGTGGACACAGAGGGGTCGCGTAGCCCAGGTGTCAGACAAAGGACACGTGTGAGTCAACAGCGTGTAAGGTATAACTTTGAGCGAAGAATCGTCTCTGCACTACGTTCACTGCGCGACGACCGTAGACGGCCCCTCAGATGGAGAAACGCGAGTGTTCCGCTACCCGCCGTCGTGCGCCTGGGACGGAATGAACGGTTCGTGACAACGTAGCGAAGGGACTGAACTGTTATTCAGGCATAGGACTCTCGGAACTGACTTTGTTGCTCAAATAACAGGGTTCGTAAGGTCCGTAAGCAAACACAGCTGTGTTTTATCTTTAGTCGTGATGAATATAAGGATATAGTTTACTATGGGTTGATGTTTGGATAGCGATTGGTTATGTTAGACGTTATTAATAGTATTTCGCAGGGTGAATAATTCCCTGGCCAATTACTATATAATTGGAGTTATTTGCATATCATTATTATATAGACCGAGGAGTTTACTTGTAAATTACTAAGTAACTATTGGGTAATAAATGTTTAATTTTGTTTCATTTGTCTTTGTTGTCATCATTCGCGAGCGTTGAATGATAGAAATTGGACTTTCCAACCAGACCTGAGCGAAACTAATGAGCGGAAACCCCTCCCCTATTATTACAACATCCCAAACATGCCCCACCTTCCCACCTGCTTGTTACATGTTAATGCTCTCATTTGAAACAGATCAAACTATGGCAAGTGACTCTCACTCGACCGAAACATTCTTTGAGCATTTAAAATTGCAGAACGTTAAAAACGAGACCTGTGTCGCTTGAAATTGACACCATTGTTTGCAGTAAAATGGTTGTTCATTCATTAATGTTTTGTTGTGTCCTGTACTTTTTTCTTTCCTAAGTGACAAAAAACATTTCTACCAATTTCTTCATACCCATTCAATATCTTAAAAACTTCAATTTGATCTCCTCTTAACACCCTGTTTTGTATTACTGAGAGATAATCCAAAATAATTTTATTCGAGATTTAGCAAGACTCCACAAGATTTTTTTAAAGATTAACATGATTTAACAAGAAGACAAAACATTTAGAAATCTGTTGTAATTTTACATAAATGCTAACGCTAGGACTGTAATAATAAACTTGAAGCAGAAATAACATGGTCCTCAATATTTGTCTAATTATTGTGTTTTAAAATTCCAGGCACTGGAACTACAGCAACAGAGGGCAGAGGATTTGTGGACCTCCATGAGAATCAACCGGAACCAACGTGAATTAACGATGACACGTAGTTCTGCGTATGCGTATCAGTTGCTACACACAACCGCGGGGAACATGTTCCTAATTAACATTATTAAAGTGCATTCATGAAACAATGTACGCTTGTTTCGGGTTCACGTCTAGTTAGTAGAAACACAGGCGTGATGCCTAGAAGCCAATTTGTTTCCTAACTGCGGAGAGAACACTGTCACTACTACCAATCATCCGCAGATGTCATCTGTTGACCTTTGTTAGAATGTGACATATGGTGACACTGTGGTGACACATGTGGAATAAATGTACAGTGACAAAGGACATTACAAAGTATGGGACGTGTGATGCGAAATCATTGAAGAGCATCAAAACCTGCTGCTTCTGCATCACAGACACGTTTAGATGGACACAACGCCCCAGCGTCAGTTGCAGCCAAGACAGGATACTTACGGCAACAACTTGTTTCAGCTGACTCAATGAAACAAAAAGAACACCATGAGCATCTCCCACTTTACAAATATCACGATGCTGTTTATATTCGGGCAGCTGCTTTACGCAACGTGTGACAAGACCATGTCCACTTGACAGTGAACCAGTAGGCTGTCTGTCAACTTGCATTTCAAGTTCCGTGGTCGTGAAGTGCACGCTACACTTCTGTACAATCAAGACATCAAGTACATGTGACGGCACTAACTCGGGCATAATTCGGAATGTGTGCTTGCATAAAAACGTGCATTCCGTGACATCAACGGCCTGGAGAAGAACTGGCATGCGTGCGTGCGTGCGTGCGTGCGAATGAGCTGATGCCTGACAGACAGGCAGGAAAAGCAATTCTCTGATGCTTGTGTCGCTCATATTGCATCACAGGTGAAATAAAACAGCAAAAACACTTTTTCTTCTTCTTCTCTCTGTGGCAGCATGACGACGTATCGACATTTGTGTAATACATAACAGAGATACATAATTGACAGAACACTGTCGTGTTTTTCATTGTATTCTACGGCTATATATGCGTCTCCTATGGCTACAATGACAACAATAACTGGACCATACACAGCCATGGCCAACCCGTCATTGTTGCTAATCAACAACGCCAGCAAGCATCGCAATGAGACGTCCCCTAGACCCATGGAGTCAATTCTATCGCTCAACTACAACCTGCCAGTGATGGTCATAGTAGCCATTCTGCTGCTCACGATCGTTGTGGCAACGATCTTTGGGAACCTCCTCGTCGGACTCGCGCTGTTCAAGTACAGCTCACTGCGAACAATCTCCCACTACCTGATTGGCAACTTGGCCCTGAGTGACTTTCTCCTGGCGACAACCATCCTGCCGCTGTCGACTGTCAACCAGTGCCTTGGCTACTGGATGTTTGGCTCGGCCATGTGCTACTTCTGGATGAGTATCGACGTGTTCTACTGCACCGCGTCCATCTGGAACCTGTGCGTCATCGCGTTCGACCGTTTCACGGCGACGCTCTACCCTATCTGGTATCACGAGAAGCGGTCATGGAAACACGCCGCAATCTACGTCAGCTGTGTGTGGGCTATCGCCATCGCAATCTGTCTCCCTCTGCTCGTTGGAAGGAACGACTTCAGTCAGATGTACGTGTATGACAACGTGACAAACGTGCACTACTGCATTCTGTATCAGTCACAAGCCTACGTCCTCTACTCGGCGTTTGGCTCCTTCTACATCCCGTTCTTCATTACTGTTGTCCTCTATGTCCGAATCTTCACGGTCCTCTACCGAAGGATGAAGCAAATGCGACAGAAGACAAAACAACGTGTGGTGGTCAACTCCGTAGTGAACCACACAAAAACGAACAACCTCGATAAACCCGAACTCCCCGTTGCCATGAAGATAACTGCAGCAAATGCTGAGTTAGGCAACATGGAAGAGAGAAGCTCAAAGAGTTTTTTCGGCTCTGACAGAGTCAGTGTGGAGAAACAAATTGAAACAGGAAACAAGAAAAAGGAAATAGTTTACATCACTGGGAACGAGACGTCACTGCTCGAACTGAAGAACTACAATGCATCATACATGAGCAGCTCTGACACAGAGACGGTGTCATACGTGACGAAAAACGCTGTTCAACCACAGCAGACACATGGCAGCACTATAAGCACGGTGATCAGGAACCCAGATCACGTGTACGACCCAAAGACCAAGCATGTGAAAGCTGCAACCAATGTGATACAATATGCAACAAACAACGACTCAGCATCGACAAATGCAACCCAGCTGATGGGAGTTAGCAACGAGACCTGTGCGAAGAGCCACAAGAGCTTCGCAGGCATCTTCAAGACGGTGAACCTGTTCAAGGTTCACAAGACGAAGCCGTTGAGCGCGACAGGGCGTCGCAGACTTGACCTACGCGAGATGCGTGCCACCATCCGCATGGCCGTCATCATTGCATGCTTCTGCGGCTGTTGGCTCGGCTTCTTCATCATCCACGTGCTCAACAGCTGTGTGAATGGGCTGACCATCTCGCACCAGCTGGATGCGTTCTTCTTCTGGCTCGGATACTCCAACTCGGCAATGAACCCTGTACTGTATGCGATCTTCAATGACGACTTCCGCAAGGCCTTTCAGAATATCATGGGATGCCACCGTAGAAGATCATACAGTACTGCAGGTTACGGCAACAATCGCCGACATTGACTCTAAATGCCGGGGACTTCGGTTATGCACATCTTTGCCACCAGGGGCTTCTGACTGCATCAATAGCCTGGCATATTGCCCTGTTGAAACGCTGTTTTTTCTCTCCAAGATTTACGGGGCTCGTATATGTGAACTTAACTTTAATTGATAGTGGATCTGTCGTCGCTGGTCGGACAGGTAATGGTGGGTATTTTGTGGGAACGCTATTTGAAGTTTTGGCATGGACGTGTCTAGTTCCCAGAAACACGTCGACTGAGACAGGGACTGAGACAAATTGACGTTTCAACAGGTCGATCTGACAGGGGTACGGTAGTACTACCACCACCCCTCGGTAGCGAGGATGCTTGTGCAGAAACACTGCCATAACTTAAGAAGAATGCTTCATTGATTGACTTATACAAGCTCAGTGCATGAGGACATTACGGCAGACATGCAATGGGTGATAGAAGTGAAAATAGTTTAATAATTTCATCTATGACTCACAGTTTTCTATTTACTTGGAATAAGTTTCTTCAAATGATCACAGTGTTTCAATGATGTTGGTCATATAATGAAGCCGATGGTTACCATAAAAGAAATATCTTGACTAGTTAATTGTATATTACAATTATTGATACCTTGGTCATGCTTCACTGTGGACCTCATATTTGGGTTTACACTTAGTCCAGTTGGGTTCATGGGTTAGGATTTTAGGGTTGTTTTTGAGATAGTCTTATCCCAACATGGTAGTTCTGATCTAGATGCACTCTGACATAGGCGTGATTATCATTGTAAACAACAAACTCTTTTCACATGACCAAGATTGTTACTAAAATGGTTGAAATGTTTAGTGATCATTTTCAAAATAGTTTTCTTTTAGCAAATAAGACCTTGTTGTCATGTTGAACATGGGAACTCTCAATGTTATATATTTTACAATTTTTCTATTTGCATGAAACTGATATTGTGCTGTAGGAAGTCAAAGGTTGAGGACTACGTGTATACGCTAGAGCAATGTGAGCTTTTAGGCTTGCACCAATTTGCATTCTGGATTACTCAATTGTGTAATAGATAATGTAGATAAATAAAATATGCATAAACAACAACACGCTGATGTGACTGTCAGAAAACTGTCTCTCTGTGGCTGTTCTAGTTTGAACATAATTATGTCGGCTTCGACAAGTAAGCCATTGGCCTATGGAGAATACAAAAATGTCATCCACGTGTAGGCTGCCCTTATCACATATCTGTCAATTTTATTGTTACACACACTCACACAACTTCAACTAACACAATCGTTAGATCATTTTCCTATTCATTGATCATCCTTTGTGAGCATCAACCTTAATGATAGTAACAATAATGAATTTCTATGGCACCTATATCCTCAGGAACCTGAGCTCAGAGGTGCAACAAAACAGAATCTTTAAGCATAATCGTGAAAAGGGATGCACAAAAGTCGTTATCGGAACGAGGGAGCACCGACATTATATTGTGGAAATTTATTAAGTATTTTGAGCCCCCTAGTTTCAGTTTCTTCCTTCACTATGAAATAATATTTTACCAGAGCATCTGGAATGAAAAGACCAGTTTAAACTTTGAGTAAACATTTACAATTAACCAATTTAAACTTTGTGTAAATATGTACATTTATCAGGCTTGACAAGAATATGTCTATAATAACTGTTGCCAGTTTTTAGTCTTCATATCTTAACAATCCTGGCTGGCATTGCCAAGAAAAATACGCACCACACGTTTAACATCTAGTTTGTTAATTAACACAGGCGTGTGCAGGCATGATTTATGATATTGGTATTTTATAAGTTCGACACATGTTCATATTGAATACAATTGTAAAACATGCACCCAATTGTATAAACTTTATAATGACAATGATGACTAATTCTAATAATAATGATTAATTTTATTTACAAGCCCCATGTTAATAAATAAATAAAAACAATATGTAAACAATGGCCCGATATTAGCCCAACAAAAACAATCATTCACCATTTATAAAAAAAAATTGGCCTGATACTAGATAAAAGTTAGTTAAAAAAAATCACTCAATATTGTTTTCTACATATAAGACCAAGATCACGTAAGATCTAGACAAAAACAAGACAATCATCTTTGTGACAAATATGCTGTGTCATCAAAACAGGCAAGTGCCCTAGATATTGTCATGACAGTACAATAAACAGACAACTGCGATCGTTTATTGCACAATCATGTAGGCGTCAGGTTATACCAATGATCAAGTGCATGCAAGATCAAGGCAGGGCGTTTTATTAATCTGGTCTACTCATAATAGGACATGGTGTCTCCATATCGCCATACTTAGACTATGCAGATTATATCGGACTGCTGTCTAGCAGGCACAAGGATATGCAAGAAAAGATGGACAAACTCACAACAACAGCACCACAGATCGGGCTAAGACTCAACACAGCACAAATCACACTGACGAGGAACAACCACAAGACAGAAGACCCCATTAACGTAATCAACGGTGATGCTTTGGAAGTGCTTGAGGACTTTGCATTTTGGCCCAACGCCATCACTAAATAAGAACTGTTAGGCATAACACACGTAACATCCATGACCACACAGATCAAGAGGCGAATATGGAGATGGCCTTACGCTGAACGGCGGATGGCAGAAGGAACATGGAGATGAACATTGGAAAAGGAGATTAAAGAATGCGGCCTGACGTGGGATACCATCACCAAACGGGCTGCAGACCGACAGCAGTGACGCTCTATTCTTGAAGCCTTGTGTGCCAACTGGCATGAAGAATATTGAACGAGTGAGTGAGTGAGTGAGTGAGTGAGTGAGTGAGTGAGTGAGTGAGTGAGTGAATCAGTGAATGAGTGAATGAGTGAGTGATTAGCCTTGTGTACCACTTTGTACCCTGTCATCACATTGCTTTACATTTAAGACGCCATCCTCATCTGATTTATCCTGTCGCGAATCCAGTTTGTTGATTTCGTAATGCGTAGTGTGTAAATAGCTTAAGTATTCGGTTTACTAAAAAAACGTAGTGTGTAAATAGCTTAAGTATTATACGCATTCGGTTTACTAAAAAAAAACGTGCGTATTTTTCTTCAAATCATCGAAATAATTGACTTCAACCGTTAGATCTGGTCAGGCTGAAAATAGATGATATCCAGAAACGGTAAATACTCTGTGGGTTCAAGGCTGACCATGGTCGTGACTTACATCCTATATCCGGCCACATGACACAGTTACGAAATTTCACCAAGGGTGTTACCATTTTCATTTCAATAAATTTAGGATCAAACATTAAACATTGTAATAGTTTGTCTCAAGAGTTCACAAAAACTATATACAAAAGTTGCACAAACGATCTAGCATGTCGTACTGGATATTAGGTAGGTTTTAATTTTCGCAAAGGGAATTTAAAATGACACGAAAAAAATCTAATTGTGGAGGAACCTTTAAAGACACATTGCGTAGTTGGTCATCTTCTCTGAATTAATATTCGTTCTGTTATATTGAATTACTGTATTTGGTGAATATATCGACACAAAATCATCGTTTAGTTGGTGTGCTACACACCTGATTAATTTGGCAATACATGGGTCGTGTAGTCTTTCAACGACTTGACATTTCCAGCAGCGGCCTGATTATCATCGTCACCAAAGGTCATTTCATTGTTTGAGTAATACTCCTATTGTTTATATTGTATTACTCTATTTAAATGGAAAACTAATTATACAAGGCGTTTAATGGTATTAATGTCGCTTCGCCCAAACGACAGTCGTTGACACGTTATAATGGCTTTGTCATCGGGCGTCGGCTTGTCGCATCAAAAAGTGTGTATTTTATTTCAAATCGTCGAAAGATTTGACTGATCGTTAGATCTGGTAACTTATAAAGTCAGTACGGAGCCGACCTTTAGCCTTCGACCCATTGAACCTTTCGATCAAAATATGTCAACCACTTCTCTACGGCTCCGAGTGCTGGAAACTGACAGACAAGCTAGCACACAAGCTCGTGATCTTCCAAAACAGGTGTCGACGGAAGATCCTTTGAGTATTTTGGCCCAACACCCTCACTAATGAAGAACTGCTCCGCATAACAGATGCAACATCCCTGACCACACAGAGTGTAATATCCGCAGTCGGATTAATAAAAAACGTGCATATTTTTTTCAAAACATCGAAATAATTGACTTCAACCATTTGATCGGGTAAGGCTCACAATAGTGGATATCCAAAAACGGTAAAAACTGTGTGGGGTCAAGGCTGATCTTGGTCGTGACTTCCATCCTCTCTCCGGTCACATGACACAGTTACGAAATTTCACCAAGGGCGTTTCCATATTCTTTTCAATAAATTTGGGGTCAAGCATTAAAAAATGTAGCAGTTTTTCTCAAGAGTTCACAAACACTATATACAAAAGTTGCACAAACGACCTGGCATGTCGTAGTGGATATTAGGTAGGCTTTAATTTTCTCAAAATGAATTTGAAATGATACAAGCAAAAAATCGAATTGTCGAGGAACCTCTAAAGGCACATTACGTAGTTGGTCATCTTCTCTGAAATAATACTTGTTCTATTATGTTGTATTACTGAATTTGGTGAACATATCGATGTAACACAAAATCATCGTTTAATTGGTGTGCTACACACCTGATTAATTTGGCATTACGTGGATCGTGTAGTCTTTTAACGACTTCATATTTCCATCAGTGGCCTAATGTTGAATACCATCGTCACCAAAAGTTACTTCATTGTTTAACTAATACGTGTACGCTTATATTGTACTACTCTATTTAATGAATATATCGCCGTAGCCTTCTGTCAATTTGACATTTTCAATATAAGCAATAATAGCTAGTGGCTCTTAAAATCATGCTGTAGAGTATGTGCTACAAACATGATTAATTTGGCATTACGTAGATCACTACAACTACCGCTTGTTTGTGTTTCTTTCAACGACTGGACATTTCCGGCAGCGGCCTAATGTTGATTAACATAGTCACTAAAGGTCACTTTATTGTTTGACTCTTTGTCGAGAACCATCAGAGCCTCGCACGGTTCCATTACTACGCTAAGGCGATAATTGACAAATTAATTATTCAAGGCGTTTAATTGCAATAATGTCGCTTCGCCCAAATGACAGTTGTTGACTCATTATAATGGTTTTGTCATTGGCCGTCTGCTCGTCGCTTCAAAAAATTGCATATTTTTATTTCAAATCGTCGACAGAATTGACTGTTCGTTAGATCTGGTAACTTACAAAGTCAACACAGAGCCGACGTTTAGCCTTAAACTCAATGAACTTGTTGGTCGTATGTCTTTTGCGAGAGCAGCGACAGTCGACATCATAGACAATGATACATGAGATTGCTCCAACCTTTGAAGCACACAGGTTCGTGAGTTTTGTATTTTCACTTCTATTGATGTTTAGGTCAAACATCAGCTAATTTAATAGTTTGTCTGATGATTTCACAACAACTACTTAAATAAAGTGATCACACTTCATTACATATAAAACTCCACCCTCAACTGATTTAGCCTATCGCGAATCCGGTTCGTTGAAGTCCTAATAATATTATATTGTTTGTGAATAGCTCAAGTAATATCCGCAGTCGGTTTAAGAAAAAAGTGCGTATTTTTTTAAATTATCGAAATAATTGCCATTTTTCGTTAGATCTAGTACGGCTCAAAACAGTAGATATCTAAAAAGGGTAAATACGTTGTGTGGTCAAGACTGACCATGGGCGTGACTTGATCACATTACATAGTTGCGAAATTTCACCAAGTGCGTTTTCATTTTCAATTAATTAACTTCTGGATCAAGCATTAAATACTGCAATAGTTAGTCTCACCAGTTCACAAAATCTACATACAAAAGTTGCATAAACGAGCTAGCATGTCGTAGTGGATGCTAGGTAGATTTGAATTTTCGCAAAATGAATTTGAAATGAGACGAAGAAAAATCGAAATGAGGAGGAACCTTTAAGGACACATTACATAGTTGTTCAAACTCTGTGAATTAATACTTGTACTATTATATTGTTTTACTCTATTTAGCTAATATATCAACGTAACCTTTTTGTTAAAGTGACATTTTCACTGGAAGCTATTACTGCAAGGTGGCACAAAAGTCATCGTTTAGAGTGTGTGCCACACACACGATTCATTTGACATTACGTGGATCACTACAATTACGGGTTGTTTGTGTAGTCGTTCAACGACATGACATTTCTAGCCGCTGCCTAATGTTGATTAACAGCGTCACCAAAGGTCACTTCATTATTGACTCTTTCGAGTTACCAAAATTCCGTCCGAGCTACGCACGATTCCGTGATTATGGCTAAGGTGACTAATGAAAATAAATTATTCAAGGCGTTAAATGGCATTAATGTCGCTTCGCCCGAATCACAGTTGCTTCTCGTTATAATGACTTTGTCATCGGGCGTCTACTCGTCGTATACAAAGTGCGTATTTTATTTCAAATCGTTCAACCCAATGAACTTGTCGATCATAGTCTTTAACGAGAGCAACGACAGTCGACAACATAAACAGTGATGCATGAGATTGCACCAAACATTGAAGCATCCAAGTTCGTGAGTTTTCCATTTTCCAATTAATAATTTTAATTGTATTTTCCACATGCACATTGAGCAACACAGCAGCACTTATAATTGTACCCAAACTACAAGCGGTAAAATTCACAGTTGTTTTCTCTTTAAAACGGTCAACTGGTTTGATTGATGTATTTAATACACGATTGTCTAAGCAATGTCAGGCATATCCATCATTTAACGCACACATGGACCTGTAAACTAGGCTATAGTTAATGTATGATTGTAACATATTTCACAGAGCAATAACACACGTAAAGTGACCACATAACATTTTACAAATGTACATCAAGTAAATTGTCTGACGGAAAGTCATTCCTTCATATTCGCATGTCAAATTGCCACGTATGCAAGGGGAGTCCTGTGACGCAGTACGGGAAAGTGCACAGGGACTTTCCCTGTTCTCTCCCCGATGGACCAGGGCCTCGATGCTTTCTGGACTGCAGTGGAAAAGCCTTCAGGCCTGTAAGTCATCATCTGATCACCATGTTATAAAAACTAACAAAACTGCATCTCGGCATTGTCGACTCTGAAGATTGACACTGAGCACCGAATTAGCCACGGAGACCACTGATTATCGTCTCTCGGTAAAAGTGAACTATCACCATCGAAGACACTGGTATGCATAGTAATTTAATGTAATGATTCGTTTGTCCATGTAAACACTACCATGGGCTACACGTGAATGTGTGGAACGATTGGTCGGGCCCGTGCGTGGGGACCACGTGCGAGGCAGCCAGGCATGCGCTGGGTGGCATCGATCGGCTAATATCTCATTCATTTTGATAATCGCAAGCTAACATATGTGTATGGATTCCTGGACACATATCATTGAGCTCATTCTCCGTCTTCTTGTTCGATGATCGTCTCGGTCGCCGTCTGCTTGCCAATGCGATCGTGAAGGCGTCTACTGCTTCAAACAGGGTTATGACGCTCGCGCCAATGAGTAACCCCATCGAACCCCCGATGTCACCTGTAACACGCATGAAGAACTGTACGAATCTCTGCTCCGTGTGGTGTAAAATGTGCCACTCCGTAAAATAAAATAAACGTCTGGCTCGAAACAAGTAAGTTACGATACAAGAATCGGCATCAACAATACGAGCAATCACACTGGTCACATAATTAGTGGACACTTCAAACCCATAACTACACCAATATACAACGATTTGCGGGCGGATACTTATATCATGCGTGTGTAGGAACAACAACTCAAACCATTTCTTACCACGTAAAACTTTCATATGTGTGCATTCTTAACAGTTGCTATGAAAGACAATGTACGTAAATGATCGCCAACGGCTTCTGCTGCTTCCGTTGAAAACTAGAGTGCAACTCCATTTGGAAAAAACAATAGAAAATGTAACATATGCTGTTATTACCCATTGAATTGGCATAATGGTGTAATGCCGCATTGTAGTGTGCGGATGTTGTAGCATTTCGGCTATTTTTGTATCACAATACTACTTCCTATTTCTTTATATATTAGTTAAATCTTTACAATGTAAATGAATGGATCAGCCTTTGTTGGAGCCGACCAATATTATTTCGTTTGTTTCCTGAAACATACCAGTGTCCGTATCTATGGTGTGGGTTTGTTTACCTTAAATAATGATGCATATTAAGTATGCAAGGACCGGAGTATTACCAGATGAAGGGGGTGTTTTTCTAGTGGATTAAACCAGAAGACAGTGATTGGTGAACTAGTGTCATGTGTTATCTCAGAAATAATGAGCATAAAATGAGACTGGATGCACGGTTGAGTGGACACAGAAGGGTCGTATAGCCCAGTATGGACACCCGGGTGTCAGACGAAGGAAACTAGAGGTAGAGGTAGAAGTAGAAGTGTATACGCTCCAGTCAAGTTAAGAAGTAGAGTGTGAAACGTGTGAAATGAAATGACTGAAAACCTAACCGAGGTGCCCAGCGAGTGTCGAAGTCGAGGTGATGCCAAAATGCCACTAGCGAGACGACACCCCTGATGCGAAGAAGACGGTCACGACAACCGTAGCAGTACGCCTGAAGGACAACCGTAGCAGTACGCCTGAAGGACAACCGTAGCAGTACGCCTGAACGACGGCAGAGCACAGAATCGTCTGTAGAGAACATTCGCTGCACGACGAACGGAACAGTACGCCAGAACGACGACAGACAACAGAGTCGCCTCTAAACTACATTCGCTGTGCGACGACCGTAGACGGCCACTTCAGAGAGAGAAACGCGTGTGTTCTGCTACCCGCCGTCATGCGTCTGTGGAGAATGAACGGTTCGTGATAATTTAGAGAAGGGTCTGAACTGTTATTCAGATATTGAACCATCGGAATTGACTTTGTTGCTCTTATAACAGGGCTGTGTGATAGTAAGACATGTCGAGGTACGCAAGCAAACACAGCTGTGATTTATCTTTAGTCATGATGAATATAACGACATAGTTTACTTTGGGTTGATGTTTGGATAGCGATGGGTCATGTGTCAATAATTACATGGCCAATTACTACAGATTCGGAAGAATTATTTCCATATAATAATTACACAGACCCAGAAATCTACTTGTTTCCTTGTAAATTACTTAACAACTATTGTGTATTAAATGTTTATTTTTCTTCCACTTGTCTTTGTTGTCTTGTTCATTTGTGCAACAACCATTCACGAAAGTTGAATTGTAGAAATGGGACCTTCCAACTGACCTGAGCGAAACCCCGCCAATCTGTGACATATATGTTTCGCGTATTATCTGCCATGAAAACGATGTCACTCGGCTTAGAATGTGAACTGTACTGGTCATTTCTCCTGCCATTGTTAAAAGGGCCGACTGCTAAGTCACATAAGCCAAAAGAGCCATGCGCCATACGGAACAATACCGAACAAAGTATGTCATTCAAAACCAACAAGTTATCGTACATGACGTCAGCCCAGGTGAACAACTTGATGATCTCATCGGTGGTAACAATTAAACATGTATGTCCCCTATTATTACAACGCCCCAGACATGAGCCACCCACTTTCTTCTTCTGACAGCTCAAACTGTGGCATGTGACTCTCAGTCGACAGAAACATTCTTTGAACACTTAAAAGCGTGAGCTGTGTCGCTTGAAATTGACACTGTTGGTTGCAGGATAAATGGCACCCGCAAAAGATAATTATCCATATTAGCCGCACAAAAACTATTTCAACGACATCCGTATCAGCAGCAAAAACAAAGACATACCACGGAATGACTCCCCGCGTGTAATTTAGAATATCGTGGACGTGTTATTGGAACATTTAAGCGAGGATACTGGCATGAAAAATATGGCATTCTTTACTGTCTATTGACCTCTGAAATTGTAGAAACGGTTCTTTTTAAAGGGCATCTAAATTTGATATAACCCGTCGATTCCTCTGGAGTTGAAACAGCAACACCGATCCTTTTATTGTTTAGTATTTTAGTTATACAATAACTGAGCTATTCTTGGTATTTAGTAAAGTTAGCAATACAAACAAGCCTTACTTAGCAAGTCAATGAGCGTGTAGGCCTCAATTTGCTCGTATTCTTGGACAAGCAGGTCGCATGTAGACATTCAGCTCCAGAAAGTTGCGACTGAAACACATGCAGACGAATTTGTGATTATCTAATTCAGTAAGAAAAACAATAACAAATATGTGTAGTTGATTTAATTTTATTAATGCATGTTTAAACCAGTATATTGGTACGACTCCATACGTGTCTTCCCTGATAAAAATTTTTATGGAATTCTAAACAAATTACAGAAATATGCAGAATATAGTAGCATTGTATATATATATATATATATATATATATATATATATATATATATATATATATATATATATATATATATATATATACATGTATATATATATACATATAAATATATATATATATATATATATATATATATATATATATATATATATACACAATATATATATATACAATTTTTTATATATATATATATATATATATATATATATATATATATATATATATATATATACAAGCTAGTTTTATATAATATGTAGTATTATATACACACACATATATATCTGTGTGTGTGTGTGTGTGTGTGTGTGTGTGTGTGTGTGTGTGTGTGTGTGTGTGTGTGTGTGTGTGTGTGTGTGTGTGTGTGTGTGTGTGTGTGTGTGTGTGTGTGTGTGTGTGTGTGTGTGTGTGTGTGTGTGTGTGTGTGTGTGTGTGTGTGTGTGTGTGTGTGTGTGTGTGTGTGTGTGTGTGTGTGTGTGTGTGTGTGTGTGTGTGTGTGTGTGTGTGTGTGTGTGTGTGTGTGTATTCCATAAAAATTCTATGGCATATTTTATACACATTTTATATAATAGTTTTCTGAATCTAAAAATCCTAAATAATTTTTACACATTTTATAAATTCTTTTTTATTTACTCAGATATCACTCGACGCGGAATATCAGGTCATTGTTAATGCAATAACACTCATAAATTCCGTCGCGCAATCTTGGGTGGCTTAGCTAATATAATTAATATTTGGAGAAACCTTGGCCAATTGGAACGAAATGATATTATTTCAAGAAGTTACTTCAATTCCACGAGAAAGCATGATATTTCTTTCTATCACGCGACACATCTACCAAATTCATAACTCTCCCTGGAATACGGGACAGGACATATGACACGCTTGGTATTAGAAGGGTGTGTTGTTGTCGGAGTTCCCCGAATCTTTACGTTCCATTATAAACCACAAAGTAGCGTGGTGGTAATGGGAATGTTGTTTAGTAAAACAGTATGTAAATTTCACGAAAATGCGGGACAATTGCTTTCTATCGCGGGACGCGTCACGTCTGGTGAAATGCATGACGGTCTCGCGGAATACGGCACGTATTAGAAGGGTGTGTAGTTATAGCACGCAGCAGCTGTACGTACATAGGTGCAGAAGCGAAATTGTTAATATGACAGTAAATACCTGAAAAACTGTCCGTCCAGTCGACTCGTTTGAAGGAAAGATTCCAACTTGTTCATAAACAATGTAATGTTCCTCAACGAAACACTTTTCCAGTCGTTCGGCGCTTTTCCATAATATAGCTCTAAACACGGATCATGATTCATCTCACCACGAACAAGCTGATTCCAATATGAACCGTCATCCTTTAACCGGAAATAATCGCGCATAATAGCTTTCTTGGAAGCGGTACTACTTTTGTAGTGATCGAACAGACTAGCAAAGAATGCCCGGAGTAAAGGCTCCTTTGCCGCTTCGAAACAACACTCGCATTGCATCTTCAAATCAAGTGCAACAACAGTCGACATTTTATTGACAGTTTCTTGTGTTCTAGAAATAAAAATTGCATAATTGTCAATCAGCCGCGTTATTCTGCCCCACGCAAGTTCGCCGGCGAAGTGTAATTTGCTGAAGTTTTTATCTGTTTTTAAGTCTCTCAGGTATGATTTAATTTTACCGTCTGTGCTTGCACGGTCCAACAATGTAAAGATGTTATACGCCTTTTCCAAGCAGTTGTATCCGTATTCATGGATATTCTTGTAATACATTATGTTGACAATTTCACGTGCTTTACAGTCTTCGAATTGGAACCTGGCTGTTATAATACGCTGGAGCGGTTGTCGTAAGAGGAACGACTCGTATTCTTTGAGATCCCTGTCGTATTCGACCGTAGCTAGCCAGAACCCGTTGGTATAATTGAGAACTTTGTTTTTTGTTTGTATTTCGTAACCAGTGTCTGTATAGAGCTGCAACAACAATTCTATGTTTTGTATATATTTCTTAATGTGTCCTCTGAGCCGTGTGTGCGTTTCGTTCATTTCCGTACTTTGCTTGAACAATTCTGCGGTAAGATAGAACGAGTCGTAACTGCCGTTCGGCGTAACTGTATAGTTCGTCAACGGGACAGCATTGCAGTATGCGTCGTGCACTCTGTCTAGGTTGCATAACACTTTCTTCGAAACCGTAATTTTTTCCCCCAGACGCAGGCGAAGGGCTGTTCGCAAACATTCATTGTCAATCATATCAACTGAATCTCTCAGTGTTTTGGAGAGCTCGAACGAGTCAGACATACAATCGTGCAAGTTCATTTCATCCAAACCGACAACAAAACGATTGTGTAAGACGTGTTGCATTTTATGAAATCCTAATTCAATTATATTTTGATAGGATTTCCTCGATAGTATTTTACGTGGTGTTATCTTCGGCAATGAGTGGGAATCTGTTAGCTCTTGGAGAACACGTTCAATCTCCTTTATGTTAGTTTGTCGTCTGTCCGGCAACAGGCGCTCCTGGGTGTCGAGCGATTCATTCAGGTGCTTCCCCACATTGTTGAGGTATTTCTTAGAAAAATCGAATCGGTTTTCTTTGTTGTTGTTGGCGGCCGCGTAACTCAAGGACGCTTTGTAGTGCACGATATCGCACTCTTTCGGGCACACGCACGTGACAGGCATGTTTCTGTCGAATGATTCTGAAAGACAAACCTTAGACAGTAATATAGTTTATCACTTGGTCACGGAATACCTGCAACACATATAAAACTAATCAGTATTTGTTGCAATTATATTTGAGAGTTTCGATATATAATCATCAGAGTTATTGACAAGGCATATATATTATTTACTGTAACAACCAGCTGTCGTTTGGCAGTAAGAGATGATTAAATTTATGTGAGCTTACTTTCACCTTTTTAAAATGTCGCTCATACCAACAGTCCCGTATTAAAACATAAACAGACATATCATGTTTGATTGGCAAACAGTTGCTCCGTATTCTACGTCCGGGGCGCGAAATTTTTTTTCCCATAATTGGTCCTGGCAAGCAGCGCCTTAGGCGGACATGGTTGGCTGCTGAGAATAGTTGACCTCCGAACTCTCTAATTCATAACAGCAATACACGTGTTCAATTGAACCTATGTCAACAATGACACGTGGCTTGAACTTGACCTGTTGAAAATAACGGTAATTTCACTTGCACTTGTTTTGATAAATCAAACAGTTTTTTGTAATTGTACAAAATATAACAAACACATGAAATCAACGTGGATTACTCTTAGAATTGTGCCGCCATAAAAGCAGGGACAAACTTTCAGTCAATCAATAATTGTTTATTACAGTCATATAAAACAAACAAAACAAGCCATGAGAACAATATGAGAAGGTATAACAAACATTATTGCTAACAATATCACTCGATTAAAAAGAGTATGTGCCATGAAAGCTTAGACAACAAATATTGACTATTTTGAGAAAACAAATAATAGAACATGGCAAAAAGGCATTCCATGTTTCATGTTTTAATGCCTGTAAAGCTAATTAGAGAAAAACCTGGTCTATGTCAACCAAATATTTACAAGAACTTTTCCAAATTATTTTACAGTTCGGGTTAATAAAGTGACTGATCAATTAACTTTTCTGCAACAAAAATAACGAATATTTTACTCGTATTGAGCATGAACATTATAAACAAATCAACAAGTCTGGTAGCACCAATCTTAAAGACAACCTATATGCACTACACGTGTGTCTTTATTCACATTTAAAGACAAACCAATAAGGATATAACTAATGTTATTGACCATCTTCATGCAAAATGTAGTTGTGGTCAAATGGCATGTTCACAAAATTATTAAACACTGCAAAATTTGAATTAACTGAACAACTAAGAATAATAATAAACCAAACTCAATGATCAAGAAATTAGAAGTCAATACTGAGTTATGGCAGACTAATTTACCTATAAAAGTAAAAAATTAATGCTCCATTGGTGCCATAATGTAACATAAATGAAGAAAATATCAAAAAAGGAAAAAGTAAAATTCGGACTCACAAAGCTTCGAACGCGAAACTCTACAACTGAAGTCAGGCGTTTTACCACTGCACCACACAATCTAACCGGAATAAAAGTGACAGCTTCATGATATACATTCATCAAATTGTTTGCTAAGATTAGTATATAATATATCAATGATTTTCAATACTTCCACATATGAAAAACATTCAGAAAAAGGGCCAACACTCACCTGTAGTGCAGTTATTTCTTAAACATTTAGTTTCAAGCAACGCGCTATTTTTTATTTTTCCACCACAAACGCTGGCAAGAGTTCAGAGGTCAGCAATTCTCCGTAGCCAATCACGACCACGCGAGGCGCTGCTTGCCAGGACCAATTATGGGAAAAAAAATTTCGCGTCCGGGGCCTATTGACGCTCTATGTTCGGTCGGACCATCCGGGGAATGGCTGCCGTCTGATGGTCGGCGTCGTGATACTTCATTGTTAAATCGAAACAAAAGTAATGGTTTTGAGGCTATGCACCTAAAAGAGTTAAAAAACCATTTGCAACTACAATCAAGACTATTATGTTAGTGGTTTACTCAGAATTTGTTTAATAAAAGTGGAAGATCATGGTCAGATCTCAGTTTTCCTGGCGGTTGACATGTAGACCAGGGAGCTGACACTTGACCGTCAATTAATTCAATTAGAAATCGGTGCGTGACGCATTAGGTCCCTTCGACCTGGTCGGGCTTACACCAAAGCAGCGCAAACTCTCAATCAAACAAGCTGCTAAGTCAGATAGGAACCATGAGTGTTGTTTCCCATTAACTACCGTACAGAAAATGATTTCACAATATCACACTCTGTAGGGCAAGCACACGTGGCAAGCAGGTTTCTATTGAATGATTCTGAAAGACAAATTATATCTTAAACATTAATGTGGTTTATCAAATGGTTACGGAATACCGCAACGCCACCTTGGAAACTGTTATGACATCTTCATTTTTGCCTACGTCATTGCGGTAATTGGTGAATTCTTAAGACGAAGAGATGCTCCTTGAGTTGTAACTCGTGAGCTGCCTAAATGATAAGAGTACGACGGCGATATTGTCATTTGTAAAAATCGCATAATGTGATAGAGTTTCGAGATATATTATATATATATATATATATATATATATATATATATATATATATATATATATATTATATATATATATATATATATATTATATATATATTATTCTATGCTTTGTAAGCTTAGACTTTCATCGTGTTAAACTATCGCTCATACAGACATTCCTGCCATTAAACATGGCTTAGTGGCACACACATACATACATACATACATACATACATACATACATACATACATACATACATACTTACATACATACATACATACATATATACATATATATATATATATATATATATATATATATATATATATATATATATATATATATATATATATATATATATATATATATATATATATATATATATCATGGTTTTCTTAAGATGGAATCTCCGAGTTCCACGTCCGGGGTCCGTGGAAGATTTCTCTTCGGCGAACACAGCCTGGTGGTCCGCGTCGGCATACGTCATTGTTATAGCCAAACAAAAAGTCATGGTTTCTTTCAGAGAGTTAACCAAAACGAATCAGATGTGGAAGATTCAATGAAATCTCAATTTTGATGGCGGCTGACATTTTGATCAGGGCGCTGACGCTTGAAGACTATGCGACAAATAAGACCTTCAATTAGATCTTATAAATCGGTGCACCTGACATTTCCGCATCGACGCGTCAGATGCCTTCGCAAGCAAGCGAGCTGCTTAGCCAGATGGGATAAATGTAATAAACAAAGCCCAAAATGTGTTCCAGACTGCAGGTAGCCATGACGTATGGCGAGGAAGGCCCATGAAACAAAGATGCTATTGTTTTCCTAGTAAAACACTGGCGAAATATATATATTTAATTAACTCATATATGTGCATATGTCCAAATGCATTACTTTTTTTTCTTAAACTAGCGTATAATCGTTGAATTGTCACCGTAAATTATTTCAATGGAGACTTACTTATCGCTGGCAGCAGGCAGCTTGTATATCGGGAGACGTTACACACGGGCGGTTCGTCTAAAAACAGTGATACAACACATATGTAGTTATCGTATATTTGCTTCGTTTTGTTTCGGTTAACGCTGGTGTGTTTTATTTGTTCACTTTGTCATTGTTGGCATGAATCTATAAAATATTCACAATAGGAGGATACACAGGCAAGAAACAGTTGTAGAAATAATTACTAACCCCAGGACAACATCGTATTCAACCAATAGCGAATCTAGGATGTAGCGACGCAACAGGTAACATACGACAGAATCCTCCCCCACTAAATACGCCACTGTATTCAATTTGATCATTTCCGGTGGAATATAACATTCTCAAAGAATACGTCAGGCAGTATTGTGAAGATATTGCTATAAAACAGTATGTCGCGGTCCATGCAGTAAAGATGCTATGTGTTCAAAAGTGTTTTCTAGTAAACCACTGGGGTGATATTCTTGATTGTTGCTACAAATGTGTTATTAACTATTATAGTCAATAGGTGCAGAGGTCGCAAACGATTATTATTTTTCCATTTAAGGAAAGCCGAACATATATAAATACTGTGTTTGGTATGGCTATTGTATCGCTGACATAATGACACCTTCCTACTGTAACACAAACACCAACATGCATTTTATATTGTTTGGTTAATGAGTTTGCTTAACCTGAATCGAGAAGTAGCATATAGTAATCTATGCAGCCACAAGTGTCGACAACGAAGTCAATCATGCATTCCCTGTAGCAGGCCGCCTGCGAATAGCGATCGAAGTAGCGCAGCTTCCGATGTTTCACGCATTCACCGTGTGGTGGCGGCAGGTTGGTCTCCTACAAAATCAACATTCAGCAGACCACTACGAGCACCAACACAACCTCAACCTCTTAATGATTCTCGTCGTTTCATACACTTTCCATATTTAATTCGTTCAGCAGCATTTAAGTATATATTCTCGCACAATTATGACACAAGTAAAGTAAAATGAGTACGGTTGTTATTGCTAATTGTTGGGCCGATTCTAGTCTTGTTGCTGCGTCACAATTAAAAACAAACAAGATGGCACTTACTTTCGAAACGCTTACTGCAACAAATGTTTGCATTCCTGCTGGGACGCTACTGCCAAAGTCCTTAACCAGTGGTATGGCGTCTTGATGGTGGAGAAGAAACTTCAGGCCCACTGCGTTGTGTGGACCCTGCATGTACTCGTACTGTTCAATGTTCACGACCAGTTCCAGTCCATTCTTGACTCCTACAAAACATCGACACTATCGGAAGTGAAACTGTTGGTATCACACAAATGGATATAGAAGAAAGCAATTATATTTTAGTTATTATTTATTTAATGTAATGTTTTGAAACAAGCCAAGCATCAGGTTAATCAGACAAATTGAGCTGTTAGTATCAAGCGTGCACAGGTTATCCATATACTCTTTATATGTGTTATTTGCATCTGATGTTACTCCAGAAGACATACTATTTACCAGTTGCATTAACCGTGGAGTTGGCGTTGTTCCTGGCGTTGAACGTGTAGCACACTCCAGCATCAGTTACGGTCTCCTGGAAATCTTCGTGACTGCATGGCATCCCTCTCCACCGACAACTAATGTGACATTGACATGTAGGTGGAGGTGATTTCAGATAGACGACAAACACAAACCGATATATTATATAATCATGTTCAACTCTGTTTGATGTGTGATGTTGATCACAATAGCCAATTAGTATAAATATCATTAGGCCCAACAATACCATAGCAACTACTGTCATAATCGATAGCTTCAATGTCATTTTTTTCAGTAATATGCTGCAATATATTTCGGTACGAGTCGCCAGGCAGTGAAGACACTTACGACGCGATCATGTCTTCCTTGCGGTGAGCATGCTGCAGGTAGACATCGCGCATCGATTGGTTGGCGACGCCCCACGTGTAGTTGAACGTGGTGGACATGTTTGTCCGAGTGTACATGTCGTGCAACCAATGGAACGAGTCGTTTTTCGCCGCGGCCGATATTCTGCAACAGTCGCGGGCAGTGTGCAGTGCGTGTACCAAAGCAAGCAACTATTCTAGGCACAGCATGATATGGCTATGCATGAGTTCTCATTCAAACATTTCCCGTTTGTGTGATTCTAGTCAATGTAATTACAGCGCTTTCGTGACCTTTCTTCTTATTTATTAAACCCCCTGTCAATCGAAACGTGCATACCTTAAAACACATATTTCATCCAGCCTAATGGAATTGGCATAATGACGATCCATATAATTCGTTCTTCTGCCATTATATACCGTACTCTGTTCTCCGCAATTATTTTTACTTCATGTTTGACCACATAGTCTTTCCACCTTTCTCTTCCATAATCTTCTGATTTAGATGCTCTCTTTGGCAATCTCCCGAAACAAACACATTTGTTCTGAACGTGTCCTCTCCGGTGATGTACATCATGATGATGTATTAACATGACAAGGGACGCACAAAAGTCATTATCAGTATATACTTATATAAGTGAGTGAGTGACAACGTGTCAACAGCGATACATGATACCTGAAGGCGTTTTGGTTGCAAATGGTGACGGCGGGAAAGACGACAGGTCCTTGTCGTGACATCGATATCTTTATTCTGACAGGCCAGCTTAAGTAGTGTCTCACGAAATATTGACACTGCATGACGAATATCGAGGTGCTGATCAGTACGATTGTGAACCAGAGAATCCTACAACAGACGAACGTTTCGGGTGGAGTTTCAACAACACAGAACCATCACTCCGAGACCGCTTCTCGCATTCGAGTCAGGGCACTAAGAGGTGGTCACATATGTTCGAAAAGTCCAAAACAGTTTGGGGAAAGTCCCTAATGCGCACCCGCTCCCTAAAGCGCACCCACGCTGCCCTGGCGGACGACAGCACGTATGGGTTTATTCTTTAGACGCACTGGTCGAGTTGTCCGGTGTTGCTCGGGAGAAAAGGCAGCGCATTAGGGACTTTCCCCTACGTATTGCATATATAAGTCAACATTACCGGTTTTCGGCGGGAAATACCGCTTTTTCCCCTTGGTCCCCATTTCTCGTTTTTATCACGAAATATCCCGATTTTCATTAAAAAAGTTTCACTTTAAAATTTACCTATTTGTTGCACTGGAGGCCATTCTTGACACTTTAGTCTTTGGTATCAAGTGATTTCAAATGTTACCGCGAACGAGACGTAACAGGAAAATGGCGAACCGTAAAAATAATACGTTAAAAACAACGAAATAAAGCTGAAAGTTGTGTGGAAGAGGTTGTTTCCCGCCTTTCATTTAACACTATCCCACTTTTTCATCAGAACGTTCTGGCTTTTCGATCAACAGATGTTGACACCTATACTGTAGAACACCGAAGCGTGACGTCATGTTGGCATGACAACATACCCGCTGGTTTCAACATACATTTTTAGATAACCTGTTTCAATTATGTTGTGCTTTGTCCTCTTTTGCAAACACCATGTTGAGAGTCACACTTGTAGCTTCGATCACTTCCCAAAGATGAAAGTGAGAACATACTTATTTGTTATTCTCACGCATGTTTGGACGATAAATTAATGTTGTAAAGCAGGCAGTTTGATCGCAGTGTTTTCGCGCAATAATATATACAACAATATAATAATATGTATAACCCGTTTTCTCTGCGTATCACACTTTATTCACCATGAATTACACAGGCAAAACTTGTCAAGACTGATGTTACTGATAATTATTTTTAAATTATAAAAAGGATTAGACTCCCTGAACCAGTGGCGTATCTAGGATCTACTAAAGGGGGCGGCCAAGGGGGGAGGCCAAAGGAGGCGGCCAAGGGGGGAGGACAAAGGGGGTGGCCAAGGGGACGACCAAGGGGGAACTTAGTCACCCATTAGCTTACCATGTTACAATGTAGCGACGCAACGGGAAAATATGGGGGGGGGAATAAGCCAAGGTAGGAGAGACATGGCCCATTGGGCTCCCCCAAAAAAATACGCACAGTCATAAGCACAAACGAGTGAAACTGGTGTTGATGCATATTGACACTATTGTGGATATCAGAACCGGACACATTCGACGAATTCATCGCAGCTAAGGTCAATCGCCAGAGACATGTCTCCTTTCCAGGTACTGTGGACTGCGTTTAACGAGTCACGGGTAACAAAATTAACCGTTTAGTAGAATCAAAATGGCTGGGACGGAATCATTCCATATTCCCGCAGCGTAAAAAACCACCGCTTAGCAGAATCACGTCCTCTCTTTATTAGAGTCAAATAAACAGAAAACAATACATTGTAGCTGTTGCATCATCCATGTAACGTCTAACCGTGGAGGGCCCTAGCGGCTCTACCTGGTTTGTTACCTTTTACATTAAAACGTTCGCTACCACCAAAGAGTGTAATATATAAAGAGGCGGCACTCGCCAAATAACGCGTGATTGCCGACGCGCGCGGGCCCCCGTGTGGTGTCGAAGGAAGCAGCCCCGAGGCGTCAACCCGTTCAATGTAATCACCTCTTCGCATAGATGATGACAATAAAAGCAATTAAATTAATGTTTAAATAGAAGAAATATCATATCGTAGGGATAACAAATCTCTATTATTATTCTTTAATTAATATATGCACCTATTCTCACCACTTAGTAACATCTCGACAAGTTTTTAGCACCTACATTAATTTAATTAACTGCAGTTAATTTGATTTTCTTAAAAATAAAAAAAATTATTAATCTATATTATCATGAACATATTTCCATATTGTTGTGCCAAGAGTTTAGAAATTTATTTTTAAAAGTTTACTTCAAAATAAATATATACTTGAAAGCCCATAACGGCTAGCCAGGGGGTTATTTAATAACAACCTGTCACCACTCTCTTCCTGGAAACTGGCATAGCGCTTAATTAGGCTGGCTGATAGTAGAAGATAGTAGAGGCGCAAGTTTGCAAATTACTTCTTTGCACTACTCCAGACTAGCAACACCGTATACGACTTTTGATTCTGAGAGAAATTTTGATTCCCACCCTCCTTCTCCGGTGTATTTGGTCTAGCTGGTACTATGCTTGTACATTCTTAATTAAGTATCTTTTTTCTTGTAAATTGTTATGCTGGAACATTATATAACAGCAAAAAAGGTGTTTTGGTCACACTTTTATGGCTAACATGTACCAGTTTGTCTTCTACACTGGTGTAATTATCCAGACTATTTATTTCTGACTGTGCACCTTATGCTGGAGGCATTTTACATTTAATGCGGTGTGCACAGTGGCAATTACGTTGAAATACGACCTCCAAATAAATTGGATGATTTGCCCATTTTCAACCTACACAGGAGTTGGTTTTTTCCACACAGAATAAGAAATGGTTGCACGTCCCCGGTATTAACCAAATACACCGGGGATTCGTGGGTGATGGAACTGCTTAGGCGCACGAATAATATACACTTAATTTCATTGAATTATTTGCATGCCAATTTGTTTTTATTATGGTTGGGTTTGAATGAGAACGAGACAGATGATTGCTCAATTTATGGAGGGATAAAAATTTGAAAAGGAATAAAGCTTTGAATAGAAACCATTAATTATATTGTATTGTATTCTGTATATCAAGAGCAACATTATATCGCATTTGCAATCCATTTATTTTCACATATGCAATAATTTTTTTGTGTTCATTATAATCGAGTGATGAATTACAAAGAAAACATTATACATTGTAGTGTATATAGCGAATCCCGGTATTCCGATCCACAGCCCAGATTTGTGATGGACCAGGCTCCAGAGCAGGTGGCGGGTTCGTATTTCCCAGGAAGCTGTCTGCCTGTTGTGCGCTCGTGGGCAGGTTCGAGGTGCTGATGGTAAAATCGGGAGCTAGATTCAAATTACCCTCAGTAATGGGCTGATTTGACCGGCACACTGGTCAAACTCGCCCGTACACATTCAAAAATGAACTACCCAATACGACACACTTGCTAGAGTATTTTTTCTCCGTGCAATTTTCAAAGATAATCGAATCTATTATCGCCAACATACTTTCCAGTTTCTGTGTGATTGTAGTGCTTATTTTCATTGATTTTATTATTTTACCTATCCTTGTCTTTCGGGAAACAAGAAAACTGAGGTTTCTACGAGACTACCTGCTGTTGTTGCATGAAATGGCTGCACAACCAACATTGGCCCGTGCTCTTCGAACACCATGGCGGCTTATCCATAGCTGCATCTTCTTCACCACATGGTGGCGCCACAATCTGAAGCGACATTATGCGCGGTATAGGAAGTGCCGACTCTTTGTATATTACACTCTGTGCTACCACTAACCTCGACTTTGTCATTATATTTCTAACAAATACATAACGAAATATGGCAGCAGCGGCGAAGAAACACGAATAAGTATTGACATTAAGTATCACCGCAATAAGGCGTTATGTCGGCAAAACGCCAGATTTATATAAGATTTAATAAGATTTGCCATCCAAACCAAAGGCCCAGATGGCAAGTGGACAAGGAAGTCATTGGCTTATCGAGAGTCCAACAATGTTCATCTACTTATAGCCCGCCCTCCTGAGATATGTGTCAGCCTTGTTTTTAAACATATTCACGCTGCTAGCAGTTACCCAATCTGTAGACAATTTGTTCCATTCATTTATTGTCCTCTGTGAGAAAGAGTGCTTCCTGATGTCCAATCTACATTGATCCTTTACTAATTTTACCTCATGTCCTCTAGTTCTGCTATCCTTATTGAGTGAGAAAAACATATTTCTATCAATATTCTCATACCCATTCAATATCTTAAAAACTTCAATCTGATCTCCTCTTAACCTCCTTGTCTCTAGAGTTGTTAAACCACATTCGTTCAGGCGTTCTTCATAACTAAGGTCTCTAATTAGATGATAAAACATGTCAGACCCGGACACCGAAGCCAACCGGCGAAGTCGAAGTACCGCTAGTGCAGCAGTATCAGTAGCATCGCCAACGGTCCTACAGAATGTTCCGAACCAAACTGATAATGGACGCAGGTCAACTCACCAACTACTGGAAACGCTTCAAACTATGCCATTTTGGGTAAATTACGAAATAGCTTCCTACATGAAGTATCAACCGACAAAAGTGCGGGCTGCCACACTTTGCTGCCTATGCAAGGGGAGCAGGCCACGGAGATACTACCTTAACTTACCCTAGCTAACCTTACGATGGTTCTGAATTTCTTAACGCATTGTTCTTGTGTTTTCCTCATTGAACAAATCTTTATCATCTAACAACAATTCAATATTTCTGATTCATTTATAAATGTGCTTCAAAGTTACATAAAAAGTACCTGGTCCAGGCGGTTTTTTAATGCATTTATTGATATTTCCTGTACTATTGATTCAGAACGGGATGGATTGCCGCTCGCATCCCGACCTGAACGGGCTACTGCCTGGGAGAACAAAATGAAAACTACGAAAGATACGTATTCTTTACAAGAGACCAACGAATCGGCGAGAAGTTTGACTCATATGTGGCAACGCTCCACATTATCGCTAATAAGTGTACCTTCAAAAAACTGGAAGAACCTGATACGAGACATTGTCCTGGGAGTTGTCAGCAAAGCAACCAGAAATAGATTACTGGCTACAGATAAACTAACGAAGAAATCGTGCATACACATCTGCAGAGGTGACAACATAATGGAGTCACAAATGACCTCGCTATTACCCATTCAACCAGAGGACTCGGACACAGAACCAGACACAACCGTGGATGACAGAAATCCACAGTGTGTGACCACTTCAAAAGAACATGGACGACCGGTCCATGCGGTCAACTCAACAAGAGGCCGCATCAAGCATCAGCTAATCGTGTTCCATGTTCTGGTGCATCAGTGTATCTTATTTCAACGAAACTGATCACAGACGACAGAGAATACTTTCGGCCAGAGCCCATCGTAGAAAACCAACTAGACTATTTACCACAGTTCCATGTGTTTGGCAATGAACTCGGTTGCCTACCCGCATAAGCATACGTCTCAATTTACACAAATGTGACGCTAACAATATCGCCGACTCGCAAAGTCCCCGAAGCACTGAAAAAAAAAATGAAATCCGAGTTACATCGAATAGTAGAACAAAAGATGTTCGCACCGGTAGACCAACCAACTACATGGGTCAACAAAGTACTTGTCACAACCAAGAAGACAGGTGAATTGGGTGTCTGCGTTGACCCCAGACCATTGAATAAAGCACTCAAGAGGGAGTTTTATCAGCTACCGGTTTTAGAGGAAATTCTACCAGAGCTTACGACTGCTGAAGTGTTCAGCAGCATCGACCTGAAATCGTGATACTGGCACGTCATCTTAGACGAAGAAAGCAGCATGCTCACTACCTTGTCAACGTCGAGTGGGCGATATAGATGGTTTCGATTTCCATTAGGAATAAGTGTCTCATCTGAGATATTTCCAAATTGCTGTTGCATTGCGGATGACATTATGATGTACGGAGTAGGCAGTGTTCACGACGAAGCCATGCGTGACCACGACGAGAAGTTACGAATTCTACTACAACGATGGATAGACGTTGGTATCCTGATCAACAAAGACTAACTGTTACAAAAAGTAACGAATCCTTCCATGGGCATCTCGTCACCAACAAGGACTTCGAGATCGACCCGGCAAAAGGAGAGTCACTTTAACAAATGCCACGTCCCACTGACGTCGGATTCGTAAATTATCTTTCGAGATTCCTATCCAGACTATCGGATGTGGTGAGGTCGATTCAGCAGATCACAACGAAATATGTTCTTTGGAACTGGTCGATCGCGATGGCTCTCCACGTTGTTCTATCTTGCATTGCAATTTCAATTCATATTTTGCCCAAGCATTTTTCTCGTTTCAGGATGAATGTGAGTGAGCGTTCTGGCGTATCGACCACCTCATTTCCTTTCTAATGTATATATCATTGTTCTGGCTTCACAGCCTACAGCAGCACCAAATATATGAAAATACGTATTCCGTGTTGTTAGGGAGTGTAGCTGTTGACTTCCATATCCTCGAAAGAATCTTACATGTCCTCCATGCCATGCTGCTGTCTTACAGACGTTTATATCCTTTGTTGAACTTTCCATCAGATCTTCGAAATATCACTTTAAAGCTAAACGATGTGTGTCACAGATCGGAGATCGTGTGAGGTTGTATATCATTAGCTTGTTTACTTTAGTAACATAACGATTGACATTTTGGTGACTAGGAATCTTGCTAGTGGCGCCGAACAATGACCGATGGCTAATCTAGAGATCGGAAATTTATTTGTTTGCATCTGATCAACATATCAACGAAACATTATCATGTTTGGCGTCGTTGGGAAACTATTT